>OY292405.1:22413632-22519633 GCA_958496205.1 Idaea biselata | reverse complement strand
AGTTGTCATGTATCATTGTAATGAATGATGTATCTTAACCGAAAAAAATATTACAGTTGGTACTACACTGTCTACGCTGGTCAATTCATTCATTCATTATTTTGTTTGGTATTGAAATTAAAACAAAATATAAAATCAGTCTTCGGATACCTATTTAAAAATCACATTTGTGACCGTCGCCCACTGGGGGACGTTGCGACTAAAATAAATAAAATGTACTCTGTAAAAGAATAATATTTAGTTTTTAGTCCCGACACCCGACTAGTGTTATAACACAGCGTGCAGTGTGCAGCTTGCAAAGAGCACCACCCTCCCACCGCTCTTTGCATGCTGCACACTGCACGCTGTGTTATAACACTAGTCGGGTGTCGGGACTAAAAACTAAATATTATTCTTTTACAGAGTAGTTATGGAGTTCCGAAAAGTAACGCCTAATACAATCAATTATCTTAAATAAAATGTGTCAACGTCCACCAGTGTGGGACGTTATGTAGTGGACGTTGGGAATAATCCTGTTTTCAATACTAAGTAATCGACTTCCAAAAAGGAGGAGGTTGGAATAAAACTACTTTTTTCGGTTTTATTCGCGTTGCTTTCACTGGGACAATGAAGAGGCAGAAGAAGAGGTTACTGTGTTGTTGAAGTATTTAATTCAACATGGCGAAAACCGAAGAAAGATCTAAGGAGTAGGTTAATAATTGTGTGTGTGTTTGTGTGTGTGTGTTTGTTACTGAATATCTCTTCGTCTGAGGTACGATTCTTTTCCTACTAGAAGATATTAGTTTCTAGTTCCATATAAAGTTGCTGAAGGTCTGATAAGAAGTTTGGGAGGGATGAGCGCGCAGAATAGCATCCCAGAATGCAGTAAAATACTTATTTTTGAGTCATCATAAGTCATGACTAGTCAGTCACGCACAGTCACATGACTATTTCAGTCAACATAGTCACATGACTGTTGCAGTCACGAACATTGACCACGATTTATCCCAAGCTTACAACATCACAATGTTTATACTAAAAGCGGCACCAATAATACTAATTATAATAGTTGTCGTACAAGCTCGACGCAGCTATTTCACCCTTGTTTACTATTCACTACATCAAAGAAGGGTGTTTACTACCCCCTCTCAACCCCCTCCCCCTCCCCGAGCCTGGAGCTAAACATACATAGTTGTAAGTAGTTTCAGAACCTTACAACTGATGGTGAAAACACTGGAGTGTAATGTACGCTGATCTTTTGATCGGCCGGTGTCTATACGTACCTCGTATAGATTTAGATGTTTACTTAAAATTAATTTGTGGTTTTGTACATAAGAGGATAGTCTCCATTCTCTTTCTCCATACAAACGTAGTTTACATTTTCCTCACTGGATAAAGACATTAGAGCAAATATGTTTATGCCATAAAACTTATATCTGTCATGCATCTACCTTTAGAATTCTTTTGAATCTCACCATTAGAAAGCTACATTCACCCTGAGTAACATAGGCTACTTTTGATCCCGATATTCCCACGGGATCGGGACCTACGCGGGTTAAACCGCGAGACGCTACTAACTTATAACCAAGTTGCAAACATAAACAACGGCCCACTGGCTATTTAAGAGGATAGTCTCCATTCTCTTTCTCCATACAAACGTAGTTTAAATTTTCCTCCCTGGATAAAGGCATTAGAGCAAATATGTTTATGCCATAAAACCTATATCTGTCATGACAACCGTTTTTTTTTCTAATTAAAATAATACCTAATAAAAAATAAAAAACAGACGGACAGACGTACAGACGGACGGACGGACGGACGGACGGACAGACAGACAGACAGCGAAGTCTCAGTAATAGGGTCCCGTTTTTACCCTTTGGGTACGGAACCCTAAAAATGAAAAAAATAAAAAGGTAGATGCATGTAATGGCAGATATAAGTTGTATGGCATAAACATATTTGCTCTAATGTCCTTATCCAGGGAGGAAAATTTAAACTACGTTTGTATGGAGAAAGAGAATGGAGACTATCCTCTTAAGTTATATCATCGTAGGTGTGAAAGTTTGTGGTAGACCAGTTATACCTATCGGCTAACTTAGGTCTTAACTTATCTAACTTTAGTTCCTACCTAGCGTGTGAAGGATGCGGTAGGTAGTCTAGACTAGACAGAGGTCGACCTAAGCCTTTTTGTGGACCTAATTATTAACTTTTTAAACTTACATGGTTGTTTTCATCTATCTATTATTAGTAGGTATATTTTCTATTTACTATTATAAAGCTGAAGAGTTTGCTTGTTTATTTAAACGCGCTAATCTCAGGGACCGCTGGTCTGATTTGAAAAATTATTTCAGTGTTGGATAGTCCATGTATTGGGGACGGCTATAGGGTATATTATATTTCCAAAAAAAATAGGTGGACGAATTCGCGGGCACTGCTAGTACACTTATATTTCGCGTAAAAGAAACATGGAATGTTTGAGGCATCACCTTTAGTAGGTACTTCTTCTCATCCGAGCGATGTTCCCGGGTTCCTTGGGAGCCCGGGGTCCGCTAAGCCCCAAATTGTTTTTTTTAAACTTGATTTTGCACTTAGATTTTTACGGCCGGCCGCCTGCCTAACACCCGCCTAGAGATTAAGCAGTTTATCCGCCACCGCGCGGGGAGAACTTGAGGTTTGCCAATCTCCTTCAGATCCCTTAGTCGCCTTTTACGACACCCACGGGAAGAGATGGAGTAACCCTATTCTTTGCCGGGGCTACACGTCTCACCTTTAGTAGGTACTAAGTATATTATGATATCTTTCTAGAAAATACTCCACAATTCACTGTAAGAAATGAAAAGTCCCGTCTCCCTAACCTCGTTGATTAAAATAACACGGAGTTGGTGGATGTAACGTAATCCTCTCTACATCTAATGCAATTAACTGTCCGTCTGTTCGTTCATTACAACTTAGTTACAAGAGCTTTGCAGACACTGCACGGGCTAATTTTATTCTCACTCATCCATATTACAAGCCTTTAGTTGCTTAGTCGAGTTTGTGATGTAATTTATTCTCTAGACACCATATTATAAGCCTATTTAGTTTGTGGCTGATTAGGGTTTGGGATGTAGCTTACTTAGAAGATAATGACTTATGCTTTGGACCACTAGGTACTACTTTGGACCACCTCTAATCTCACTTCATTGGACCATTTCTACATTTAATCTCTTCTACATCAGACCACTTCTACATTGGATCACTTCTACATTGGCTATAATTATATTTAAAAAAAAGAAGTTTACTTATAAGAGTACGTTCGTTCATTACAACTTAGTTATTAGAGCTTTGCAGACACTGCACGGGGCTAATTTTATTCTCGCTCATCCATATTACAAGTCTTTAGTTGCTTAGTCGAGACTGTGATGTTATATTTTAATTCTCTAGACACCATTTTAAAAGCCTATTTGCTTAGTTTTTGGCTGACTAGGGTTTTAGATGTAGTTTACCTAGAAGATAATGACTTCTACATTGGACCACCTCTACATTGGACCACTTCTACATATTACTACCACTTCTAAATTGGACTGCTTCTACATTTTACCGCTTCTTCACCTCTACATTGGACCACCTTTACATTGGACCGCTTTTACATTAGACCGCTTTTATCAGACCATTTTTTCTACATCAGACCACTTCTACATTGGACCGTTTCTACATTGAATCACTTCACATTGGATTCATCTTCACATTGGATTACTTCTTCATTTTATCACCTCTACCTTACCTCGACGTTTCGACTATATTACAACAGTCTTGGTCGCGATGAGACAGTTACCAGGGATTTTTCTTAATACAGTGAACCTATACACGAGTGAAGCAGTCGACAAGAGCTAGTCAAACCCCAACATGTGACGTTGGCGTTCGACTCACCGAATACTGTAATATTACGTCGAAGGACAAAGTTTTCTCATTCTTACCCGGTGACGCGGAGAGAGGTGCGATCATTGAACTACTTACATAATTTCATGTGATAATATCCTCTTACAAGTTATCTATAAATTATTACCCGACCTGCACGAAAAATCCGATTTTGGGGGTATACAAAAAGGTTCAAATCACTGATATCTGGATGAGATCAATGTGTAAAGGTTAAAAAGTTCAAATACACGATGACACTTACACTTTACTTAAAACAGGCAACACCGTATTATGTGTGCCGTAGGTGTGGTCTGTTTTTGTAAAGTGTCGCTCAAACAAAATACTACCTACACCTGCATCACACATGCACGAATTTCTTTATAATGTGTGCTGTAGGTGTGGGCTCTATAGGTAAACTTGCAGTATCAGCGTCGCCCGTGTTTTTGAGTTTTAGTAGAGTTATCAATAAATAACAATCAGTCGCATTTTTTTTCTATTAATTGATGCAATTTGGGGCAAAATGAAAAGTTTGAGATCAATGTGTAAATGTTTTAGAAATTCACGGTTTTTACAGTAAAAGCGGCTGCACGGAAAGCTATGGATTCCACAAACTCAGATAACATTCTTCATGCGAAATCATTTCTATTGTCGGACAAGACTCCTCCATATTTCTTATCTAGTTTAAGATAGCTTTCACAACTTTTCACTTCTTAGCTTTGATCCTCTGGGTTTTTACTTACTTTTATAAGCCTCCTTAGCTGACCCGGCGAACTTCGTATCGGTCACTTCAAAAAAGAAAAAACAAGAACTTGACACTGGCATTTGGACGACGAGACGATGTGTGGCCACGCCTATGTTAGAAAAAAACGTGTGGCACTCGGGGACTGCCGCGGTAAAGCTATTGCACTGGGTTGCCAACTCATTATCTTAGATAGGTGCTAAATGACATCTCAAATAGTGCGCTAGATTGATCAAAAAAATAAAAAATAGTGGTAGATTAATAAAAAAAATAAAAAATAGTGCTATTTTTTAGACATAATTTTTTTCTATGTGTTTTTTTGATTCCGAATGCCGCTAAATTTCAAATATTCTCGCATTAAATTCTGTTTTGCAAAATACACTCATTGCTTTCAAACTATCTCCAAGCACAGGTCTAAGCTACTTTTTGTATTTTGGATCGTTCTCCCACTCTTTTCTGTAATTTTGAACTTAACTCACTTTTTTGCTTAAAGGAATATCCATTTTAGTAGGTTTTATAGTTCACGAAACACTAAATTGATAAATTCGCAACTAAAAACATTCGCAGTTCGCTTCTACAGTGACCAGAAAAAAATCAGAATGATGACTGTATAGTGCTAGATAAGGTGCTAGGTGCTAAATGTTAAATTACAGTGCTGGAATTGCGAAAATAGTGCCAAATCTAGCACCGAAAGTGCTAAGTTGGGAACCCTGCTATTGCATTAAATTTTTTATCAACTTATGCAATTATAATTATTTATTTATTTTGTAGGTCCCATGTTGATAACAACCGGGACCAACTGCTTAACGTGCCTTTCGAAGCACGGAGGACTTGCCACACGCATTATCAGTCACCCATCTAAAGAAAGACCGTGCCAGACGTTGCTTAACCCGCCCAATACAAGATCGGCAGATCATTTTACCTTTTCATTTAATAAAAACGAGGAATCAGAAACCACAGTGTTGTAAAACTTAAGTGCTTAAAAAGTTCCTGAATAAACGTCCAATAGCTATATTATAAGCACCGAGTATTAATCCTACAGAGAAACAGCTTCATACAAGCCCGCGGCGTAGGTACCGACAGTGTGCCGACGGGTTCACGTAGTGAGCCGAGTAGAGTTTGAAAAAAATTAAAAAAAATTTTTTTAATTATGCAGTTTTGTTGGGGGCGTCAAACCACGACAATCCAGTCATCCTAGGTACGTATTTTTGGACAAAACATTAAAAAAAATGACTTTGTAGGTTTCCAATGTATGAAAACCTAACTTGTTTGGTCTATAAAAACTTTCGTTTCCGTACGGTTAAGCTCAAACCTATAGGAGCTTTTACTGGGCCGATGATGAAGCTTCGAAACATATGTTGTTGATCACATCCCGTCCCCTTTAGACGCCCGAAGCAACCAAGTTAACTTGAAACTTTTTGTCAAAGAAATCGTTTGAACAAAGGTCTCAAATTTAATTTCGTATGAAGCTTTTGCTCTGTACGATTATTACTCGGTGGTATAAGTTAGGTATAAATCTGTTTGACCTAGATAGTTTATTGAGTCTCCAATAAATTTGTAGTTGTCGGAAAATATAGACGTCGCTGTGACCGGCCGTTGACTCGGTTATCTATAGATGTTGGGTTCACATGGGGTGAAAGGTATGTTTATAGAAAGCCAGGTTGCCTGGAAGAGATCGCTTTAAGCGTTGAGGCCGCCCATTGTGCCACTTAGGTTTATGTTATGTTTTTATTTTTATTGTAATTTTTAGTTGGTAATTTTCGTACCCAGCGGGATTGAACTCGCGACTCCCGGTAATCCGAACCAGCGCGTTTGACCGCTTCGCCACGGGTAACCCGACAAACCCGACAAGTTGTTGCAAACTTCTCGCCAAACTGACTTGCAGTATGTATATCTATAACGCGATCTAGACCCGAATTTCTAAAATTAATGAGGACAGAAATCGTGTAAGTTTCAAAAGTGTGTTACTTTTCTGTATCTTTAAATTTGTTTTCGCCCGGTAAATCGCCAGTAACAAAGAAAGAAGAAAGAAAGAAAATAGATTTATTCAGACAAGCACACAACAACATAAGAAGAAAAAGTAATATAAAAAAGCAGATAATATTATGGAGACAATAAAAAAATATCATTAAAACAAATTATACGCAGAGAGTAGTGCGCTGCCCGAATAGGCGCAGTCAGCGCAAAAAACATAGCAGCAGCGCTGGTCTTCCGACTGTACCCACCCTTCTTCTCGGCGCTCCTAACAAAAAACTTATAAATAAAATAAACTGAAATAAAAGATAGGAATCTGGACGAAAAATAACACACAGGATACCTACATAGGTACCCTGCATCCTATAAGTAGATAATGCTGCCTATTTGGTGACCGTTTATTTCCGTCATTAGCTAATGATCGATGTGCGCGCGCGCGGAAACTTCGCTTCACTGGTCGCTGATCACAAGTGGGACGTACGTATACGACCCTTTAGACAACAACGAATTACAGAAAATCTTAGGAGAGTATACTAATCTATATCTATTTATTTATTTCAGATTCTACAGTCAATATAATACAATGAAATCCGTTTTATATAACATAGAACTTAGACCAAAGTAAATGTATATTTTGTAAGCCTTACTTTTTACACCTAGAACATATTTATAAAATGCTTTATCCTGACTGATTGATCAATGTAGTCTAAACTGTTGATAAAAACTTATTTTTGTTTTGATTTTCATCTTTGGTTTTTTCAGAGTTCCGTAACGAAATAGCATAAAACGGAATCCTTATGGATTCGTCATGTCTGTCTGCCTGTCCGTCCGTCCGTATGTCACAGCCATTTTTTTCCGAAATTATAAGAATAACTTGGTAAGTAGATGTATTATGTGAGTTGCATTAAGATTTTCATACAAAATTAGAAAAAAACCGCAATTTACTATTAAAACATTGATCAAAGAAACAACGAACTATAAGTACTTGAGGGGGGCTCGCATATAACATACGGGATTGCGAAATATTGTGAAAAATACAAAACATTTTGTTTAGATAATGGTATGGAATCGATCAACTACCAAGCGTTCCCTTGAAGATATTCAGAAAATGCGCCGTTAGTAATAACATAGTAACAAGCGCCGAGGCGCACAACTACTAGGTCAACTGTGGTAGGTATAATTACTAAAACGTGGCGAGCCGTCCGTTAAGCCTGCCCGTCATAGAGACGACAGCTTCATTATATCGACTGCTTCTACAAATTGGTTCACAGATGTGAGGCAGTTTTCTTATTAGGGTTCCGTACCTAAAAGGCAAAAACCTTTTACTAAGACTTCACTGTCTGTCTGTCTCTCTGTCACCAGTAAACCGTAATAGCTAGATTGAACACACCAGATTGAAAACCATTGAAAATTTCCAATGTCTTCACATTTCACAAATTTTTATATCAACAAATACTAAGACTGGAATAAAATAAATCTCCTATAAAACAACTGTATTTTTTTTGTGATAATATCACGGAACCCTTCGTGCGCGAGTCCTATTCGCACTTGGCCGGTTTTTAATGAATTTCTGAGAAAGAATTCTTCCTTCCCTTGTCCCAGTTTATCCGGGCTCGGGTATCCTCGTATTTTTGCGCCAGGTCGTACGGTCCTGGATTGTCGAATTTCTCTGAAATAATTAACATAAGTAATTAAAATGTCGCTCTTGTCATGAATGATTGGTCACTTTTGGATAAGTTTTAATAAGATTAACCTTAAATCAGGTTGTTCATCAGGGGTTCCTTTTCGGATATTTTCGTAATCCTACTAATATTATATAGTAATACTAGCTGCGTCCCGCGGTTTCACCCGCGTAAGTCCCGATCCCGTGGGAATATCGGCATTGAAAGTAGTCTGTAAATGAACTAAAGTAGTAAGTAACTAGTTGTAATAAATGGACTATCCAACACTGAAAGAATTTTTCAAATCGGACCAGCGGTTCCAGAGATTAGCGCGTTCAAACAAACAACCAAACAAACTCTTCCGCTTTATAATAATAGAAGATAGAAGAAGATATAGTATCCAGGGAGGAAACAGTCGACTGCGTTTGTATAGTTTGTATAGAGAAAAGAGTAGGTAGACTGTCCTCTTAACACCGGATAAAATAGTTAAATTTCAATCTAACACTGCGACAACAGATGAAAAATCAATATTAACCTAAATCTGAACAGCACTTGAAACCTTCTTCATAACACTTACGTAGGTTACACTTAAAAAAGTCCTTATCAGTAATAGAAGATGAACGTCCTCCGGCCTAACCGCCGCTACCTCCGGCCGCTTGACCTTGCCAGGTTCCGGGCCTACCCCCGGGGTGGCGGGCGACCTCGTGGCACGCTGTTGTATTCATCCGGATATATTTGGAACTTTACTACCGGCCACCTGTGCTGGCTAATAATTAGGCAGGTCAGTTTGTTTACTGGTTAAACAACAAGAATAACAACAATTTTTATTTATTATTATGAAACTTATTAAACATTTCTCAAATTACATCTATACATATAATAAAATCGTAACTTAGCGGTGTCTGTTTTTGGAAGATATAAAAAAAAGATAAATTGTAGGGGTATCTATTAACGCAGTAGAACCTATTTTTCTATTTTTCTGGTTGTCTGTTTGTCTGTTTGTCTGTTTGTCTGTTTATCTGTTTGTGTGTGCCTTTGTGCCCGCTAATCTCAGAAACGGCTTATCCGATTTTAACCAAATTTGGTATGCAGATAGCTTTAGACCCCGATTAACATATAGGCTATTTTTTGTCCGGATATTTTGTCCGGTTATCCGGATAAAGTGATTTTTCTGCTTTTACTTAGTTAGTTTGAATGTTGTATTGAAGAAGTATGTTGTGTGGAATCAATACATGACTAACCGGATATCCGGTCGAAAATTAAAAAAAACCGGATATCGTTTTTTTTCAGGAAATTCCTAAAATACCGTATACCTTTGTCTCTCCATATATCCGGATCCTTCGGACATACGGAAATTCTTCATAATGGTTGTTTTTAACCGACTTTAAAAAAAAGAGGATCTGCTCAATTCTACCCGCATATTGTTTGAATATGAATATGTTCAAACCGTACTCCGGCATATAAAGTCCGATTTCGATCATTCTTTTTTTATTTGGAAAGTGAGAGTCCCGAGTTGGTTCCATAAATTGTTGGTAAAGATCTGATGAGAACCTTCGGAATGATGAGCAGAATAGCATCCCGCAATGCTGTAAATTACTAATTTTTGGACTTCCATCAATAGAATCGGCTTATTAAGAACAAGGTACAAATTGATGGACCACCTGAAACCACCTTCTCAAAAATTCTTCAGTGATTAAAGTTACGGTTACAATTTTGATATTTTTTAGTGGCAGTCGAAAATTCAATAAAAAGGATTTAAAAAATATAGCTGTAATGGGGCAGTTTTACTGAGTAGATGCTGATTGCATGTAGTTTACGTGGCACGATGGCAGCTGTGGATTCCGATTCGAGGGTTCCGCGTTCGAATAGGCCACCGTTCCTTAAAAAGGGAATGCGCCGGTCTGTGCGGCGCATTCCCTTTTTAAGGAACGGTGGCCTACCGAGCCGAGTGATGGCTTCCGATTCGACGGCTGCGCGTTCGAGTCACGAGTCCCGGACACGACGTTACGTTTTACCCTCCAGATGGTCGTCCACCTTGCCGTTGTGAGGGGACTCAGTAGCTGAAAGCTAAGAGGCGCACAAGGTGGGAAACCGGGCTTGCCAGGCTTCCAATCCGTAATCCCGCGTCAGCGGGCTCGGGGGTCCTTTCCGCAAGAAAGGGGCCGCATGGAAGATAACCACTATAAAAAATCACCTCAGCCTCTTGTGGTGAACTCGGTGAGGGAGGGGGGGCTTTATCACCGGCTTTGGGGACCTCGAGACGGTGGCGTGACCGTGCTGAGGGAGGGGAAACGGAGAGGGATTGTCTATCGGGCAGAGGCAGAGATGAGGCTTGGAAAGGCCGCCGTTGCCGGGTAAACCTATGGTAGGGAGCCCAACGAGAGTGGCCTGACAGTGCATAAGGTGCAGTACCCACGTAAAAAAAGATATCATTTAGTTAAGCTACCCAACTTCAGCTTACATAACAGAAAGTCAGTTGCACTGTATGTTGGAGAGCTTATTTTTATTGTTTTGTCCTTAATTCGAAGTCGGGTTTTGATTTTTTTTAATTTTCGACAAAGGCTACTTCTTATTATATATAAGTAATGCGTATAAGCATGCAACACGTTACCTACCGCTGCGCTGTGCAAAATCTATACTTAAATAGACTCTGCTATGATTCTCTTCTGTTCAGCAACAGACTTCCCTGGTCGTCCGTTCAAGTGTAGACTTTTGCTCAGCGATGGGTAGGTAGTCCGAAAAACGCTGACGAAGTCGCGGGCACAGCTAGTAGGTAATAAATCAGTTCTACACTAAGCACAGCTTGTATCGCGGTACCTAACCGAGATACCAATATAGTAATGAAGATAATATTTTATAATTATTCATATAAATATATACCTTATAGACTAACATACATAGGTACATAATAATTTATCATTAAAATTAGGGTTAGGTTTGGGCAATCGTCCACTCAATACACGGTCTCGGTCAATGGCTTATTGAGCAATGTTTCTATTCTTTTGAAGAATTTATGAAGTTCAAACTGTAATTTCTCATTTTTTAACAATTTTTGATGTTTAACGGCCGAATACAGAAACGCATCTCAAAATTTAAGTTTTACTTAAACAACTAACCACCTCTCAAATTCAAAAATTCCCATACTATTTTTTAATTTAGAAGCTGCTCAATTATTAAAGTAGTTACGCCTCAAATGTTAAGTAGTTTTTTTAGTTTTTTTAATATCTTTATTTTCATAAAATAACACATACAGTATAATTACTAACTTACAAGTGATTATAATAACATACATTGAACATATACTTTCATAAGCTAACAGCGCCTTTTAAAGTTTACTTACAGGGAATATTCGTTACCTTTAAAAACAGCATTTTAATATAATAATAAAATTAATAAATAATATTCAATGCGAGATTTTTGTAAAAATCTTAGCTTTTTGCGATGTATAAAAATAAGGGTAGAAATATAACGTACCCACGTTATAATAATATTATACAGTAGTACCAAGTATGCAGTTCATTATGCACCAGTGGAGGTGCAGCGGCGCGCGCTGCCCTGCCTCCCGCGCACCCACGTGAGGCGGACGCGTGAGGGGAAGCTGCAGCGGCTCGCAGGTCGAGCTTAACTGGTGATGCGCTTACTCACCGTATTTGTCGTTTGATCGCCGGGTGGGAACAATAGGTAGTGATGGGGCAGTCGATGTGTCTTGTAACTGTCGATATATGGCAAGTCCGATAATGTTGTTACGCATCTTTTGGAAATAAGTGGGTTTGAATATATTCGATTTTTAGCGTAGAATGATTTGGTTAATTTTAAAATATTATATTGAAATAGAATGGGAAAATTTATGTCGATGTGTAGTTTAATTAGATTAGTAAAAATAAATATTTGTGTCTGGTCTGGGTGTCCTTCTATGTATAATATGTATGTATTTACAAAAGAAAAATAAATATAAGTATTATATCCGTTGTCTAGTCACCGTAACACAAGCTTAGTCGCTTACCACGGGGCTAGATGGCGCTGTGTGTTGTTCACAGAATTTATTTATTTTATTTATTTATTTATTTTATTTTAAATTTAGTATTTAATGAAATTTTAAGTGCCTTGTTTTGCAATATTTGTAATAGATTGTAGTTAGTCAAACATGTGCTGCTCCAGACCGGACAAGCATACGTTACACAGGGTCTAACTAGTGTTGAGTATTTATTTTGAGTAATATATGTTGAGTATTGAGAATTTCTTCTCGGTACTCAATGACCAATTTAAATCAATTTTCACTCCTCGAACAATGGTAGTTACTAACAAACGCGAATTTAGTGACTGGGCAACAGTTGGAATCCATCGAAGTAGACAAAAACTATATGAGCTATATGCGGAAAGACAGTTCAATTTTTCAGAGGAGTTTAAGGTTTATGTTAAAAATTATTCCAAAATATTTCACAGAGTATGTGTGCTTGCTAAATGTTTTTCCATTCAAACAAAAATCAAAAATAGCAATAATATAATTAAAGACTCTTGGAAAATTATAAATGCTGAAACAGGGAGAACCACAGCTAAAAATAGTACATTTAAATTAAAGATAGATAATAAGATAATCATTAATGATGTAGATGTTGCAAGCGAATTTGAATCCTTTTTCACAAGTATACCTATTACTTTGACAAAAACTTTGAACTCCTCAACCCCCATTGCAGAATCTTTGTTAAAAAGTCATGTACTCGAATGCAACACAAAATTTAAATTTCAACATGTAAGAAATCATGATATTATGGTAAGCCTTAAGCAAATAAATCTGAAGAAGACTAAAGATCTATGGGGGATCTCCGTGCCTATTGTAAAGTCTATTATTGAACATATTGTGCCAGATTTAGTCATGATTTTCAATAGGTGTATTGACTGTGGTGTATTTCCTGATCTAATGAAATTAAGTAAAATTACTCCCTTATTTAAATCGGGTAGTACGTCAGATCCCACTAATTTTAGACCAATTTCTGTACTACCATCACTTAGTAAAATCTTTGAAAAAAATATTTTAAACCAACTTTTAAAACATTTTCATGATAATAATATTCTCCACAATAAACAGTTCGGTTTCAGTAAGGGACGTTCAACTACTGATGCAGGTATTGCATTACTTCAAAGTATATATAAAGCCTGGGAGGAGTCACACGATGCCTATGGGGTGTTCTGTGACTTATCCAAGGCATTTGATTGCGTTAAACATGATACATTGATCATGAAACTACATCACTATGGTATTAAAGATAGCGCTCTGGATCTTATTTCCTCCTATTTGAGCAATAGGGTTCAGTGTGTCGATGTCAACGGAAAACGATCCCCCGGCTCTCCTGTAACAATGGGGGTTCCTCAAGGATCCATATTAGGACCATTCCTGTTTTTAGTTTATATTAATGACCTACCTTACCTAGTAAGGGACAAACATGAGATAGTATTGTTTGCAGATGATACCTCATTGGTATTTAAAGTTAAAAGACGCCAATCAAATATAGACGACGTGAACAATGCTCTCTCTAAAATAGTATCTTGGTTCAATACCAATAATCTTTTACTGAATGGATCCAAAACAAAATGTATTAAATTCACACTTCCTAATGTTAAACATGTTAAAACTGTAGTGAAAATTAATAACGAGGAAGTCGAAAAGGTTGAGAAGGCTGTCTTTCTAGGTATAACTCTAGACTCTAAGCTTCAATGGGGCCCACATGTGAAAGCTTTGTCCGCTAGACTAAGTTCTGCAGCTTACGCTGTTAAGAAAATTCGTGAATTCACAGATATTAAGACTGCCCGCCTGGTCTATTTCGGCTACTTCCACAGCATTATGTCATATGGCATCCTGCTGTGGGGGTGTGCTGCAGATATTAAGGATATCTTCATTTTACAGAAGAGAGCGGTACGAGCTATCTACGGGTTGGGCCCTAGAGAATCACTTAGAGAAAAATTTAAAGAAATAAATATTTTAACAGTATATTCACAATATATTTACGAAAATCTTTTATACGTCCATAAAAATAAGGACAAGCTTGTTAAAAATCGGGACATACATTTATTTAATTTAAGAAATAAAGATGATCTAACTGTGCCCTGGAGTAGGCTCCAGAAAATAAACAGGTCCTTCTCTAGCTCATCTATGCTCTACTATAATAAGTTACCCAAGAATGTGTGTGACATGTCCATTAATAAATTTAAAACATATATTAAAAGCAAACTGTACAGGATGGCATACTATAATACATCGGATTATATTAACGATAAAAATCCATGGAAATGAATACTTTATTGAAAGACGGGGACAGACAGGGGCACGGTCGCGTTCGCGAATGCTTGGTTCGTTCGGCTCGGTTCGGTTCGTCCTGGGGCGTATTCATGGAGTTCTGTGGTAAAGTAGCAGGATAAGTTATGGAAAGGAGTAAATAGATGGTTCTACCTACGAATTTTATAATAAAATTCTAGAGTGTAGGAAAGGAATGCAAGGCTGGCACCACAGAACTCTGGTGGTGGGTCCCGGGGCGGTTTGGGCGGTGTTGGGCGGGTTGTGTGTTTGTGGATGAGATAGTGTTTAAGTATTTTTTTTTTTTTTTACTGTTTATTATTTTGTATATTATAACTTATTTGAACAGATAGACAGACAGACAGAGTTACTTTCGCTCTTGTAATGCTAGTAGGGATTATTATACTAAGTATAGATTATTGCTCCAGTTCCACTTTTCTTCAATAATATTATATATGCGACAATGTAAATCACATGATTACTGCAAAAAAAAAATATACAAAAAAAAAACCCCATGAGTTTCTTGTGTCTTCTTCTCATGTCATGGAGGTCGCGATCCGAAGACACAGTAGAGTAGATTAAATAAAAAAAAATGACATGTCAAAGAGATATCTTGCTAATATCCGAATGAATAAACGTACTTTGATTTTTTGATTTTTTTTGATTTTTGTAAATTCTCATCTTAGTGTAGGCACTAAGATTTGTTTTACGGTTCATTATCGGACTAAGACCACCCAATACTTGGGCGCCTTTGACACGCAAGTTAGCTACATGTTTCGTCCAGTTTAATTTTGAATCCAACGTAACTCCAAGATATCTAACTGTATTACTCCACGGTATCTTATGGTCTTTAATTTTTAAAGTTCTTTGAGGAAGTTGACGCTGTCGAGTAAACAAAATAGCTTCCTTCTTCGAATTGTTTAGTTTCAACCTCCACTTTTTAAAGTATTCTTGTAATAACTCGATTGATAGTTGCAAACGACTTATCACAAGGTCAATGTCGTCTGAAGACGTGTATGAAGCTGTATCATCCGCGAAACATGCAATACTAGTACGCGGTTGTTTAGGGATGTCATTTATAAATAAAATAAATAGATATGGACCAAGTACTGAGCCTTGAGGAACGCCAGCTACTGAGTGAGTCAAATGTTAAGTGGCGTTTCTGTATTCGGCTGTAAATCTGACAAATTTACGTAATTTATTCAGTTTTGTGCTATGATTTTATATTATTTTTGATGTGTTTTTTTGATACAATTAATTACCAGCTAATTTGATGATATATTGGCTTTGTCCCTCGGTTTTACCTGCGTAAGTCCTGATCTCGTAGGAATTTCAAAATACCTTTTCTTATCAGATGCCTCCGTCATGTAAAGAACACACTCTCCAAATTTACCATCAGCGGTTTAGGTTGCGCGTATATCAGTCTGTCAGTCACTCAAGACAAAGCATTTTATCAATATAAGTAAGTAGATGACTTTGTAATGAATTTATTTACAAAAAATGATATTAATTCGAATACCTAACCTACACTCTGCATTAATTCAGTTTATGATATAGCGTCCTAACCGTTCGACCAAATGTTTTTTCGAGAAAGGGCCGCTATACCTTCCGTGCTAAAGTCTCCTTTGGGGATCGGTTTTGGACTGATCGTGTCCGCAACCCAGAGAGTTCTCGTAGAGTTACCTCGTTACATTCTTAGATGAAAACAAAAATAGTAGATACGGTATATTCTAACATTGCGTATTCGAAAAATGACTAGAAACACCTACATGCATTTTCATAAAATTATTGTATATTTAAAAACATTTGTCTTTTAGAATGATTCAAGCATTTGTAAATAAGCAATTTCAAAAAGATAATCGCAGTGTGACAGCACGTGCTCGCTCACGCGGCAACGGTTCGACATACGACTGAGGCTAGTGCGTCAGCTAGACGCAGTTTTATCGTCTCATTTTCCGTTACTAGGTAACGTATCTGCTGTTTTTTGTTTTCATCTAAGGTTACATTATTACGGCAGGATTCATCGTAACTAAGTTCCTAAGTTTCCGTAGCTGTATTAAAACAGTGTTCTCGGTTGCATAAAACAGCTTCAATCTAGATGGCACAATGGGCGGCCGTACCGCTCAAAGCAATTGCTTTCAGGCAAACTTTGGATGGACAAAAAGTGAAGAAAGATTTTAGTCGGAGAAAAGGTACGAAGGTAAGCAAGGGAGTGAGTGGTGTGTTTTTTTAACCCCTGGACGGAAAAGGAGGGGTGATATTAAGTGTTACATGTCTGTCTGTGTTGAGTGGGAATGATTAGATAAAGTATTGGTAAAATCAATGTCCACACCCACAATAGCTAGGTATATATCTAGCTAGCTAGGTAGGTAGGTCCAGGCAATAAATATTGATATAAAAGTTGACGCGCCATGAAACTTGACGAGCCTAACGAGATCGATCGAAAACTTTACGCGTCGAATAAACTTTTATTTATTAACTTAATAAAAACGTTGTTATTTTCCTCGTAACGTTACGGCCTCACGAAGTAAGTACGCGTACGAGAAGTCTTATGGTGCATCCACATTTTGTAAGTTAGACATAAAAAGTTATACTCTGCTGAATGTTGTTACACTGTTGTATTTTGTTACTTTACGTTACCTGTAATTAAATAACTTACCCCCTTACTTATAAACGATGATTTACAGCTGCATAAACTATGTATCGTTTGTCTTTTACTGTCATATGCCGTTTTATAGTTGACTAGCTGTGTCCCGCGGTTTCACCTGCGTAAATCCCGATCCCGTGGGAATATTCAAAAACCCTTTCTTATCGGATGCCTAGATTACATAAAGAACACACTCTCCAAATTTCAGCCCTCTACTATCAGCGGTTTAGGCTGTGCGTTGATCCCTCAGTCACTAAGTCAGTCAGTCTGGACAAAGAGTTTTATAGATATAGATAGATAGACAGAGATAAACATTGAATAACTTAGTCATTTGTTAATCATCGTAAGTAAGAGGGCTAGATTTTGCTACAGGTGTAGCCGCTGGCAATAATTCTTCTCTTCTGGGACTTAAGAGCGCGCTTCGCTCGCTTTTAATTAAACCTACTCGCACCTATCACTCCGATGTCGTTTCTGTGACAGGCAGCTTTCTGGGTTCACAAACACAAAGAGACGTCAAGTCACCAACCAATCAGAGAAGATGTTTGGGTGTTCCGATCGACCAATCCATGGGCTTAGTTCATAACAGCCTACGATTATTGTCTAATTATTAAATTATCCTATTTTAATTCTAATTATTAAATTATAATGCGGTATCATCCGCGTAAGTCTCGATCCCGTGGGAATATCGGGATCAAAAGTAGCCCCTGTAACTCCTCGATAATGTAGCTTTCTTTTAGTAAAATATTTTTTGAACTCGGTCCAGTAGTTTTTGAGTTTATTCATTCATTACATACAAACACACACACACAAAAATACAAATCTTTCCTCTTTATAATATTAGTGTAGATTAGAAAGTCGTGTTAGTTATACTATTTCGAACTCAAAAACGGCTGAACTGATTTGGTTGAAAATAGCTGGGGAGGTAGCTTAGAATCGAGAGAAGGACAACGAGACCCCGAACACTAAAACCTATTTATAGATGTTATAGCGTCCCCGACTATGGCCACTTTGGGCATGCAGATATAGGTGTCTGGGAGAAGGACATTGGATACTTTTGATCCCGTATAGCCCCGCGGGATCGGAACTTACGCTGGTGAAACCACGGGGCGCAGCTAGTTATTAATGAAACGGCTTTTAGTAATATTTGTAATATGTTTGTCTGCAGGTGGGCGTGGTGCGAGTGGGCACCATCCGGAGGTCCCGCGCGCCGCGACTCGCTGACATACCTCGGTGAGTACCATTGTTTGTCTGTGTTTCGTCATTTTAAACTAGAACTAGAAAAATCTAAATTAAAACATGGAAATACCTCGTAAAAACTTTAACTTTTTACCCCGTACCCGTATGAGTAGGCTCAGAGGGAAGACTGAATGAATTGCTTCGCAGTGGTAAAACGGTATGAGGTAACATAAAAGGGTATAGATACGAGTACAATTTGGAATCACATGTCTGATCGTATAAGAGAGTAGAACACTACAGGCAATCCTATCACAATGCCCCGATAGAATCACGTACGGTGTTCCTTGTAATGCATCTTAAACAGGAACCCGGAACTCGACAGTTGGAGGAATAGGTCCTTGCTCCACAGTCTCCACAGATACCGAGTTCGATTTGACTTGGAATTTGTTGGGAAAAGATAGACTAGAAAGAGGTGTACGATATTTTCGCCAGTTATTGTAACTAACAACATAAGTGACATGGCTATACGTATAATAATATCTCACAACTTTTCACTGTAGAGATTGCATCGCGAGACTTGGTTTTTTTGTACAAGTGTGTTTTTGATGAGATTTTCTAGTACAAACATAACTTCAACGTTTTCATTATTATTCTTCGGTGCTGCAACGAAATTAAACTTGTATTTCGGTTTTAATCGTGTTACTTTTATTTCTTTAGACATCCAAGCCCGACGTTTCGAGAACTTTACAGTGTCTCCTTGTCACGGGGTATCTACTAGTGCCCTAACTGATATATAGGGTAAATCTTTAAATTTTTGAAAAATAAGTTCGAGATCTCAAGGCTAACAAGGTGAGACTCATCTTTCTTAGTGGCTACGAGAATATGATGATGATATTGAGATGCGATGAGATGAGTTCGCTTGGCGCTACGACTTAGACCGGTGGGTGTTAACAAAGCCGCGGCCGAAACCTAAAAGACAATTGAAATTTTCACAGATGATGTAGGCATCTATTTCGTTTAGGGTTCCGTACTCTATTGTGATAATGGTACGGAACCCTTCGTGAGCGAGTCCGACTCCCACTTGGACGGTTTTTATACAGAAATTCCGACCTCGAACTGAATAAGTACATTAACTATAAATTATTAAAATTAGTAGAAAAAGAAATCTTAGCCATCCTAAGATTTTTAATTAGTTACTTTGCTGGAACAAAAAACTTCATTTAGATTCCAAATTAAACATCTCAGAGTTTTTGTTAAGACATTCCGTTTTAAAATCCGTTGTTGGAAATTTTGAATATTTTCTTTAACTGTTTTTTTAAACGTTAAGACGACCTCTGTAGAAGGGAGGGCATGCAGCAGGGGTCTGAAGGACGTCATAAACAGTCAGTTTTACCATCAGTTCCGTCCGGTTCCCTCTGGCCGGACATTTCATTTCGTTTCATTTATTCGCATAAATTAATAAATAAAAAAATAAACATAAATAACATAATAAAAAAAATAAAAAATATGCGTTGAGTATAAATGAGACAGCTATAGGATTTTAAAGAAATTCAATACATTCGCCAGATGCCCGTTTGCATTTATCTTCACCACTAACGCCAGTTTACCACTAGATGGCGCTAGTGGTAAAAATAAATCGCGCTTACGTTGCGTAAAATCACGTTTGTTGAAACAAAATAAAATAAATACTTAAGGGGGGTCCACCCTCCTTAAATATTTGTTTTATTTTCTGTTTAGTTTGTGTTGGTATAGCGGTTACAGAAATACATCTTCTGTGAAAATTTCAACAGTCTAGCTATCACGGTTCATGTAATACAGCCTTGTGACAGACGGACAGACGTCTCAGTAATAGGGTCTCGTTTTACACTTTGGGTACGGAACTAAAAACAACTAGATACGTTTGTAATGTCTGTACATACGTTTCGCAAACGGCCATTGCGTCTTAAGCATTGAAGATCTCGTCAACGACCGATATAAAAAATGCGAGAGTTTTGGTGGGAATGAAAACAAAACATTAAGAAATCTCTTTGTTTTTCAATTGCAGATTATTGTGATTTTCTCTTATGTGAGCGCTGTTCCCGTTTGTATCCCCCGCTCCAAACAGGACACATTTCCCTATTTTAGAAACTTAGATCAAAAATGTAAACAAAAACGTCAATTTTAAAGGAAAAACTAAATAAAGAGCTGGCACTTTCAACTAAATGTATGGGTTTTTTGTTTACATTTTTGATCTGAGATTCGGAAATAGGTTAAAGTCAGCTACAGAAAGCTTTGTCCTGACTAACTGACTGATCAACAGCCTAGACCGCTACTGTTATTTGGAGAGTGTATTCTTTATGTGATCTACTTACCCACGGAATCATGACTTGCGTGGGTGAAACCGCGGGACGTAGCTAGTATATATTGCGGCGGTAGGTATAGTGTGTGTATATTTACTGTTTGATTTGTATATTTATATGCGAAATACAACAAACATTTTGTTTGCAAATACAATTGAAGACAGATATTGACTGAGTCGATTGCTAAGCCAAATATTAATGAAATGCTAACAATCGGAGAATCGTGATTGTTTCGACGTGTGAAGAGACTGGTAACTTGTACGACACGATTTTGTATTTACATTTCCGTATTACTTAGTTTAGTACCATTTTATGAAAAAGTTTTTCACGAAATTCAATATTTTGAGAATTCAATATTTTGGAAAGTTCAACATTTTTAACTATAGGATATTTTAAACGACGACTTTTTTAAGAAAATCTTTTGCCAAAATACTACTACACTTCTTCACGAAATAGGTAATAAATTAAATCAATAAATTGACAAAAAAATACAGCGCTAATAAATCGTATTTAAAACAACATCCGAAGGTTTAGGTAAGAAATAAAAATAACACAACAATATAAAAAAAATATCCATAGCAAAGAAAATTAATTCATAGGAAGGTTCTTCAACATTTTATTAGTGTGATCTTAGTAAATAAAAAAATAAAGATGTTGGAATAAAAACAATATTTAAAAGAAACGTAAAACAAAAGTTTTACTCTCAGACGTCTAGAACTATCACCTTTCGTCTTAAATCATCGTCCTCGAAACATACTATATAACGTGAATATTGCAGTTAGTCAGCCTCAAGCATTATTACAGCGATACGAAGTAACACCGGGTCAAGTAAACAATAAATATTTACATACATATATCAATCACTCGTCTCCATCTGTTTACAAAGAGACTAGACACGACTAATAAAGCGCGCGTCGTAAATCTCAGTTAGACGCGGACTGACGGAAACGATTCTAATACTATTAGCGCGGTGATGTCATACTAACGAGCGAGTTCTGTTGTTTGTTAGTAGTTCATTTAATTGAAATCTGCCTTCTGGAATAGCTATAGTAGAAATTACCCCTTTTCGGCAGACGGGTGAAAACTAATACCTAGTAGGGGGAATCCGCAATGAAACGGACGTGTGCTCTTCTTCTTTTCGTATAATAGTGTGGCTCACCTGGTGTTAGAGTTTTCAGGTCGCCCAAAGGCCGCTAACTTGACCTAACGACTGCTATCAGAGATAACAACCGGGACCAACTGCTTAACGTGCCTTCCGAAGCACGGAGGAGTCTGAGAAAATAAATTTTGACGTGTTTTGATACTGACACTATCGATATCTTAAGTTTTCGATGGAAAATATTTTAGTTGTTGGCACCATTGATGACCATAGACAAGGGTCTATGGTCACAAGCCCACATGCATGTCTATGGTCATCAATGGTGACACCACCTAAAAAAATATACCTAAAATATTTTCGTTAGTGTCCTTTTCGAAACACGTCCGTTTCATTGCGGATTCCCCCTACATAGTATGTAAACTTGCCTGTTTACTCAAATCGGGCTTTGACAAGTCATATGTCAAATTTCCTATCCTTCGTGCGCGACCCCGACTCACACTTGGCCGGTTTTTATTTTAAGAGGAGTATCAACGTCAACGACCTTGAAACTGAAAATCCCTGTCGGGCTCATCGAAAATTGTTGATTATTTCATGACGGAATGTCGTAGAACTTTTTTTTGTGCACAGATTGTAGGTGACTTATTTCCTACATTTTGGTGTAGTTTTAAGACAAGAACCTCCTATTGGTGCAAAGCCTATCCAAATTTTAGACAAAAAATGATTTGGCTAAAATGTCGATAGGCTTCAATATGTTTCGACATATTTGTATGGAAACTGCACTAAAATATCGGAAACAATGTCGCCTACAATCTGTACACAAAAAAAAGTTCTACGACATTCCGTCCTGAAATAATCAACAATTTTCGATGCGCCCGACATGGATTTTCAGTTTTTCAGAATAGGGCCCTTAAATGTTTATTTATCTGGTAACTTTGAGCATCTGTGGTGTAAGAAAATGTATTGGACCTGCATGCTGCATGGCCAACTATTTAGCAAAAATGCCTACCTACCTATTTAAGAGGACAGTTTACCTTCTCTTCTCTCCATACAAACTTTACAAACGTACCTACTTAGTCGACTGTTTCCTACCTGGATAAAGATAATAGAAAAAATATGTTTATGTCTTATATCAGCCATGCATGACTATTATATTCTGATTTTTCTGAATTTTATTTCTATTGTAAATTAGAAAAAAAAAAAATTCCAAAACGTCGGAACATGATCGATCATGGCAGATATAGGTTTAATGGCATTAAACAGATTTGCTCTAATGTCTTTATCCAGGGAGGAAACAGTCGACTACGTTTGTTTGGAGAAAGACTAGGTAGACTGTCGTCTTAATAAGGATTCTAACACTGTAGGTACATACGTTTAATAATAATTATTATTAATTTTTTTCCCGAATCTTATTCGCGTACTGTTATTTTTATGACTATGTTATGTTACGTGTAAGTAGCGTATGATATTAGTAAAACATGCGAGAAAACCCACGGAGCACTTTTAGTCTACAAAATACATTGAAATAAAATTGTTTGAAGCTTTCAAAGCGTAAAGGTTTTATTTGAAAGCTATTATCAAATGAGAGTGGAGCTGTGGATCGGTACAAAGTGTTACTAATATTGTTAATGTAAGTGTGTTTTTATGTTTGTTGCTTAGCGAGCCGAATAAAAACGAACCAATTTTTTTATTTCACTTTTTATTTATGTTAGGTTTTGGGTGAAAGTAAAGTATAGGCATGTGCTTGGAAAATGAACAGCCATTTTAAATTGAATCCCTTTTTAACCGACTTCAAATTCAAAATAGGAGGTTTTACTTAAGTCAATACCAGTATATTTATGTATTTCTATTTATGTATTTTCTTATCAATTATATGTCCAGTATCACGGGGCTATGGAGCCCAAGACCTTTAGATTTCTTGCGTGGAGCCGAAGCCAACACGTAGAGGCCCATTTCAATAACAATTTTACTCGCGAACTATAAAGTGGACACCAAGCCGGCGATTATCCCTGTATGTATACTTACTATAAAAAGCCGGCCCAGTGCGAGTTAGACTCGCGCACGAAGGGTTCCGTACCACTTTCACAATTGGGTACGGAACCCTAAAATGAACACAGGACCAACCAATCGCAACGTGAACGTTAAAAATCATTTTCTCGAGTCGTTAGGGCACGTTAAGCAGTTGGTCCCGGTTGTTATCTCTGATAGCAGTCGATTCGTTAGATCAATTTAGAGGCACACGAAGAGGAATCTGAAGTGAAAATATAACAGGTGAACTAGCGGCGAGTACAAGTCTTGCAATAAATCTCTTTATTCCTCCATAAAGACTGTTTTGTTGTGTAAACAGCAATCGGCGATGTTTCCGCCGCCGCCGCGCGCCGCCACTCGGACGTTATATTTAGACGGTATTATTGCAAACGTTTCGCCGATTAGAATTCAGATGTGCTATTTTAAGCGTTATGCTCAAAATACACGACAGACACTTACACTGCAACTTTATCTATAGAGTCCACATCTACAGCACACATAGGCTTGCGATGTAGGCTCTATAGGTAAAGTTACAGTGTCAGTGTCTATCGTGTATTTTGAGCTCATCTACTATATAAAAATAAGTCGGGTTTTCCTTCCTGACGCTATAACTCCAGAACGCACGAACCGATTTCCACGGTTTTGCATTCGTTGGAAAGGTCTCGGGCTCCGTGAGGTTTATAGCAAAGAAAATTCAGGAAAAATTTAATTATCTGTAATTTATAAGGCAAAACAACGTTTGCCGGGTCAGCTAGTATTTTATAGAGTCCACACCTACAGTACGCATTATAAAGAAACTCGTGCATGTGTGCTCTGTAGGTGTGGGCTCTATAGGGAATGTTGCATTGTCAGTGTCGCCCGTGTAGTTTGAGCTTTACGATTTGGGAGAGAAAGGTGAAAACAATAATCACAGTGTTAGTTACCGTACTCCTCCGAAACGGCTTGACCGATTTTTATAAGATTTTGTATACGTATTCAGTAGGTCTGAGAATCGGCTACTATCTATAATTTATAAGGCAAAACAACGTTTGCCGGGACAGCTAGTGTTATCTAAAATTATTTCCGCGACATTTATGTAAAGAGACTAAAGGTCTCTGCATACGTAACGTTTTCCCGTGCCATCCCCCACATCGTCGCCCCGACGGGATTTTTGTATGTAGAAATTGACACGTCCCGTCCGGGAAACGTTACGTATGTAGAGACCTTCGTTTAAACTTCGTTTTTGAAGTTCCAGATGTATAAAAGAACAGACTTTCTTTGGTCGTTTTGCGAAGGCTTTGAGCGAACGATGTTTTGTCACGCACACATCTCACACAGTGAGAACTAAATGCTCAGGCACGCTCAGGCCACATCTGTCCAGTATACTGTACCGCATGCAGTAGTGGTACATTTAGTATAGCGTTACGTACGCCTTCTTCTTTTTAGGGTTCCGTAGCCAAATGGCAAAAAACGGAACCCTTACGGATACCATGCAAACTTCCACCGAAAATCGGTTTGAACGAGATCCAGTAAGTAGTTTTTTAATACGTCGTAAATCGTAATGAGACCGCATGGCGCTACGACTTAGACCGATGGGTGGTCACAAGACGCGGCCGAAGCAGGCCCTTTCTACAAATTAGGTACCGATGGATTTATCAATCTATCACATACAGTTAAAAACACCAGACAGATGTGACCAGGGCCTTAACAGAATGAGGTAGCGCATAGGGTGACAATATCTTTACCTTCAAATCGAAACACCAATGTCCTCTAATAAAACGGTAACGTGGTCACCACATGGCGAATTATACGAGGCTCCCACGTGTTATGATCCCATATTTATCCAGTCGTTGCCATGACGACGCGAAGAGCTTGAATGGAGCAATGCGCGCGTTTTGATCTACCAGCCCGGCCGTACTTGTGTGACTGGTTTACGTGTAGAGTAAGTTGGTGTAGAGGTTACACTTCATAGCAAATACTTCCTAAGGTGATATGCCTACTATGTTTGACAAAATAAATTTAGATTCTCACGGGACCAAAAATCAAGCAGGTGAAATCGCGAGACGCTGCTAATTTTCTTACCAAAGCGTGCCCCTTTTAAGGCGCTGCCAAACAATGCTCCTCCAGACTCGCGGAACTCTAGCTATAAAATGTTAGTGAAGCAACGCAACCCTCTTCTCACGTCCTCTTACTTTCGAGTTTTGGCAGCCTTTTAGTCAGGTATAACACTGTGTGATCCTTTCCATACCGAGGTTGCCTAGAAGAGACCACTCTCAGTGGTAAGGCCGCCTATTGTGCCACTCTAGATTAACATTTTTTTGTACTATATTTTATTGTAATTTATTTTTGGTGAGAGCAATAAAGCGTTTTATCTATCTATCTATAACACGTTATACATGTATACCTTAGTACTTAACTACTTGTAGGTACTATGATGTATTCTTTGGTACTACGTCTTATCTGCGTCGCCGTGTACTCTATGCGTGCGTATCCGTCCTGCCACTCTCTCGCGGCAACTAGGCGCCTACTTCAGAAACGCATGGCGTTCCATCCGGACTGGACGGCCCGCCTTTCACTTCACACGTTCTATTTTCAAACTTTTACGTAAACTTCGCGCTAAAAAGTGACAGTGGTTTTTTTTTTCGTAGAAACAATTTGTGGCTTCGAGTAAGTGGGTAGTTATTTCGCCGCGATTATAAAAGTTCGAGATTTTGTGTTGGGTTTTGTGAATTTTTTGTGCTGATATTATTTAACACAATATGAATGGATTTGTTTGCGAAGAGAGAGGCGAAATCACTGAGAGGTATGTGTCTTTAATTAACTTTAAGTTTAGTGTGTAAGATAGCATTCTAGCTTAACTTTTGACATGACACTTTACATACAAAAAGAAAATCCTTTCCACCCCTTAACATTATTTGATTGCGGTGATTTTTTTCGTGTGATTATTTTATATCTATCATAGGTACATATCATATCTTATCTAATCTAATCTGATTGGAAACTGTTTATTATCATTATTGTTAAATAAATGGAATAGCTTATAGCTTTTTATCCCGATATTCCTGCGGGACTTACGCGGGTGAAACAGCGGGGGTCAGCTAGTAATTCTATATATTCTACAGATTTTATACAAAAATGATATAGGTATACTTCGTTTATTAATTGTAGACTATGATTTGACACATCTTCCTAAAGAAAAAATGTGAAATACAAAGAGACAAAACGTCAGATCATAGTCAAAAATTTAAAAAAATACTCGGGGACTGCCACGGTGAAGCTATTGCATAGGTAGCATTTTTTTTCTTAGGCTACATAGTAGGCGGAGTAGGGTGTTAGGTTTTAATTTCGTTACGGAATTTCTTATTTCGGTCGCCGCGCTCAAAGCCCGCGATAAAAGCTATGCAGTAGCTTAAAAACGCATAGGTATAGTGTATACTTTGGCGAGTCTCGAACCCGCATCCCTCTCCACAACAAGCTCGTGTCCACATAAGCCACCAAGCCTACAGACCTCCAGTAAGCATATTTAACCAGGAACCCCAAAGGCTATTTATTCAGGACCTGGTAATTTAACATTAGGAGTTTGCTAAAGATTTTCATAAAGACCTTTTCAGGTCGGTCCTGTGTTAACCATTTATGAAATTTTAATGAACTTTCAACTAATTAATTAGAACGGGAATTCCTTGTGTTTTAATGTAAATAAATACAACTGGGAACTTCGCACGGTAGGCTCTGAATGGGGAACTGATTTCCTAAAATAATTCGTTTGTGAAATCACTTTTAACACTCATTTAAAACGAGTTATTTATAATGGTTTAAGTGTAATTATTTTATTGAATTAGTAGACTAGTGAGCTCGGCTTCGGATGTGATATATCTTCTATATATATAAAAGAAAGTCGTGTTAGTTACTCCACTTATAACTCAAGAACGGCTGAACCGATTTAGCTGAAAATTGGCAGGGAGGTAGTTTAGAGCCAGGAGAAGGACATAGGATACTTTTTATCCCGTTCGATTAAAAAAAAATGCTTATTTATTGCCTTTAAGGCGGAACAAAGTTCGCCGGGTCAGCTAGTTAGTTATATTTTTTTTTTGAAAAATATTTTTTTTCTACTTCGCTCCGCTGTTTCACCTGCGGTCCCGATCCCGCGGAAATATCAGAATAAAAAGCCTTTGTAATAATCCAGATTTCTAGCTATCTGTGTTATAATAAGTTTCAGCGCAATCGGTTTAGTAGTTTTTGCGTGACGGAGTAATAAACAAGCTTGTTTATTTGTTTATTTGTTTGTTGTTGTATTGTTGTATTTATTATAATTTAAGATGTTTGGGATGCGTCATCTCAACCGTTGTATTAATTTCTATGTAAATAGAAAATTACAAGTCAAGTTGAAATGTAAAGTTTACTTGGTAGATGTTGGTACGAGGCCTTACTCGCGAAAATACGGGGAAATGCTTTCTTAGATTTTCCCCGTGTTTTCGCGAGAGCGAAAAATGCTTCTAAAATTCGCTTAGAGGCAGAGCGAATTTTAGAAGCATTTTTCAACGAAATCATAATAACTTTTACTCTATTTCAGAAACTTAGATTAAAAATGTATCTAAACAAAGACATTTTTTAAAGAAAAAGTAAATAAAAAGCTGTCACTTTCAAATAAATGTATGAGATTTTGTTTACGATTTTGATCTAAGTTTCTGAAATAGGTTCTAAGAGGAACTAGAGAATAAACAAACATTTTTTTATCACATTATCCTCTTGGGTACAAAATTAAACTATAAAATTGTTCAGAGAGAACGAACTTTTTGCATAAAAACATTGTCCCAGCGTCCCCTCTAGAGTGGAAACTTTAATCGTGTTGTCTCTAACATATAATAAATAGCCTATAATAATAAATTGTATAGTTAAACCACCGAGTATTAATCTTACAGAGCAACAGCTTCATACAAGCCCGCGGCGTAGGTGCTCCACTACATGCGCAGCTATGTGTGCATGACTTCTCACCGCTTTCCGCTCGGGTTTGCCGAGGCCGAAGCGCCTACTCGGCTACACCGACACTGTGCCGACGTGAACCCGTCGGCACAGTGTCGGTGAGAGAGGTCACGCACACGTAGCTGCGCGTGTAGTGAAGTGTTTTATAAACTTCACTTAAAGATTTTTCAGTAAATCGAACCATAGGGGAAATGAATAAACAGGGAAATAACTATTTAGTAAAATAATCTAGCAGTCAATTGTCATCGGGGAAACGTCTTTAGATGGATAGTGTTTCGAAATAGCGTAGGAAACCCGTATAGTACCTACGTATAGTACCTAGTATGAAGCTGTTTGTTGTATTGTTGTTGTTGTGGTTGTTTCTCTGTATTATTAATACTCGGTAAACTACGCCACGAGAACATAATAACATGTTTTGATGTTTGTCTCATTCAATGACAGAGCGCGGGGTGCAGGTCAAAATCTTTGATACTTATCATATCCTTACACGTTTAGTTCCACCTACTTGTAACCTTACCTCCTAAGGTACTTAGGTTTGTGAGACAGTGTTGATTCCGCTCCTCTCGCAGTGGGAACCCGGATTTATAAGAATAAAAAAGGCGGAGGTTCTCTCCTCCTTTTTTAGAAGCCGGTTAAAAATAGCATCATCTTCGCTCGCGATGTCTTACCGGTTGCTCCCTCTCGAGAGCCCGGGGTCCGATTTCCTACTTTTTTCCGAAAACGGTTGACCAATTAGTTGGTAATTTTGCAAAAATCAATAATAGATATTGCAAAAGCTTCATCGGATTTTTGCGAGTTTTGACGACAACATAGATAACTAAGATATTATTTCAATGAAGTATCAATGTATTTATTATTTAACTTGTTACTAGTTAGGGTTCCGTGCCCGAAAAGTAAAAACGGGACCCGGGACTCCACTGTTAGTCTGTCTGTCACCAGGCTGTATCTCATGACATGAACCATGACAGGTAGACAGTTGAAATTTTTATAGATTACTAGCTGACCCGGCAAACGTTGTTTTGCCTTATAAATTATAGATAGTAGCCGATTCTCAGACCTACTGAACGCGTACGTGAAGTTTGGTGGAGATCGGTGAAGCCGTTTCGGAGGAGTACGGTAACTAACACTGTGACATGGAAATTTTATATATAAGATGTATGTATGTTGCCGCTATAACAACAAATACTAAAAAATAATAAAATAATTACAACAAACGTCATTTTTTTGTGATAATCTGATATTGGAACCGGTCCGGAACCGTTTTTGCGACTCGCACCTGGCCGAATTTTTTATATTTAGAAACAAAATAATAATCGTTTTAATTAATTTAGGTACGTAAATAACAAGTTGTTGTAACAACTAAATTGACGTCATTTAATGTCAAGAACAGTCATTTATTAAGTTTTTTTATCTTCAAAGTTGTCAAATATTGACAGCTAAATATATTGGACATTCCGACGGGGCGGGAACCTTTTATTTTTTAACCGACTTCTAAAAAAAGAAGAGATTCTCAATTCATCGCGTTTTTTAACGTATTAGTTACATTTCATATTTTTATTAAAAAATAGACATTTCTCTCGATCTACCACAATATGTTTGTTTCCAGGATTTGATCTTTATTAGCAACACTATCGATCAGTACAATAAAATAGGGTGTTTTTTTATTCCTGGCTAGGATAATGAATTTTTCAAAAATCTAATTATGCCATTTTGCTTTTTGTCTAAATGGGGGACGCAACTCCTTTCAGCATTTTTCGTTATCTCATAAAGTTTAGGATATCCTTTGAAGGCCCATTCAAATGGTTCAATCTGTAAGTATATAGATAGATTTGATATACATCTACAGAGAATATATTTATTTGCCTGAAACGAATAGGCTCCAAAACTACTAGACCGATTTAAAAAAAATCACCAATAGAAAGCTACATTATCGAAGAATAATATAGACTACTTTTGATTCCGATATTCCCACGGGATCGAGACTTACGCGGGTGAAACTAAGTCATCCGAAGTTCAAGACGTGCCTTTGGAAATAAATTGTAAATAACTCCTTTGCCTTCAAAGCCTTTGGGTAAAAATAAAAAGCTTAAATATAGATTTTTACACGCAAAATCTAATATTATCATACTTAAATGTTGTTTGGTAGGTATTTTTAAGTTAATGTGGATTAATAAAATAGCTAGGTTATTATAATAACCAGATTGCAGACTATGTTATTGCATAAGTGACCTTAATAATGAACTGTACCCCTACTACCGGTCTGTGTCGTTTCGACAAACGTTAAAACGTTAAACTTATGAGTCGCTCACCGTAAAACGGCCGGTTATATCTACATGCACTGTCGGAATTAAAATGCGTTGCGTTGTCTGGTCGCTACTTAAGGCTAAAATTATAATTAAACTTGTAACAATTGGATCTTTAATTATGAAAATATTGTCCCATTGCACGAGCGGTTTCACCTTCTTGTGTCCCGATCCCGTGGGAATTTCAGGATCAAAAGTAGTTTATGTTACTCCTTGGTAATGTAGCATTCTATCAGTAACATATTTTATGAAATCGGTTCAGTAGTTTCGGATTCGTTACAATCAAATCTTTTCAACACGACACGTAGTAGGGGTACTGCTAAGCTGCGTATGAGCATAAAAACAATATCGAAACGAGAACCTGCTTATTATGTAATTAAGTACATTTACAATAACATGTAATGTAGCTAAGCTATTATATTACTTAGTTTTTGCTTTACAATGACTCGTTTTTATTAATACCACGTTTTGACAAGTAGGTCCTTCATATCTTTTTATATTATAGCCTAATTTAACTTAAACTATCTGCGCGCCACGTTTTCATTTAAATAAATCCAGATCAGAAAAGGAAACAAACAAACAAATATCCCAAGTTTACAAAGGTGTTCAAAGGTTACAAAGGTGTGTAATATAGGTACAAAGGTGTAGTTTTTGTTATTTTTTTTTTTATTAATGTTTGTAAGGATATTTTTTTTTAATTAAGATTATCAATTTTGATAACTATATGTATGTCTATTTGTATTTAATTGCCTTTATGAAATATACTTTATTTATAGTGACAATACAAACAAAGTTTGGGATTTATAAATTAGTTTAGATTTGAATGACCAACAGTTTTCTTAATTTGTTGTAACTTAAATTGTGGAATTTTCCTATTTGTTTAGTTAGTTAGTTTAACTGTGTGTTTCCGCAACTAGACCTACAACTGGGCCTTTTTGCGTGACTTTTTAAGCAGTAGGTTTCCTCACGACGTTTTCCTTCACCGTAAGAGCGATGTTAATAGCGCACATATTTTTTTCTTAAAGAAAAAGACATGCGCGTTCGGCCAGGTTTCGAAAGCACGACCCTCGGAATGAAAGGCGCGGTATCTACAACTAGACCAACACCGCTCCCTATTTGTTTATATTTAAATTTTTTTAGTTTTTCAATAAACAGCCTAGGCGTCTCTTGTTTGAGTTTAATAAGATTTAAACCACCCAGAGTGCATTTACGTCACAGTATCGACAGGATATAGGTTAGGTTAGTATTGTTGGTAACGAGGAGAGTGCGAGCGAGCGCTTTGGTTTACTTCGAATTCAAATAGTTTTCAAACTAATTTTGCTATTGCCTGGAGCGACTTTGAATACTAGTTTATTGTATTAATAGCATTCTATATTTTCATTGCAAACAATTCGATTTGATCACATAGTACGTACATCCTTCAGTTTTCAGGCATTTAAGGTTTTCATACAAAAATACAAAATAAGGTATTAGATCAATATTTAATTAGTTCCTCTCTCATCCGAGCGATGTTCCCGGTTGCATCCCTCTCGGGAGCCCGGGGTCCACTAAACCCTAAATTAATTTGGGGTCGGCGCAGTAAGTAAGTCATCATTGACCATACCTTCTGCAATTGGATTTGGCAATATATTTACGACCGGCCGCCTGCCTGACACCAACCCTCCTAGGGACCAAACAGTTTATCCGTCACCGCGCGGAGAGAACTTAAGATTTACTAGTCTCCCTCAGATCCCTTAGTCGTCTTTTACGACACCCATGGGAAGAAATGAGGTAGCCCTATTCTATGCCGGGGCTACACTGCTATAATACACTATTTATTAGTTACCGTGCAGCGCCATCTATATAAGCGTAATGGAATTATAGTTGTCCCGACACCCTCATTTGGACACAGTGTCCTATATTACCTCATTTGACAAATACCTATACCTTTCGAATTTCCCTGTAGGTAATACTGTTTCCTATTATCTATTCTGTTTGCTTTCTTTGTCTCTCCCTAATGTATTCCCTTTGATCGAGGAGATAGTAGGATTTCCATAGTATCTCTAATACTATAGATATAGGTATGTGTGGAAGTTCGTGTGTTTGTTGTCCCTTCGGTCAGATTATGTAAAGTAACTACTACGGGCTAATGCCCAAACGTGCCATTCTTTTTTCCTATTCGGTTCAAAACAATTTTTCGAACCTACCTAATCTTTTTTCCCAAACGGGTCAAAAATATTAAAGTACAAACCGCAAAAAAATACTGGAAATTAAGTGGATAGTCTCCATTCTCTTTCTCCATACAAACGTAGTTCACATTTTCCTCCCTGGATAAAGACATTAGAGCAAATATGTTTATGCCATGAAACTTATATCTGTCATGCATGCATGACTATGCATCTACCTTTTTATTTTTTCATTTTTATTTTTTATTATTAGTTTTAATTAGAAAATAAAAAAAAAGGTAGATGCATTGTCATGACAGATATAGGTTTTAAGGCGTAAACATATTTGCTCTAATGTCTTTATCCAGGGAGGAAAATTTAAACTACGTTTGTATAGAAAAAGAGAATGGAGACTATCCTCTTAACTAAATAGCTGAAGTTAAGTGTATACGTTATTTAGGATTTCGTAGAAAACCAAAAAACCCTTAGGTATATTTATAGATAGGTAGGTAGTTTTGTTATGTCCGTCTGTTTGTCTGTAAGAAGCTTAGCTCAAAGACATGGGTATGTGTTACAGCACTTAGCTTAGTACTATGGTACTAAGGTGCTGTACTATGGTACTAAGGAACTGTAACTTTGCATGATAGATCTATCTCAAAGTGTAGAAAAAAAATAGAAATTTTCGAGTCAAAAAAGACTAAGTAAAGAGAAGTAAGTTAGGTAAATAATATATTAAATAAGTACAGTAAATAATGTTATATATCAGATACCTACTTATATTTGTTTTTAATTCGGCCTAACCACGCCACTCGTTGATATACTGCATCGATTTAACCTCCAAACAGCCTCACGCCTAATTAGGTAACTTTTAATTAGTTAACTAATTAATATTGCATTTGTAACATCTAGAAGTGACTCACAAGAACTAGTGTCGGTACGTCGGTCTGTCCAGTCAGAGTGGACAGGTCTGAACTAAAGGTACGAGTTGGCAACGGACGACATGAGGCGACAGCGGACGACGTGTCGACACTACTGAGTTCTGCATTGTATGTACGGACCTAATGAATTTAATTTATTATTTTTGTAATAATTTTAATTGTGTTTTTATTATTTTTTCATTATTGCATATGCGTTCTTACTAATTTGCACGCTGCGACTGCGGTAAACCGTACAAGGTCCTGAACTAAAAATGTAATACCATCCTATTGTACCTACAGTTTATGCAAACAAAATATTTCATTTCTATGTATTCTTAAGTGATTCCCTACGCTCGCTCGACGACGCGTCGCTAGCTTCGTGTCGCTGACTACGTAGGGAGTTTCATAGAAATACATAGAAACCAGTAGTGTCGCCGCGACTAGTCGTCCGCTGCCGCCTCATGTCGCCCGTTGCCAACTCGTACCTTTAATACTTAGTTTATTGTAGTTTGAAATTCTGATTGAACGCAAACTGTGTGCGGTTGTTTTGATGAAGTATGTTTGTGTTTGGTTTGGATTGGGTTCGGTCTGTCAAGGTTTAGGTTGTTCAGGACGATCGTTTAGCGTGACTTACGTATTATACGGTTAGGTATATTCATGAATATTACAGAAAATGTGCCAGCTGCCGTATGCCGTCTGTCACCATGCTGTATCAGAAAATGATACAGCATGGTGAAAGACGGACAGACGGACAGACAGCGAAGTCTCAGTAATATAATCCCGTTTTTACCCTTTGGGTACGGAACCCTAAAAAGTATCTAGTCCCAGTAGTAATAAAAAAAAAAAAAAAAAATTGCACGACGTTACATCAAGGGACTAGCTGAAGGAACTAGTGGTAATAAATGTGTAAATTCGGGACATTCATTTGACAACCGGGTCAAACGACCAGTGAAATAAGTCGAGCCGTAGAATTAGTTAGTCCGGATTATCCGGTACGTATGTTACCGGAAATATTGTTGTACGGTTCGCAAAACAGACGGTACATATCTAGAAAATAAATAATCCATTATTAGCTTTTGAAAATCACATGTCACAAAGAAGGCGATTTGAAGATCCCCAAATTGACGAGCCTGTAATTTGTCGCGATTTGAAGATCCCCAAATGGACGAGCCTGTAATTTGTCGCGATTTAAAGATCCCCAAATGTACGAGCCTATAATTTCTCGCCATTTGAAAATCCTTAAAATGAAAAGCCTGTAAATTTACGCGATTTGAAGATTCCCAAATGGACGACCCTGTAATATCTCGCGATTTGAAGATCTCCAAGTGAACAAGCCTGTATTTTCTATTTATATTTCTAAAGCGGATACAATACAATATATTCCTCATTAAAATTCTACAAAAAGGTCAAATGATAATGTTGAGTAGGTACATTAGTAGGGATATATTGAGAACTCTGTTCCACTCTTCGAGTGCCACTCTTCGAGTGTTACAGAATTCTCAATATATCATCTTATTTTAACTTATTTCAATAGCACAATATTTAACCAACAACAAAATTTACCTGATTATTATTATATCCGTCACGCACATTTCTGCATGAATATTGCACTTTAACTATTCATAGGCGTTTCAGAACTATGAAAAGACAATTTGTCCTAATAATTCTTATACTAACCTCCTTCTCCAGAATGAATTCAATATGTCTTTTTCTGATTTCGGGTTAGTATATAAATGATTTTTACAAACGCTGCTCATTATTCATAAAAACATTTTATTTAGTTTAAGACGCATTGCAATGAAATTTATTCAACAACCTGATTCGCTTACTTTTGATCCAATTTGTGTTGAAACAAAAAATCAAAATATTAGACATGGAAAACTATTACCAAGTACAATAAGATGCATTATTTGTGGACCATCAAATTGTGGAAAAACTAATTTGATTATTGGGTTACTTTTGCACAAAGATGGATTAAAATATCATAATGTTTACCTTTACTCTAAAACCTTAAATCAGCCAAAGTATTTATTTTTAGAAAAGGTTTTTGATATGGTTCCTAACATATCATTTTTTAAATACAAGGACAACGAAGAGGTTTTAAGTCCACAAGATGCTAAGAATAATTCAATTTTTATATTCGATGATGTGGCATGCGAAAATCAAAATAATATGAGAGATTATTTTGCAATGGGGAGACATAAAAATATAGATTGTTTCTATTTAAATCAAACATACAGCAAAGTTCCTAAACAACTTATCAGAGATAACGCGAATCTCGTTATACTTTTTAAGCAAGATGATATTAATCTGAAGCATGTTTACGATGAACATGTGAACACAGATATGAAGTGGAACGAGTTTCGCGAAATGTGTTCACGTGTGTGGTCAGATCCTTATAGTTATCTGGTTATAAATAAAGATTGTCGAAAGAACGAAGGATGTTATCGTAAACAATTTGATAATTTCATAGTTTTAGATTGAAATATAACACGTATAAATATCACTTCATAATTACAAACCTGTTATTCCATTTAACATATTTAACGAAGTATATAGTAGAATATTTGCAATGGATAAAACAATTAAAAGACAAATTATTAGTGCAGCTGAAGCAGTTAAGAAAAAGGTACAAAAATTAAGGAATATGGAGATAGACAATGAAAAAGCCATGGAAACTGTTTTCAAACCACTCATTAAACCTCTTAATAAACTATCATCAAAGAGTAAACGTTATGATAATGAGATTGATCATACTTCTGATATCAAAAGTATCGGGATTAAAGATGAAAACTCGATTCAAAAGTTAGATGAGACTCCTAGTATTGATAATGAAATCCAATACAGCAAAGACAATTATTATAATGATGATGAAAACCAAGACAATGATGATGTTTATAACAATTTAGAAACATTCGCAGACGCAACCTCTGACAGTATCGAACCTAATTCATCGTCATGGTCACTATCTTCCGAAAACTATGAAGATGTTCCTTTTGGAGTAAGGATTGATAAAGGAAATTTAATGTTTGGCAAAGCTAAAGTTAAGATTAATGATAAAACTATTAATGTTAATAAAGTTGATTATGGAAATACACCAGGTCTAAGAGAACTTTTGTTAAAAAGAGATCCTGATTTAAATTTAGTTACTGAGGCAGACAAACACAACTACAAATTGATGTTACTAGCTACCAATGCTCATAGACGCGATTTTGATCCTAAAAAGCCTATAAAAAGTAATAAAGGCAAACGGTACATACATATAATTAAACCTTTATTCAAATTAACTGATGATGAGGGTTGCAATACAAATACAATTGGACGTGGTTTACAAACTCTAATGAAATGGAAAACCTTAAATGATGTTGGTTATGTCTATTGGGATGATCCGAATGAGTTGGTTGAAAGATTAAAACTATTGATTGCTTCTCGTGATGCGGGAAATACTGGATTGGATAACGAAATTATTTCAATCATAGAAGAACTGCGTGAGAGCAAAATCATTCCTTAATAAATATCTATATTCATTAAATTTGTTTCATTTCTATTTCATCTTGTATCACATTCACAACTAAAATGAACGTTGACAAGTTTGGTCATCATATTCACAAAAGAATGCGACTAGCAGATATTTTAAATTTTAGTGATAAAACGATCATAAAATCAACTAACGGTGAATTTGATTTGCAATTGAATCGGATTCGAGGTGTGATAGATCCTGTGGAAGATGATCATGTCTCTAATAAACGTTATGTTGATAGTAAAATTAAATCTTATTGTAACAAAAATGACGTTCAAAATTTAATAGACAAAACGAAACATGAAATATTATCTGAAACTCAACGTTCCTTAGATCATTTAAAAACTTCTTTACATTTGTATATTGATCAGAATATGAATACACCTTTGACTAAGAAGACTAAAGTCGATCAAAATGATAAAACAGCAAGTGGTTAATGAAATACATCAATCAGCACGCAAGAATTTTCCTCGTCGATCTGTTATTTTAAAAGGTATTGAAGATCTATGGCAAGCGGACCTCATTGATTTAAACTCTATTAAAAAATATAATAATGGATTTTCTTACGTTTTAATAGTAATCGATTGCTTTTCAAAATTTGCTTGGACTATACCTTTGAAAACAAAAAGTAAAACTGAAGTATGTAATGCTTTTAACAAAATTTTTCAAATAAGCAATCGCTCTCCAACTAATCTGCAAACTGATCTGGGCACTGAATTTTATAATGATATATTTTCTAAATTAATGAAAACAATGAAAATTAACCATTATTCTTCCTATTCGACTAAAAAGGCATCAATTGTTGAAAGATTAATAAAAACTTTAAAACACAAACTTTTTAAAACATTTAGCTTCAATGGTAGTTATAAATGGATAGGGAAAACATTAGAAAATGTTGTGAATGATTATAACAATTCAAAACACAGAACCATAAAACATAAGCCCATCGAAGTTAATTTTGAAAATGAACATGTTATAAAAAGAATTCTGTCACAATCACGAAAACTAGAACCACAGCAGAAAACCAGATTTAAAATAGGTGATTATGTTCGTATTAGTAAATACAAAAACTGTTTTCAAAAAGGTTATACTCCTAATTGGACTACAGAAATTTTTAAAATAACTAAGGTAAATGATACAAATCCTATAACATACTGCATTGAAGATGCTCATAAACATCCTATCATGGGTTCATTTTATGAGTTTGAAATTCAAAAAACTAATTATCCTGATATCTACTTAATCGAAAAAGTTTTAAAAAAGAAAGGTAATAAACTTTTCGTGAAATGGCTAGGTCTTAACGATACAGAAAATTCATGGATTGACAAGAAAAAGGTAGTGAATTAATAATTTAAAGTATATTACTTAATTTTATAAGAAAAATCTACATTTCATATTAAACTATGCAAGGAGGAGGAGGACTAGTAAATACAATAATAAATAAATTACCATTCGAACTACACTTACCTGGGTATAACTACTGTGGACCTGGAACTAAACTTAATAAAAGATTATTACGAGGAGATAGAGGTGTAAACCAATTGGATGAAGCCTGTAAAGAACACGATATAGCCTATTCAACACATTCTGACTTATCCAATCGTCATAAAGCTGATTTACAGTTATTAAATATGGCTAAAAAACGTTTGAATGCTAAAGACTCAGGAAAAGGTGAAAAAATAGCTTCATGGGTCGTTAGTAAAGTGATGAATACTAAACTGAAAACAGGATCAGGATTGAAATCATTTAAATCTCTAGTTACTAAAATTCGATCGAACCTAAAAAAGAAAATAAAAAAATCGAAAAACAACCAAGATATTATTAAGCATGCTTACTTAGCTGCAAAGAATTTATATCCTACGCGTTCAAATCATCGGATTCGAATACCTAGGATTATACCTTTGCCAAAAACTGGAGGAATTTTACCATTGATACCAATATTTGCGGGATTATCTGCATTAGGCACTTTAGCGGGCGGTGCAGCTGGTATTGCAAAAACAGTTAACGATTACAAAAGTGCAAAACAAAACTTACAAGAATCTGAACGTCATAATAAAGTTATGGAAGGTATAGCATTAGGCAAAGGATTATACATTAAGCCATATAAGACTGGCAACGGTTTGTTTTTAACTCCTTCAAAAAACTAAACACAAGGTTACCTAATCATGCTCTAAGCAACATAGAAATCGAACACTATGCACAGAATATTCCATATTTTCGAGGTGTATTTATGAAAAATCGTCTACCTAAAAATGCAAGATCAATCGAGTGCGGTGTTGTGAACTTAGACAATTTTGAAAACAAAGGAACACATTGGGTAGCCTATGTAAAAGTAAATCAATATTGTAAATATTTTGATAGCTTTGGTGATTTGAAACCACCGCAAGAATTAGTTCATTATTTAAAAAAATGTACTATTTTTTATAACTATATTAGATATCAAAACTTTAATACTGTAAATTGTGGACACTTATGTTTAAAATTTCTGTATAATTTTTGGAATAATAATAAAACTATATAAATTAATCTTTATTTTTATTATCATTAGTTGTAAAATGTCTTTCACCCTATCTATAACTAGTAATTCATCGATATTATCAACGTACTATTCTCCAAATTTACAACTCCAAGGAGAATATGAATGTGCATTGTTACATCTATCTACATTTAATTCTATTCCAAACGTTGATGATGGAAATAATAAATTTTACTACGGCGAAAATGAATGTATTGTAATTCCTGAAGGTGCTTACGAGCTGCAAGATATTACCGATTACATAAAATCAGAAATTAAAGACTCGAGTTTTCAACTACAGTGCAATAATAATACACTTAAAACAATGATTTATTGTTCAAAACCAGTTGATTTTACTAAGAAAGGTGCTATTGGAAAACTATTAGGTTTTGATAAAAACATCCTAGAACCGAATAAATTACACGTGTCTAAGTTTCCAGTTGCCATTTTATCTACAACAGTGATAAGGGTTGAATGTGATATTGTTAGCGGATCATATATTAATGGTAATGCTAGTCACATCATACATGAATTTGCTCCAAGCGTTCCACCAGGATATAGAATCATAGAAGTACCTAAAAATATTATATATTTTCCAATAAATCAGAATATTATAAACAGTGTACACATAAGACTATTAGACGGTAATAATAATCCACTTAATTTGCGAGGTGAGGAAGTACAGATATATTTACATCTCAAACGAAAATGATTAACTATTGTACATTATATAAATATAACACGACAGCTGTTAAAAAGATCAGTAAGACTCGATCTACCACAAAAGCTACATTAAATAACAACCAGAAACAAAAGCTTAACAAAGAAAATATAAAATTTCTTAAACTAATAGGTTTATTAAAATGAATATTTTAAACGTTTTATCATCACCTTCTTATGATAATACCATCGAAGGTATCGAATATCATTCTTATAAACCTTACATAACGAGTTTTAATAGAAATGATGAGATTCGCATACCGATTAATCAAAAAGATCTATATGTTCTACCGTCAGCTAGTACTTTGTATTTAGAAGGTTTTGTGAATGTACACAGTGGCGATAAAAAAGATGGAATCCCTGTAGAATTCACTAATAATCCATTGATGTATCTTTTTCAAGATATTCGTTACGAATTAAATGGAGTAGAGATCGATAAGATAAAAAATGCGGGTATAACAACAACTATGAAATCGTTGTTGTCGATGACTGAAAGCGAGTCTAAGACCTCTCAAGCTTGGGGATGGGATATTCATGGTATCAAAAGTGCTGATGGATCATTTTCAGTGTCTATACCTTTGAGTAATATCTTAGGATTTTGTGAAGATTATCAAAAAGTCATCATTAATTGTAAACATGAATTAATTTTATTACGAAGTAATACAGACCTAAACGCTGTGAAGTTAAAAAAAGGTGAATACATAGAGGGTATTCAAATTAAAAAAATTGTTTGGAGGGTACCTCATGTTAAGGTGTGCGATAAAGAAAAATTAAACCTAATAAAAATTTTAGAAAAGGATCGTTCACTTCAGGTTGTCTTTAGGAACTGGGATCTGTATGAATATCCTTTATTACCTCAAACTACGAAGCACACATGGTCTATCAAAACCTCATCTCAAATTGAAAAACCGAGATACGTCATTATTGGGTTACAGACAAATAGAAAACATAATGCTGAAGCAGACATGTCACGATTTGATCATTGTACGTTACGCGATGTGAAAGTTTATTTAAATTCTAATTACTATCCATACGAAAATATCAGTAGTGATTTTATTAACCATCACTTTGCTTTATTATACGAACAGTATGCTCGTTTTCAACAGTCATACTATGGTCGTCGCTCAGAACCTTTGTTAAATGCAAAAGATTTTATGAATATAGCACCATTGTTTGTGATCGACTGTTCTCGTCAGATAGATAATCTCATAGCAGGACCAGTTGTAGATGTTCGAGTAGAGTTTGAAAGCAATAAAGCTATACCTGATCAGACTTCTGCCTACTGTCTTATATTGAATGATTGTATAATTGAATATAAACCATTGAGTAACATAGTACGAAAAATATCATGAATTCAAATCAAATCATTTTAGACCTTCAAGGTTTTAAAGATATGAATAACAATTTTATAGTGAAAGAATTAGCTTTTGCATGTCTAGACTACACCCAAACTTTTTTAATAAAACCACCTTACTTATTTAAATATCTATCTAACAATGAAAAGAAACAAGTTGAATGGTTACAAGCAAATAGAGGAATATATTGGAACGAAGGCTATATTGATTACAGGGAATTTAAACGAATAATAGTATCATATTTAGAAAATAAGGAAATTATTGTTAAAGGCTTAGAAAAAGTGAAATGGGTTAAAGAGCTTTGTGTAAATTGTAATGTATATGATATTGATGAAAAAAAATGTCCTAATTTTAATGAATTGTATAAAAAATATTATGACTTTAACTTTAATTGTAATAATCATTTAAAACACTGTGCTTTGAAAAATGTGTTATGTATTAAAAAGCATTTAAAATGGTAAATAAAATATTTTAATAGTTATAAAAATCTTTTATTTATTATACTTACTTACAACTAAAATGATTACAAAAATCTTAATTTTAAAATAATTTTATTATAACAATAAACATAACAATATATACAATTAATAGAACACTAAATATCATAATTATCTATCAACGATTTTGAAATTTTTTTAACTAACGCATGAGTCTCGTCTAAGACACTGTCAACCACATTTTTTACGATGTACTGTGCACTAACTAAAGTATTTTCCGATTCACAGTCACTATCACAGGATGAAGGCGAATTTTCCGTGAGATCGACTATTGATATTTTTATTAATTTTAAACCAGAAAAATCTTGTCGACTTTTTACAAACGATTTTATTTTTTTCTCTTTCTTGTTGAAGAAAGAGGATTTCACTATTTTATCAGCACGAGCACGGCGTTGTTTCTTCTTATTACTACTCGAATGTTCTGGAAACATCTGACTAAATCCTTCGAGAGGGTCTTGTGCGCATTGGAACGTATAATCAGAATCCGAAATCTGTAACAAATAAATAAATCATTAATATAGATACATATATTCTTCAAATGATAATTTAAGAGATTTTAATTATATAATTTTATAATACTCACCGTCGTCATTGTTTAATGTAAGAACGTAGGTATAAGAATTTGGTACGTCTTGTTACTGACAGCAAATATGATTGAATAATTTTATTAGGTATCCAATAAAAATTATATTACGTTGCAATACCTATCTAAGTAGGTAAACATAACTGACAACTAAGCAAAATCAATAAACTGAAACGAACTTGTATTGAGGCGAAACACCAAGACTTTCAATCCAAAGGTTGTCAGTTTGAATCCCAACCATGCACATGTCTTTTTTCTTAGTGACAAATTTATGTGTACAATAAACACTATGCTATTACGATGAACATCGTGAGGAAACCGACATGTTCTAGAACTCCTCATATCAAGCTGCTAATACCTAAATTATTTAAACTAAATTACTTTCATACTAGCTATGACAACAAAATCGTCTTTCAATAAACATTTAAATAAGAGTTTTCGTAAAAAAAGGCAAGTGCAAGGTCGGGATTCGAACTCACGACCATCGGATTGAATGTTTTGATGTGTTCCACTATACCTAGCCACACGTCTCAATACAACAAATTATGGTAACCATGATTTCAACTTTTTAGATTTCTATAGAAAATGAAACGAGGATTAGTAAGTATTGATTTTATTAAACATAAAATAGGTATAGGTACATAATATTAACAAAATAAAAACTAATTAACCTACTAATTAATTATAAGATTACTGTACAAACATTTAACTAGCTGTGCTCTGCGGTTTCACCTGCAAAGTCCCGATTGCACAAGAATATCGGAATAAAATGTAACCTATGTTTTAATCTATATCTCCAGCTATCTGCATACCGAGTTTCATAACAATCCGTTCAGTAGTTTTTGAGTGGTTAAAACACAAACATGCAAAAAACAAACATCTAAACATTAGCATTTATAAAATGAGTAGACAAGTATTTTTGAATCTATACACATAGGTTATTTTAATTTATTTACCTTAATAAAGTTTTATTTCCCACTAATATTATAAATCCAAAGTAACTCTGTCTGTCTGTCTGTCTGTTACCTTTTTTACATGTTAAACCGATTTTGATGAATTTTGGTTAAGATTTAGTGAAACCTTGGAGAAAGACAGATTACCTTTTATCTCGATCCCACATCCCGATCCCGAAATCACTCAGGTGAAACCATAACTAGTGTTAAATAAATGAATAATACCCCCAAGCATGAGTTGTAATTTTGTTCTTAGATATAGCGCGTTTGTCATCGTTACTTGACAAAGCAATTTTATCGACACTCTGTGTGAAAATTTCATGTTTTATTGATCTGAACATAATATTTTTTTTACGTATTATTTCACTATTAAATAAAACATTTTCGTATTCAGAAAAACTTAGGTCTCGAATCACACTTGATTTGACTCCCTTTGCTTTTTTAATGATTTTATTTGAAGTCTTTATAGCATACAGTTTTGATCTTAAACCAATGAAATGCGTAATGTGTTTGCCACCCATTTCATCTTTAAATAACCCAGGAACTTTTTTATTGAGCAAAGGTAAATGAAAATCATTTTCCTCTTCGTAATTACTAGTGTCAAAATATTTTAAAAAGTGATATTTCATATCACTATAAAAGTTAGATGTAAAAATTTCATATATAAGCGAATCTGTGTCAGTGTAACACAACCTTACTTTATCTTTATAAAATGGTTTTATTATATTGTAATGGAAGTTATACATATGTGCTTTAGACAATTCTAAAACTGTAAAGCCTATATAAATAGGTTTATCTAATATAACTTGACTAGGTCTCATTTGTATAACAGCTAAATTTTCAGATAAAATATATGCATTTTCAAAGTAAGGGTTAGCTATGAGTTTCTCAGCAGTTTTCATTTTTTTTGTAATATTAGTTTTGTCATTCCACTGATTAACTAAGTGAACAGTGACTCTGTTTTCAGTATTTTCTAAGGTTTTACCAAAAACACTGTTGTTTAATAACTTAAAAAAGTCTTGTTCAAATGCACTTTTTGCTTTTTGTCTTAACTGAGTGTTTAATTCTATATATTTTTTCAAAAAAGGTTCTTGTCTAAATGTAATAGCTCTATGGATTTTAGTTAATACTAAACCATGTTCTATACATTTCTTTAAATGCACATAATGAATTACATAATAATACTTGTTATATAAATTTGCAATTAATTTTTTTGTTTTCGACCCCGGCGCCGTACACCGTTCAGGAAGAAAGGGTAGGTCGTCATGGGTTTTGAATAATTGTTTAGGATAAATGAGATCAACTTCTAAAATGTATCCCCATTTAGCAGAATCAGAAACATTTTCAATGTCTAGATGATCCAATTCATTTTTATTTAAGAATCTAAAACCTGAGTAAGGTAAATACTGACACATGCTGAATCCATAAAGGTTATTACAATCAAGGTATACTATATAACAATTTGGATCTGATGAATTAAAATCGGATATATATTTATGGTTAGCCTTAGCATATCGGTGTGAACACATACAAAGCCCACCTCTAATACCACTTTGTATCATTCTAACGATAGCCAAGTCCGACACGAGTTCCAAGTGAACGCCTGTCTTAAGCAACATTGCATCAAAAGATAAACTTGGAGTTGTTATGTAAAACGCAGGATCAAGTTTATAATGTTTTTTACACGTTTTGCGAAAATTTTGGAATATGTCTGTCAATAAAATTACATCCGTTTTTAAATATAGATCAGTATATTCACCTAAATTATTAATATTGAACTCATTCCAAACTGTAAGAGCGTGATTGTAATCTGCAGTGCTGATATCTTCATTAGTTAATGAGTTATAAAAATCGCACTTTGTAGGCAAAGTGGTTTGTTCATAACATTTCCAACTAGTCATATAGTTATATGGGTACACACCTTTTCTCGTTAACAAGTTAAATTTTCTATCATCAGGAAAATGTGATCTCAGATTTACTAAATCGCTAACGTGCATAGTTTTTGCAAGTTTGTCTAAACTAGTTCCTAAAAAGTTAAATGAATCTAAAAATCTTAACTGAATGTAATCTACATCAGTTATGTAGATAAACTTTGAAAATGACATATATTTTTCTTTAGACTTAGGTATTATTTTTATAGGTCCACGAGTTTCTCCTAGCTTTTTGATAAATAAATGACAATCATATCCTGATAAATTATGAAAGAATATTGGGATAAATTTTGGTACTTTATGTTGCAGATTGCAATGTCGATGTGCAGCGCCTCGATAACGACCTGTTAAGTGACAATGATCTCTAACCCTATCGTTCCATAAGAAAGTTTCACATATATAACATTTAATAGAATTTTTAAAATCAATAGCATCATCTTCTGTAAAAATCATAGATTCTTTTTTAGATAAAATTCTAAAAATGTTTTTTGCATCTTCTTCAATACAATTGACAAATTGAGAAACACAATCTTTACCACGATAACTTTTAAATTGGTTATAGGTATTATCTACGGAACATACTATGTTATAAGCAAACGCTGCAGGCACGTGATGTTGTAAATAGGACGTATTACCGGTGTCGAATTCGTCACCGGAAATTGGTTCGAGTAATGTTTCGAAATCGGCGTAAATAACAAACGGTATATCTTGTTTTCTATCATAGTTTTTGAATTTTAAAATTGATCCCTCATCGGGTAGAATTGTTGCAACCCCTCCACACAAATGAGTTTTAAACTGATCATTAGTAGGAAAAAATAACAAACACATTTCGCAAAAATATAATTTACCATGATGTTTGCTTATCTGTGATCTAACAAGACGGGGTAAATCTTTAATTAAACAGTAATGATAAGTAACACCATTTTCCAAGAGCAATAAATGAACTCTTATACTATTGGGTTTAATTTTATTCGACTTATAAAGAGGTCCTATAATAGTTTTTCCATTTTTGAGTCCGTATACGAAAATATTTATTGAAGGATTAATTGATTCAAAAACCCTTATATCTGAAAAGGTTATTGGAAATGATATGTTATCGATTTTTAAAACTTCATTAAAATGTGGATATGATGAAACCCTGTCAGGGTGTTTTCTTGTTGGATATAATGCAGCAACAATACACCATAAAAAACAACACTCGTCTCTATTTTTAATGTTCAAACAAGCTTTTTTAGCTTGTATGGTTTTTGGTAAAACCAAAAATTTTGAACCACTAAGAGGGTTGTATTTATTAATATTTATTTCAACATGAGAGTTGGATAAAAATGTCCATCCGCTGTCTTTTTCTTCGAATTCTTGAACTTTCGTTTTTAATATTTCAATGCAAGAGTTATATAAATGTTCAAAATCATAGTTAGCATGAATAGCATAATTTTTTGTAGAAAACGATTTTAGTTCTTGTTTGTTATTTTTAAACAACAGAAAAAAAGAAAATAATTCTAAATTAATCTTAATATTTGTATGAACTTGTAAAGATTGGTTAATTAAACTTTTTATTTGTTCCTGAACATTAACAAGAAATTGATCAGGAATGCTATTTATTTGGTCATTAATAGCACTAATCTTATAACTTATAATACGGTTTTTAAATGCACTATTAATTATTTCAATATTATTGTATAATGGAATCAAACAATTGTTTTTATGTGTATTGTTGCGCAAGTGTCCTATCCATAATCGTTTATTTACAGTAACATTACAACTTGAACAAAAAGGCATTATTAATTTTTTTTAATTTATCTTAATATTATTCCAATCCTATCCTAGTCCTAACGATATTATAAACGCAAAGTATGTATGAATGAATGTTTGTTACTCTTTCGTGCAAAACCGATGTATAGATAGCTGACTACTTTTTATTCCGATATTCCTACAGCTCAGACCTTTGTAGGTGAAACCGCAGAGCGCTGCTAGTATTAAATATTCACTTTAAGTAAATTAAATTAAACACTTAGCTTTTACAATGATAATACAATGAGCTATAACTAGTCTTATAATTAGATAGAGTTACCTAAAATATCTTGATTTTCATGCACCATCCGAACTAAGTAGGTACTTATGATTCCGAAGAAATCGCTCATCAAAGGTAAACTTATCTGTTTCAATCCAATCTGTAACATATATTAAATTCAAAATAAGTAAATGTATTATTATAATCATTATAGATAATAATGTTATGTTATTACTTATTATATTACTCACCTGATTATTGTTAGCAAATCTCGAGAACAAGGATTAAAAAATAATTATTTTGCATGCCAAACGAATCTCTTTGGTATTAATCGATCTGTTGACAAAAGAAAATAAGTGTTATTCTGATGAATATTACAACAAAAAATATATAACTACGTATGTATTTTAAACACATAGGTACTTACAAGATTTAAAAATATTAGTTTATTTCAAATAAAACTTGTGTTTTTTTCTTCTGTATGAAAAAACATTATTGTTTTTAGATCTGATAGATAATTGGTTTTAGATCTGTAAATAAAACATGAAAAGTGTTAGAATTTTCAAAAAATAAATAGGAAATAAAATAAATAGCTCATATAATTAACTACATCACATATACACACCTTTTTCTTTCAAAATATTAGTTCCAAATAAATTCAGATTAAACTTCTGTTTTCTTTTTGTATGAAAATAGATAAAATTTGATTTATATAGCTAGGTACCTGTAAATAAAACACAAATTAATTATATTAAACACAGTTTAAAATAAAATAGAACAAAAATCGTAAGAGAATAATTACTTACCTACTTGAGTTTTAATTAACACCTTGTATTAAGCATACTGTCTAAATAATATTTGAACAGCTATGAATAATAATGATATGCTAATAAAAAATTTCCAGTGCAATAAACGGATGTAGGTAATCAAATATTACGAAATATACTTTACTTATTTCCGTTGTCTAATCAGCATACCTATTTAGTTAAAAGTGCTTCAGCTATCAATTTCTAATATGGATGTCACAAAACGATGATTATAAAATTGCTTACTATGTATTGGAATAATATTTACCTATTAATTACAAAGTAATACATCAACATTTTTTGCCAACCCTAATAATTCACATACTCTTCATAATTTTATTATTTCGAAAATTGAAGTTTAACGAATTTATATTAGATATAACACGAACAAACAAAAGTGACTGAAATTTGTCTTTATTCAATCAACTTAAATTGTTTTTCAAATGCGGTAGATTATCAAAAGGTTTTGCGTTATAAACCCTATGTTTTGGATTTATTTTATCCACAACGAAGACTTCAATGAATCGGGCAACACTTGAAGTTCAAGTCTACTACAACGATTCTAGGATCGTGTTGTTAAACACTGAGCCTGCCTGCTACTAGAACGCTGGGCTGCGAGCCTGCTAGCAAGAAGCAAGTCTAGTACCTGTTTTAGAAGCCTTTGAACCTACTGCTACGCTACAATCCCTGCTAGCAAGAAGCAAGAAAACGACTGTAGCACCTGTTTTAGAAGTTCTTGTCTTCATTGAAAATGTAAGTTTAACACACTACTAGAGTTATAAGCTCTAAACCAATAATATTAATCTAACTTAAACTAACAATGTTTGTTTGTTTGTTTCAGGTCAGAGTCAGAATACGAACATCGGGAAAACGAGCCAGTTCTCTCTGCACCCACAAACCGCACCAAATCAACAGCTAGAAAACGCAAACCGTCTGTGATGTCGATATCAAAAAGGTAATATACTTTATTTGAGTTACTAGTTATTAGAATTTTGTCTTACTAACTTATTTGTTCGATTTCTATTATTGCAGCGAATCATATCTGAGCATGTATTCTAGAACTAAAATGCTTCAACTATATTTCAGCTCTGTTTATTTTTTTTTCGAAAACGGTTCTCCATTTTTTGAAATGCAAGTAATTTATTACCAAATTACCAAGAAATAGTAAACCGTTTTCGCAGAAAATTGAACAGAGCTGAAGCATAGTTGAAGCATTTTAATTATAGAATACGCACCCTGGTATAATTACATCACAGCAATATCACTGTGTCGTTCATAGATCTTATTTATTATAGATATTTTTGTTTTCTAAAACTAAATTTATTTAATTGTTAGTTTGTTTCAGTAAAAAGTGACATTATTCTAAATTTATATACTAACAATGGTATCCTTGTTTCAGATCAGACTCTGAATATTATGATCAGGAAAACGAATCTGATCTTCCCCCGCCTATGAACCTCACTAAAGCTAGAAAACGCACCTCGACTATAGCCTCAACATCAAAAAGGTATATTATAGTTTATTTGATACTATTAGATTTTTATCTTGGATTCGATGCGTGTCTATTATTGCAGTGAATGATTGCCTGATACAATTATCACTGCAATATCATTGTTTCGTTCACAAGCTTTAGTTAATTTAATTCCTCTTTCGACAGCCTCTGTGGTGTGGCGGGCGAAGGCCCGATTACAATGCAGGAGGTTGCGGGTTCGATTCCCGCCGGTTGCAAATATTTATGCTTAAAAATAAGTATTTGTTTCTGGTCTAGGTGTTTTCTATGTATCATATGTATGTATTTACAAAAAGTATAAAATGTAGTATATCCATTGTTTAGTACTCATAGTACAAGCCTAGTGCTTAGTTTGGAGCTAGATTGCGCTGTCTGTAACGTCGTGCAATTATAATGATTTAAAAATATAATTATTTATTTGTTACAGTAAAAAACTAAGAGATGCTGACATATTCGGCGTCAGCGCCAGCGCAAAACATCCCGAAAACAACGACGTTGAAAAACCAAAGGTGATTTCATCCTTTTTTGTCAACGCGGTGGCAAACGGGAAAGAAAAAAGAAACAAGGCAACCAGCGGGAACTACTATGTAGACCTAAAGGTTTATAAAACCGAAGATGTTAAGGATACAGAACCTAAAGATGTGTGGTTAAAGGCTTTGGTTCGAACAAAGTTCCAAATCGATACAGACACAGAGCAATGGAGGAAATTACACGAGCTAATTAAATCCATTGACAATGGCATTTTCCATGATGCGAAAGTGTATTTTGAGAAGTAAACTTTCATTGCTCTGTATTCAAATTCGGTTTGGAACAGTAACCAAGGTATTCATGCACACATCTTTAGGTTCTGATTCCTTACATCTTGATTTAATTTGTTTTGTTTAGTAAATATTATATTATTGTATTATTTAATTAAAACTAGTAAATGACTTAATTTGTATTTATTGCATTTTTATTGGTTGTCTAGCTAAGACGATAGTTAAATTAATTAATTCATATTTAAAACTTATTAGTACAAAGTTTTAAGTTTGGATTAATTAGGTAGGTATCAATTTAGTTTATAAAGCGCCTATAGTAGCGGTAGAGCAATTTGCAAACTGAATAGGTAGCGCATTGTAATCTTTACATAAATGAGTTAATATTGTGTTATTGATTATAAAGCGCCTATAGTAGCGGTAGAGCAATTTGCAAACTGAATAGGTAGCGCATTGTAATCTTTACTTTAAAGAGTAAATGTTGTGCTATTGAAATAAGTTAAAATAAGATGATATATTGAGAATTCTGTAACACTCGAAGAGTGGCACTCGAAGAGTGGAACAGAGTTCTCAATATATCCCTACTTACATTAGTTCAAATGTCAGTCTTTCACATTCAAATATTTTAGATAAAAAATGTGATACTTGATAACCTTTATTTTGCGTATTTATTTTGAAAACGTCATTTATGATTACACTCTGTTTACTCTGTGATCGAATATTTGACATCCATCCACGTACAGTAATTATATTAATTCTTTTTTTTAGGGTTCCGTACCAAAAGGGAAAAAATTGGGCCCTTTATTGATTACACTGTCCGTCTGTCTGTTTGTCTGTCGCAGTATCTCATGAACAGTGACAGCTTGACTCTATTTTAGAAACTTAGATAAAAAATGTAAACAAAGAATAGTCAACTTTGAAGGAAAAGTAAATAAAGAGCTGTCACTTTCAAAAAGATTACAGGATCTTTTGTTTTGGTATATTTTTGATTATAAGTTTCTGGAATTGGGTATACAGTCAAAATGTTCACATATTATGTATTTCTGTTGCCGCTATAACAACAATTACTAAAGACATAATAAAATAAATATTTAAGTGGGGCTCCCATACAACAAAAGTGATTGATTTGTGATAATGGTACGGAACCAATCATGCGCGAGTACGACTCGCACTTGTTTATTAAATAAATTTTCCACCTACAAAATAAAAATGTTGTAGGTACTTACTTCATTATAATGGAACCCATTCATAAAGTACGACATTTATCGGTAGTGCAATACTAAAATATACGAACTTTCTATGGATGCTATGTGAAATTACAGACATTTTTCGGTGGTGTTCATTACTTTTAGCATAGCTTAACGTTTCGAGACCTTTACAGGTCCCTTCTTTAGGAATGACTCAGAAATAAACATCACGCGATTAAAACCGAACCGAATTTAATGTCCTATTGAAATAAAATGTCTTTAATTTCAATAGAACATCGCCAAAACAGAAGTAAAATCTATGGATGCTATGTGTCAAATATTCGATCACTGAATAAACATAGCACAGTTAGGTATAATTTAGTTTGAAATGCAGCGTAAACTAAAATACCTATGATATGGTTCAATCGTGTTGTTTTAATTGTAGTAGATAGAGGTGCGTTGTCGGTCGGTTTGGACAATTGGACAATGTTGGACATTTATTTATCTTATTTAATTTGACTAATTTAGTTGTTTAATATGTCCATAACAACATTCGATAAAATATATTAAACTTAAATCTCCTTACTTAAAAACATAAGAATAAACTAAGAATCGTTTGTCTGTACTTTTTTTTTCGTAGAAACTGTTTACCAGAATCTGTCTTTATGGCTTATTCCCAATCGGGCCATTCTTTTTCCTATTCGGGCCAAAACAAATTTTCGAATACCAAATCTTTTTTCCTCAACGGGCCAAAATGTTTCAAGTACAAACAGCAAGAAAATACTGAGAATTAGTTTTTTTTATTATTATTTTTAGTATGAGTACAACCCGGGTGTAGGGATGGATCCCTACACACTACAAAGAACACCCTGCTAGTTGTTAGGAAATGGTTTCGGGACTTACACGGGTGAAACCGCAGTACTCTACTAGTTGTCGACAGATATAGAGACATACGAAATGAAGCAGAGGTGAAATAAAGCAAAACAAGAGCCTATATAGATAGAAAACGTAACAACTTGCTTTTGCGACAATTTTATTAGCACACGTAGGTAATAAAATAAAACCCCGACTGCATTTGTCGTTTATTTACGAAACAACGTGAAACAAGCTCAGCTAAATACGTGTTAGGTCTAAAGTTTAAAGTTTACAGGCGGGCGTAAAGTAGATAGTAGATGTAGTAGGTGGTAGGTAGGAATTGCTGCACTGCCATTCCGCCTTCTTCGCTTAGTACAAAAAATCTTTATACCCACACATCATACATCATAGTCCAGGACATTTTTGCAAATTGATTACTAGCAAGGTAGTTTTCCGTGAGTAGCTTCATTTTGATGAGACGCCCAACAATTTAATATACGAAACTCTCGATTATGGTAGATAACAGACGTAGGATCTGTACTATACTACTTTTGAGCGTAGGACCGATTTATATAATTTAACAGTCATATTGTCCTACAAATTGCGAGGTACGTTATGTAATCTGAAATCGAGCATCCAAACTACAAACTAACGACCCACAAAATAAAACAGCCTCTTCCCTCTTTTTTTTTTTTAAATAAGCAGCATCGCGAAAACCGAAAAAAAAAAACAATTTTAAATTTCCATAATAAACTTCATAATTTAATATTAATTTAAGTAGGTACCAGTGTTTGTCCGTACACGCCAGATAAATTCTATCCGAAGCAGGACAAGCAATCCAAAAAAGAGATGTTTTTGCTACCGTTCCCCGTCCCCGAAACCCTACGGTAGCGTCGTATGGACACAGTTTTGACGGATTAGCAGCTATCGCCCGACGCAGAGGCATTAGCTTTCTATCTTACACATGCATACACTCCTCACAAACATTGTACCAGGCTTTCTACTGAGTTCTGGTACATGCTTGTAGAAAATATTATGAAGCTTATTATTATATGGCTAAGTTACTGGAAGCTCAAAGTGGGATTTAATAGTCTCTGTGGGGAAGTTGAAATAAACTTAGTTTTTTTTAGCGTCGAGAACACCTATCGCCCGACGCAGAGGCATTAGCTCTCTATCTTACACATGCATACACACTTCACAAACATTGTGCCAGGCTTTCTACTGAGTTCTGGTACGATTTGTAGAATATTATGAAGCTTATTATAGCTAGGTAACTGGAAGCTCAAAGTGGAGTTTTGTAGTCTGTGCGGGAAAGTTGCAATTAACGTAGTTTTTATTTTTTAATTTACACGATTTTTCAACTAGTTTGTCTTGGTAGCGAGAAGGATGGTCTTCTAGATTCTAGCTAGACTATTGTATTAAAATTTAAAAATAAAAACGTTAATATTTCGCATTTTTATTTTAATGCTCCAGATTCTAGGCATACCTATCTGTCTAGAAACATATTCAAGGAAAAATACATCTTCAGAATTCACTCGCGGCGAGTCTCGAACTCGCGTCTCTGCGTCAGAACCACCCGGCGCCCAAGCGATGAGTTTAAAAATCATAATGTATGTTGCCCTGTCTACTTCATATTTCAGACTTTATGCTAGTTTGATTGAAGGCATCTACAAGAACCACTTTTCAGTGGTTTACCGTGTAACCAAACTGCTGACTGTGACAATTTGATAATCATTGCGCACTAGTGCGACAACGTGGTTGGGTTTGTATATGTGTGTGTGTTCGCATTTTTTTTAAACCTCTTTAAACTGTGATAATTTTACTATTTTTTATTTACTTTTCTTTACAAGTACTTATATGTTAAAAAAGTCGTATAATACAAGTATTCATGATTACCATACTAAGCTCTCTTTCGCCTTAAAAACCGCCTGAGTATACGATTATTTCTTTAATAATAAAGTTGTAAGTGTTGTTGTCTATTTGTGCGTCACAAAATGTAACCAAGTTTATCAGAAAGGTTATCGCGGTCGGTCGCGTTGTTATTGTGTCGTTATTCTTGAGGAGGGTTAAGCAACGTCTGGCCCGGTCGTTAACTCGATGGGTAACAGGTGTTATTGTTTAGCCTGCGGTTTCACCCGCGAATGTCCCGATTCCGTGGGAATATCGGAATAAAAAGTAAAGTTTAGTGTTATGCTAGGTGTGCAGCTATCTATATTCAAAGTTTCGTCGCTATCGGTTCAGTGTTTTTTGCGTGAAGGATTAACAAAGCCACATATACATAGGTACTTGCAAATAATCGCGTTTATAATATGAATAAATAATAGGATAATAGGATTTAAAATAAAATAATTGTACAAAACAGTGTGAAAATCACAAATTATTAAGAAAATAAAATGAATAAAGTGGAAATCATTCATCATGCAGAGTTGTTTATAATACCTAAGTTAAATAAAATTTATTAACACTTTAGAATTTTTATTGCTTTTTTTTTGTTGCCCGTTCATAGTACAAGGACAGTCATAATATAGGTACCTAAATAAAAACTAGCCAACCCGGCGCGCTTCGTATCGCCATCGATCGGTCATATCAATAAAAAATACCCAACACTGGCAGCATTATTAAGAAAAACACTTTTATTAATATAAGAAAAATAAAAAGGAACCTCTTTGGTTTATTACGAAATAATTATTCAATGAAGAAAATTAATTATTTTATTAAACATCATAAAAATCGGTCCATGTTCCAAAAAACTCTTTCACCAATAGAAAGCCACATTATTGAGGAGTAACCTAGGCTACTTTTGATCCCGATATTCCCACGTGATCGGGACTTACATGGGAAGAACCACGGGCTCTAGCTGCTATTAAATCCCATCCTACTTATATTATAAACCTGAAAGTTTGTGAGTATAATATGTGTATGTGTGTGTGCGATTGTTACTCAATCACGTAAAAACCGATAACGATGAAACTCGGTATGTAGATAGCCGGAGACCTAGAATAACATATAGGCTACTTTTGATCCCGATATTCCCACGGGATCGGGACTTACGCGGGATCAACGGTGGGACGCAGCTAGATCAAAATAAAGAAATACGTAAATATTATAAACACGTAGGTACCTATATCAATCTATAGAGTAGGTGTAATTATAATATATACGAAACTTCGTAGATGTTTGTGTATAGTAGCTAGGTAGTTATATTTATACCGTCTACATTCGTCTGTGAACATTTATCACAGCTGAGCAAACTATTGATTACAGAACATAGGTACCTACTTTTCAACACACTTGCTCAGAAAATGACTCTTACTACACCATTTGGTGGGAACAAGACTTTTCAATGCTTACAACTTTCTGATAATAGGTACCTAATTAGTAATTACTTCTTGTGAAATAAGATACTTAATAAAACCTGGCCAAATGAGAGACTTGCGCACGCAGGGATAAAGACATTAGAGCGCAAATATAATTATGTCATAAAACCTATATCATTTTCTAATAAGAAAAAAATAAAATTCATAAATATTAGAAAATTAAAAAAAATCAAAACGTACGGGTCATGTCTGATATAGGACTTATGGCATAAACATATTTTTAGGGTTCCGTAGCCAAATGGCAAAAAACGAAACCCCTTATAGATTCGTCATGTCTGTCCGTCTGTCCGTCTGTCCGTCTGTCCGTCTGTCCGTCTGTCCGTCTGTCCGTCTGTCCGTCTGTCCGTCTGTCCGTCTGTCCGTCTGTCCGTCTGTCCGTCTGTCCGTCTGTCCGTCTGTCCGTCTGTCCGTCTGTCCGTCTGTCCGTCTGTCCGTCTGTCCGTCTGTCCGTCTGTCCGTCTGTCCGTCTGTCCGTCTGTCCGTCTGTCCGTCTGTCCGTCTGTCCGTCTGTCCGTCTGTCCGTCTGTCCGTCTGTCCGTCTGTCCGTCTGTCCGTCTGTCCGTCTGTCCGTCTGTCCGTCTGTCCGTCTGTCCGTCTGTCCGTCTGTCCGTCTGTCCGTCTGTCCGTCTGTCCGTCTGTCCGTCTGTCCGTCTGTCCGTCTGTCCGTCTGTCCGTCTGTCCGTCTGTCCGTCTGTCCGTCTGTCCGTCTGTCCGTCTGTCCGTCTGTCCGTCTGTCCGTCTGTCCGTCTGTCCGTCTGTCCGTCTGTCCGTCTGTCCGTCTGTCCGTCTGTCCGTCTGTCCGTCTGTCTGTCTGTCCGCGTGTCCGTCTGTCCGTCTGTCCGTCTGTCACAGCCATTTTTTTCCGAAACTGTCCCCTTACGACGTATTCAAATAACACGGCCCTTTCATCGCCAATAGCCTAATAGTTCCAGGTGCTAAGGTTCCCATGTCTACAAAAGCATAAATTAGTGAAAGCAACCGAGAACTTGCTTATTACATGCAATTTTGTGTTTAAATAAACATTATTTTACTTGGACATGTTTTAGTAAAGAAATATTTTCGATAATTTGTTTTTGAAGGTAAGCAACCTCAATCTTGCGATCCAGCTCGTCTATGGTCACTATTTTTAGATGCAAGCGCATAAAAAAACAGATATGAAATCTGTTTTTAACCGACTTCAAAAAAAAGGAGGAGGTTCTCAATTCTGCTGTATGTTTTTTTATGGAACTGAAATAAAATAACAATCCATATTTATAAAATACTTTGTCCTGACTGCCTGACAGGCTGATGGATGGATCAACGCACAGCCTAAACCGCTGATAGTAGAGACTTTGGAGAGTGTGTTCTTTATGTGGTGTATTCCAGAATCTTAGATCAAAAATGTAAACAAAAAACGAATACATTTATTTGAAAGCCACAGCATTTATTTACTTTTTGCTTTGAATTAAGAATCAAGAATATTTATTTGATTTTGATAGTTCTTTGTTAACATTTATGAACTGAATATTTTTTTTTGTATTTTTGTATTTCTGATCTTGGATTTTGAAATAGGGAATAGGTATCCGATAAGATAGCGTGTTTAGAAATTCCCACGGGATCAGAACTTACGCAGATAAAACCGCGGGACACAACCGACACAGCTAGTAATTAATATGTTATGCCCGTTGGAGTTATTTTATTACTCTAACTATCAAAGATTAATAATTATTATGATTGTTTCGCAACGGAAATAAAAATATTCCTCTCACGTATACCTACATATTTATGTTTACGAGATATTTCTTACATAGCCACGTACAAGTAGGTAAGTATGATATGTAGGTACACATTCTACACGTATCGAGCGAAGTGCGTGACGAATTGATTATTGCGATTTGCGAACGAAATGCCGAGCGATAGCGAGTCGATTATTAGTAGGTGAATATAAAAGAAAATAGGTAAATCTGAGCGATAAATCTTTTTGATATAGGTAGATTACTTATAGAAGACTGTAAGACTGAAATATCTCCCAAAATAGGTAACATTGCAACAGCCGGGTGTAGGGTATGTATAGGTGCAGGGTGAATTGCTCTTGTGGCTAACACTAAAATATATCCCCTGTTTTGGAAGATATTTGAGTCATACGGTTTCCCCATATCCAATCCTGGATATACCTATGACTATATTCTACGATTTTAATAAACTAACATTAGATGTTTTTACTACAAATTGAGGAGCTCATTGGCCTATGCCAGATGTTGAATGATCTTGTTGGTTAAGCAACACCTGAGGCGGTCATTACGTGGATGGGTGACCGATAATTTGTGTGGAAAACATTACTCTCTCGGGCTCCGCCGTGCTTCGGAAGGCACGTTAAGCAGTTGGTCCCGGTAGTTATGTCAGATAGCAGTCGTTAGGTCAAGTAAGAGGCCTTGGGGTGACCTGACAACTAGGGCATGAATCCCGGAATCCCGGGATATCGTAATCCCGGGATCTCGGACGCAAAAGTTCGATATTATAATCCCGGGACTGAGTGATCCGATATCGAGATTTGACCAATTTGCTATTTGGGTTCAAATTAAGGTTTTTAGCCATATTTTTCCTCATAGAATGATTGAATAGAACTACTAAAATTAAACCCAAATTAGTATACCCCTGAGGAAGAGATCTGTAAAGATTTAGAAGCGTAGGGAATTGGTTAAATGTTTAAAACAATAAAAGTAACGTGATTCATTGCAATTTTTAAGACAAGTATTTTTTATACAAGCTCGCATGCAAAATTTTACTGCTAACATCATTTTAGTGGTGCGCCTAGAATTTAGCGCGAAAGTTTAGACACCGGCTATTTGTCCGCCATATTTCCAAAATGATGGGGTGGACGGCCCTCGAGGTAACTTATTTACGTAATGAAACCACTAGAGTCTGAAATATATTAAATATTATAGATTTTACACAATTTTATTGCATTAAATTCGCCTTTTTAACGATATCTAAAATCCCAGTATCAATCCCGGGATCCCGGGATCCCGGGATTGAGATCTTAATATCGATATCATCTCGGGATTGAAAACCTTCCGATATTGCATGCCCTACTGACAACTCTAACACTAGGGGAGAGTTGAGACACGCCACACACTGTTAAAGCCAAAGCGAACGAAGGACTTTAGAGTTAACCACCGAGCGTAGCGAGGCAATGGTGTTAAAAAACTAACTTCTGAGCGAAGCGAGGGTATCAACTATCACCCGTGTAAACCCCAATCCCGCGGTAATATCGGGATGAGTAGCCAGTCAGTATTATTCAAGGGTTCTATCTATTCCTATTATACCTACCAAAATTTATCAAATCTGTTCAGCGGCTTAGGCCTGAAAACGTAATAGCCAGACAGAGTTACATTCGCATTTATAATAATATGAGTTAGTATGATTATGAATGATGACCGCTCATTGTCCTGCAGTACAATGGTATAAAACAATAGTGGTCTCACATTGTGAGAGACGCTCCGGTTTGACAACACCTCCCCGTTGGATGACATGTCGCTTGTGTGTGGGATCGGGGTCGAAAGTGAATGATCATTGGTAAAAAACCTAGATAAATAGATATATAAATGCTTTTATGTATTCCGAAACTTAAATAAAATAAATATTACAAAGAAAAACTTAAATCTAGTGTGGCACTATCGTTTAAGGGCGATCTCTCCCAGGAAATCACTACCTTACCCCATTATACCTGATGAGATAGGCATTTGACCAGCATCTTACCTCATATCATCTTAGTTAGACCATGTTGGTTGGACCAGCCCATTTTGGTATTTTAGACAGGGTCCCTAAAAATAAGTTAACCCTAAATTATAAGTTAAACTCAACCTGTTTATTTTTCAACCAGAACTCAATTATTTGATTGGAAGTGTATTCACATATACGCTTGCAAAGGGTAACATGTTTGTGTAATTTGTCTCTATTTTTAACCCCCGACGGAAAAAGAGGGGTGTTATAAGTTTGACGTGTCTGTCTGTCTGTATGTGTGTGTATCTGTCTGTGGCATCGTAGCTCACGAACGGATGAACCGATTTCAATGTAGTTTTTTTTGGTTGATAGGTGACTTTTGCGCGAGTGTTCTTAGCTATGTTTGATCAAAATCGGTTCAGCCGTTCATAATATATGTTGGTTAAAGCTCGGAAATAAAAAACGAATGTTTTCAAATATGCCCGAGTGGGGTATCAAATAAAAGAGCATGACGTTTGTGACAAGAATATGCATGTTTAATTAAAATCGGCTTAGCCGTTCAAAGTATATTTAGGGTCAAACTCGGAAACAAAAACCGAATGTTTTCAAATATACCCGAGTGGGGTATCAAATGAAAGGACTTAACTTTTGTGACAACAATATGCATGTTTAATCAAAATCGCTGTTACAAAAAGGGTGAAATAAAAAAATTAAATTAAAAATTTAAAAAACCCCCGACTTAAAAAATGTTCCAAGTTAAAACAAAACTAAACTTTAAAAAGGCAAAAATAATAAGCCGAAAACAAATTTCATGTCTCTGAGTAGGTATGTGGTAGGTACCTTACGGTCCCGCGTCGGGGGACGCGGGAACGTTAGATACTATAAGCACGGGTCGGTTACCATCAACTTCTGTGCACAACACATTCCCGCGTGCCCCGACGCGGGACCGTAAGGTACCTACCACCACATACCTACTCAGACACATGAAATTTGTTTTCGGCTTATTATTTTTGCCTTTTTAAAGTTTAGTTTTGTTTTAACTTGGAACATTTTTTAAGTCGGGGGTTTTTTAAATTTTTAATTGTCATAATGTAGGTATTAGTTGCCTTTTCGGGTGATTTGTTCTCATTGTAAACGACATGGGGCTACCCGGCCGCTAGCCGGACATCAGATAAGGGTCACCGCTCATTTTATTGTGTCGATGTCGATTGTCGATGTTTTTTCTTACAGGCTACTTTAGAACAACCTATTATTCGGACACGTAGGTTAGGTAATTGGGTACCACTTAGTGTTGAAAAAGGGTTCTAAAATTCTGCACACGACTTTTATGTTTTTTTAAATATTTTTTTCAAACAATGTCTTCCAAGTGAAAGAAACGCTTATTAAAACAACATACTTACTTATTCAGAGTAATAAGCATCGTATCGTACATACCTTACTATACTTTGAAATTCTTCTAGGTGAGCGTGCTGCATTGTAGACACCATCGACCTTTACCATCAGGTGGCGAATAACCTTCCTGATCAAGTTACCTAAAAATCAAGCCATTTTTAAAATAGAAGAAAATAAAAGTAAAACTGTCGTCACCGTGCTCGGCCAGGGTACCTACCTAAATCATTCGATTTTTATTTCCGATTTTTATTTCTGAATTTTTATTTCCACACATCTTTTGAACGGCTAAGCCGATTTCAATCAAACATTAACTCGCGCATACCACCTATCAACAACAAAAACTACATCAAAATAGCCTTATCCGGTCGGGAGATAGGTACGATGGCACAGACAGATACAAAAACTGACACCAGTAAAAACCATCTTTTTTCATTAAAATCCGTGATTAAAATACAGCCGAATACAGAATGTTCTTTTTTCGAAAGTCGGTTAAGATATAGGTTAAGTTTCCCCACAGCCCGCAGCGAACAGCTCCCCTACCCACCAGAACTCTAAACTCGAGTTAGTACATTACGCCAAGTTTTGCTGAACGAACACGATTTTAGGCAACTTTCGTAGGTATTTGCTTCAGCCACTTCAGTATTATTATTATCTTATTAAATTTTCATGTGAGAGACGCCTCTTTATTGGTGACTAGCAGAGTCTCGCGGTATCACCCGCTGAAGTCCCGATTTATAATATTAGTGTAGATGTAGACTAGTCTAGCAGAGTCCCGCGGTTTTTTCCGCGTAAGTCCCGATCCCGCGGGATTTTCCAAAAAAAAAAACTCTTTCTTAGTGGAAACCTACACATCACAAATAACACCCTCTCCAAATTTCATGTGCCTAGGACCAGCGGTTTGGGCTCTGCCTTCATATAAAGTTAAGCCAATCAGTCAGTCAGGATATTATGTATGTAACTTATAAATCGGCAGACTAGTCGTCGACTAGTCGGCAGCTTTACCGAGTAGTCGGTAAGTGCCGACTAGTCGTCAACTAACAAATTGTGCAATAAAACCAACATTTTATTTAATAAAATAACTAAATATTGCACTACGCGGACGTTACACACAGCACAATCTAGCCCCAAACTAAGCACTAGGCTTGTACAAGATAACGGATATACCTACTACATATTATACTTTTTTGTAAGTCTATATATAGGTATACTATATATAGGTATACACGGTGCTCCGAGCAGGGGGTTGTTCTAGAGGTCTAGGCGAACAACTTTTGTTCTACAAGTTTTGGAAATTCGAAATAGTTTTCGAAAATTTTACGTTTTAAGTTTGCATGAAAATCAGCTGTTTTTTAGAGTATGAGGTCATTGGCCTTAAGGTGCCCTTTTATTTAGTTTGGACCACTACAATTTAAACATTAATTGCCTTTTTTTTTACAAAAAACAGCTTTTTTTTTTTAGTGATACAACTTTAAAATTTTCGAAAAAAAAGTTGAATTTCCAAAAGTCGTAGAATAAAAGTTATTTGCCTAGACCTCTAGAACAACCCCCTTTCGGCTTAATACCCCCTCGTCGAAACACCCTGTATATAAAATTTAATGTCCTGACTGATCTATCCGACTCAGAGCCCAAGCCGCTAAAGACACATAAAAAATTAGAGTGTGTTCTTTGTGATGTGTAAGGGTCGACTAAGAAATGGTTTTTGGAAAATCTGGTCTTACGCGGGTGAAACCGCGGGACGCTGCTAGTACATACATAATATAGCACAGAAAAACACCCAGACCAGACACAAATATATTACAATTTATTTTAGGCATAAAAAACCACAAGAAAATTATAACGATTTTTAACTGTTAGATTGATTGCATAGAATGAATCCGCAGACTCACCTAGCAATTCCAAAAATCCCAAACTAAGCAACTAAATCCATTTGTAATGGATCCAGAAACAAACATTATCGTATCAAGTCCAACGAAGAACCCCAACCTATTCACAAAAACGCAACGATACCGCGATCTAACTTGACTTGTGGCGCCATCTAGTGATCTCGACGATGAACTATTTTTGTTCTTCAAATAGTCAAGCTTTGTTGGTTTACGTATTAGTTATTTATTTTATAATCTTATTCATAAATATTTAATAAATTTTATTTTATAACATGCCTAACACATTTCGTTATAATTAAAATAAACACGAACAAATATCAAATTAAAAAAAAAATAAAGTCAATTCAATAAACTATTTACCATTTCATATAATAAATGCAGCTCACGGTAATAAATTTTACACGCAAATACCAAATTGAAATCTTTATTGCGTTTAATTATTAGGGTTCCGTACCCATAGAGTAAAAACTGAACCCTATTAACTGATAGGTACTCAGCTGACCGTCTGTCTGTCTGTCACGTCTGGCTCTATTTCATGCATGAACTGTAATAGCTAGACAGTTGTAATTTTCACAGATAATGTATTTCCGTTGCCGCTATAACGACAACTACTAAAAACAATATATTTAATTAGTATGGGAGCTATACAACAAAAGTGATATTTTTAATTTTAAACCCAACGATAGCGAGTTTTATTTTTACCACTGGCGTTATCTAGTGATGTACTGGCACCAGTGGTAAAAATAAATGCTAACTTTGCGTTTAAGGATTTCTCTTGGTCCAGGGTTCATTATAGGGTTCCGTAGGTACCCAATTGCCATAATGGTACGGAACCGTGCGTGCGCGACTCGCTATTGGCCGGTTTTTATTTGAAAATGCCCTTTGACATTACGAGCAATGCTTTTTAAAATCTCAAAGAGTAATGCAATGTCATAGAATAAAAACATTTTTGTTTGAATTTAAAATGTAGTGGTTTCAAAAAGTTTATACTACAGAGAGGAAGGAACAAATGACGTACAATTCCGACTGTCCGCGTGGTGCAGCGCGGAGCGTCTAGGGCAGTAGACTGCCACTACATTTTAAATTCAAACAAAAATGTTTTTGCAAGCAAATTTTTAATTGTCATCTTCCTTCTACTAGATGAGCGTGTTACATCTTAGACCATAATATCATCCATCACTTACCATCAGGTGAGATAGTGGCCAAACGTGAGATAGTTCTATCGTGTGTAAAAAACGCACATTAAATAAGTAGGTACCTTAAATTAGGTTAAATTTGGTTAAGCAAATAGTAGGTAGACGCGGCGTCCGAAAGCAGTAGCTTAGTTTTATTATTTGTATGCAAATAAGGACCATAATCAACTTTTACAAGTAATTTTGCAAACAGTAGACCTCGAAAGGACTTAGCCCCTTTATCCCCACCAATCAAAAATCTCTTACGACGAAAAAAATCTAAAAACTCAAAGACGTAAAAAACTTGAAAAAAAAACGACTTAAAGCATACCTAGGTAATTAATTTGGATATTTTTGACCGAGCTCAAAAAAGCCAGACTTGAAGCATAATTTGGATCTTTTCGACCGACCGCTTGCGTCGCTTGCTCGGTCAAAAAGATCCACATTCCAACAGTAAATAGTAAAATTCGCCGCGGCGCGCCACCCAGTGGGAATTGTCCACGAGGCGATGCTAGCGTCCGCAGTCAGAATATGAATAAAACATAATACTGTAAAAATGTTGTACACTGAGGACCAATAACACTGGGACGGACGCTGAGAGAGTTATACAAATACAAAATATTTTTATTTTAAAATTTCTATTAATTTTTGTATGTAGCTCAAGGCTATTTTGTTTAGAAAATTTATTTTCAAGGAAAAATAGCGTTCAAAAATTTTCACTTGCGGCGAGGCTTGAACCCAAAGACGCGAGTTCAAGCCTCGCCGCAAGTGAAAATTTTTGAATGCTATTTTTCCTTGAAAATAAATATTTTTATTTTCTCAAAAACTGAGAGGAGAAAAGAGTTACCTTGTAATACACTGTAACTTGTTAGGTTCAGGGGAAAGGATAGAATCTACTATTTTTTTCATACAATACGTAGTTCACTGTTTTCTCCCTGCTCCACCTGCGGAGGTCCCGATCTCGCTGCAATATCGGAATCAAAAGTAGCTGTGTTCCAGCTTTCTACGTTCTAAGTTTCATCATCATCGCAGTCAGAAAAGTAACAAAGATACATACTTACTTGCAAACTTTTGCGTTTTTACTTACTAGTAGTTCGCCCCGAACTGAGACCTCACGAGTTTTTATTTGCACTAAATACTTTAAATAGTGTACCTACTTCAATTATTTCACACTCTATCTTGTATCCCTAGTACCGTAGAACCACCTTTTGGATGATAAAGATCATTACACCTTGTATAGTAGACGGCAAGAATTATTAACGATTTCAAGAAGCTCAAAAATAAAATAATAAGAAGATAAGTTTTTTCCTCTAACTTTACTCGGGTATTATTACGTGTGAGAATGGACCAATCTACATAGTATTTCCACGTCGCTTCTTTATCGAGATTTGATTGCTTTGTATTTGTCTTGTCCTAAATTGTGGTTTCGATTTCGCAAAAAGTTCTAAGCAAGCATTGAAAAGTAAAGAACAACAATCTGCAAGCTGGAACGAAAAACTTAACTTTTTCTTATCTGAGCGATGTTCCCAGTTGCATCCCTCTCGGGAGCCCGGGGTCCGCTAAACCCCAAATAGTTTTTTTTATTTGGGGTCGCAGTAGGTAAGTCGTCATTGACCATACCTTCTGCAAATAGATTTGGCAATATTTTTCACAAATTAAACTTAAAACTAACATTTATATAGGTACAATGAGCGGCCTTATCGCTAAAAGCGATCTCTTCCAGGCAACCTTTGGATGGAAAAGAAATGTTGTAGGGGTTGGGTGGGTTAATTAATTGTCATCTTCGAAATGTGACACTTTTGTTAGTCTATGTGTCCTATGTCCAAATATGTCTCGTTGTGCGACAAGAGATAGAGAAAAAAATAGCGACGGATGACTATGGCAATGGCTATACAATTATAAGCAATCTCCTGTGGCTAGGTGGTTATCATGTATGTTACACTCGAAACTGCCGTCCAAAACAGCTCACGAGCTATTGTGAATACCTTGCAGCTTCATCATCAGATCTGGTCCATGGTACCGTAGTATTGTCACCGACTTGACGCTGTTTCATTTGATATCCTACTCGGGTACATTTGTTTGATTTATAATTTTTATCCCACCCTTTCACCCCCTATGCCCTTACAAATCCCGCTCATCTTTGCAGTAGGTTATTGATTAGGTACCTAAGCATATTATAATATTTATGATGATTTCAACAAGACTAACCTTGACATGACAATCTTGCTTAAAAAATCAAGTTCCTGTAGATACATTCCAGCTCCATCATCAGATCAGAAAAATTCTATTGACCCTTAATAGCCACATAGCAAAAATCGTGACGATCGGAGCAACGGTACTCAAGTTATCGTCGAACAAACATACAAACATACAAGCGCCCGGCCATCTCAACACGTAAACCTCACTCGCTTCGCTCGTTCGGTCGATTAGTAGGATTTGAATTATTGTTAAGTACTCGTAGCTGCGCCCCGTAGTTCACTCACGTAAGTCCGATAGGTTATATTTTATATCCCGATATCCCACGGGACATCGGGATAAAAATAGGTTATGTGTTACTTAATCCAGACATTCAGCTTTCTGCATACCAATTTTCATCGTAATCGGTTCAAACACACTTTCTTACACACAACCTTTCACCTTCATAATATTGGTAGGATAAAGTCCTCCTTTTTTGGTAGTCGGTTAGAAACTGTACTGAATTCACTGATCTTGATGTCACTCCATTATTCTTGTTGAATCATTGCCAAGGAAATGCTGCTGTCAATAAAGAAAAGGAAAAGGTTGCTTTAGTAAGATGCTGTCAGCATTTACTCTTGTTGGCTTTGAAATGAAAACCACGAGAAAAAAACATTTCCAACTGATTTTTGCATGAATTCACTGCCTAAGTAAAAAAAGTGTGCGAAAACTAAACTAAAGAAACCGGTCAAGTGTGAGTCGGATTATCTGTAAATGGTATGTTGGTATCGAATGGTGGTATCGGATTATCGGTAAATGGTATGTTACAGAAATTAACTAAAAGCTAATACCTAGTTTTCGAGTTTTAAGCAAAAAAAAAGGAAAAGTAGCAGATTTTTTTTCAATGTGGCGTCACAAAACATTTGCAGCAAACCTCAGATTCGGATTTTGGACCCCAAAGTACCTAGGTATTATATTGTAGGTATTTTGAGGTGATGGAAGTAATTGAAAAAAAAAAGAAAGACATTAGAACTAACCCAAAATTTTCTCACTAGCCAGCTTTTAGGGTCTAATTGCACTGAATTATAAGTATACCTACCTACTTATAGATTCTATGTCCATAAAATAATTTGCATATTTTAGTTCTAAAATAAGTAACATAACTAGTAATTTTGTAATATTTTTGCTATTGCCCGTTCAACGGCAAACATTTGTAGTTGGCTTTTAACTCTACAACTCCAACTCCGTTTGTAAAACCAGAAATGTCCAGGAAATTATAAGCCCGTATCTGGTAACCCTAAGTGAGATAGTGGTCAAACGCTCATCTGTCGTGTATTAAAAAACCAACTGCCTAGCTATCATGAAATTCAGGTTGGCGATAAAAAGACGGACATTGGAGTCTTAGTAAAATGGTCCCGTTTTTAGCCTTTGGGTACAGAACTCTAAAAATGGATATTTATTTATTTTATTTATTTATTTACATCGAAACCATGTTGACACGATGTCAACATTGCGTCGTACAACTTTAGTACGACTACAACAAAACATTAGTAGAGTGGCACATACATTAGTAGACATTAGTAGGAAGGCGGTAACACCGTGACCTCGTCATTGACGGAAGGGTGCGCTCATACTGTTAGCGAGAAGAATTTGATCATATTATACATACCGCTATGCTAATGGTTCGACTACAACAAAACATTAGTAGAGTGGCACATACATTAGTAGACATTAGTAGGAAGGCGGTGGACGCCGTAACCTCGCCATTGACGGAAGGGTGTGCTCATAGTGTGTTAGCGAGAACAATTTGATCATATTTAACATACCGCTATGCTAGTGGTACGACTACAACAAAACATTAGTAGAGTGGCACATACATTAGTAGACATTAGTAAAAAGGCGGTGGACACCGTGACCTCGCCGTTAACGGAAGGGTGTGCTCATAGTTGTAGCGAGGGGAGTTTGATAACGTCACACATTATACCGCTAGTGGTACGATTACAAGTAATCATTAGTAGAGTGGCACATACATTAGTATACATTAGTAGGAAGGCGGTGGACGCCGCCGTCTAGCTATCACAGCTCATGAGATACAGTATGTTGACGAATGAATAGTGGGGTCTGAGTAAAAATGTCCCGTTTTTACACTTCCAGTACGGATCCCTAAAAACAAGCCTCGAAAACGTTTCCCTAACTTGAATCGTCGGTTCGTAACTTCGTAACCGCAGTAAATTGTCTAAAGAGATAAATTAAATGAGATATTTAGCCGGGGAATTAATTAGGTAAAACTCAATAGGATTGGCATGTACATTGTAGAACGTAGAGGCGCGTAGGCGTAGCGGTGGCGCAGTCAAACTTTAGACAACGTAATTTGGTTCAAGTTTGTGGAATGTCGGAACATATTGTATGAATACTTATAGGGATCCTACTAATATTATAAAGCTGAAAGTTTGTGAGTTTATATGTGTGTGTGTGTGTTTGTTACTCAATCACGTAAAAACCGCAGAACCGATTATCATGAAACTCGGTATGTAGATAGCTGAAGACCTCGAATAACACATAAGCTACTTTTTATCCCGATATTCCCGCGGGATCGGGACTTACGCGGGTGAAACTGCGGGACGAAACGAGTTATATTATGTTATCTGGATGTATTTTTGTATTTTAGGAGTTATTCTATTGGGGTTATTCTAGAGGTCTAGCCAAACATCTTTTGTGTTTTGATTATTATTATAGAATAGATTATCGCTCCAGTTCCACTCATGTTCTATAGTAATAATGTGAATCACATAAACACTGCAAAAAAACCATGTTTTTTGTGTCTTCTTCTCATTGGAGGTCGCATTAAATCATTGGCGTGACGATTCAAAGTGTTATTTAATATCCAAATAAAAAAACATAATTTTGCTACGACTTTTGGAAATTCGAACTTATTTTTCAATATTTTTCCAAGTAGCTATGATGTATATTTCCTCGTACCTACGAGTATATAGCTTATGTTTCCGCTAGAAATATGACCTCACCCTGATTGACCGTTATGGTATTGTTGCAGGTACGTACCCTATCCCAGTAATTGGTGTTTGCGATGAGGACGGGGTGGGGTAAGTATGGATGTCTTACGTCTTAGGCTTAGCGCGTCCTGCGATTAAACACCAGCGGTTTACACGCAAAATCAGTCACTGAAAAAAACGCTAATACGAAGGCTTGTATGGAAAGCTATGTGTTGCATTTTTTTGTGGTTTTAGACCTCTACCTCTACCTCTAGGTAAAACGCAGGGGTTTAATCGCAGTGCGTGCTAAGCCTTAGTCAGTTTTACCAAAGGTTGCCTCGAAGAGACCGCTGTAAGGGATAAAGTTATTTTATGTTTTTATTATATCCGTTGTCTAGTCACCGTAAGCTTACTCGCTTACCACGGGGCTAGATGGTGCTGTGTGTTGTTCACTGTTTTATTTTTTTTATATTGGTAGACGTGAAATAGGAACAAAACATACAAACCTAACATACCATAACATATTGCGATGAAGAAGCACAACGTGAGTTCGACCCCTGCCGCTAGTAAATGAAAAATGAGTTTTATTCAATCCCACATCGCGAAAACAGAAGAAAAATCTAGGTTTTATTATTAAGTAGTAAGCATCTAAACGAGTTGAAAAAATAGCCCAAGTACCTACGAGTCGACCTCGCGCGCGAAGGGTTCCGTACCATATTCAAACAAAAATCACGCTTGTTACATGGGATTCACACTTCTTTTTTTTCTTGTATTCTGTTTTTAGTTATTTGTTGTTATAGTGGAAACAGAAATACATCATCTGTGAACATTTCAACTATCTGACTTTCACGGTTAATGGCAGCCTGGTGACAGACGGAAAGTGGAGTCTTAGTAACAGAGTTCCGTTTTTACCCTACCCTACCGTTTTTGCCCCTCCTCCGTCTTTCCCTCATTGATGAGGATCGTGACCCCTGAATTTCGTATGAAATCTGGGAAGCATCTTCTTCCAGTGATCTCTGTCGGTGGCCTGATGAAGAGCCGTGCTAAGAGGTATCTCCAGTTGTTCGGATACTTGGTCCGACCGTCATTTAGGGCTTCGCCCTTGTGGTCTTTTACCCTCAACTTTCCCAGTCACCGTCAGGCGCTTCAGGTTATCGGATCTTCTGCACGTAGTATAACCAAAGTATGCAAATGCAAGCGTACCGTTTTTACGGAACCCTAAAAATTTTCCATCATAATCGGTTGTGCGTTTGTGGATGTGAAAGTGTTTTTTTTATAAGTAGGTATACAAAATTAATTGAACAGACAGACATACAGAGTTGCTTTCGCACTTGTAATGTGAGTGAGGATTATTGTAGTAAAGATACTGTTTCAGTTCCACTATTGTTCAACAGTAAATATGCACATGAACACTGCAAAAAAACCCATGAGTTTCTTGTGTCTTTTTCTTATTGGAGGTCGCGTTCCGAAGACACATTAGATTACTGACGATTCAAAGTGTTATGTGAATATTCAAATGAAAAAATATAATAATATTTTGAGTTTTGCTCACACAAGAGTTTTAGCAACAGGGTTCTGTTTTCAACCTAACCTACCGTTTGATACGGACCCTAAAAATAGTCGTTCATAATTCAGAACCGAAGTAAACTCCAACAGACTTCATTCGGCATTCCTTCGCCTGTAGTCTACAAAGTTGAAACGTTCAAACGAACGCTACAGCGACGGCGAAACTCGCAAAGAATTCACTCACAAAAGAGTATTAAAATTAAATTTCTCGTGTAATAGAAGGAAAAATAATATATACTTACTTATTCGTACCTACTCTCTCATTTCAGTGGCTTTCCCTCTGAACTTTGTTGTGTATTTTTTTCAAGGAAAGTAAATAGGAACTTGTATACGGCTTTTTTTAGTAGAGTGCGAAAGGGTTGTTTTTATAAGCTTTTATTTAACATGCTATGTAGGTATGTACTAGCTGGATCCTGCAGTTTCACCCTCGTAAGTCCCGATCCCAAGGGAATTGCGAAAAACCGATAAAGGAACACACACTTCAAATTTTAGCTCTCTACTATCAGCGGTTTAGGCTGTGTGTTGATCAGTCAATCAGGACAAATACTCTTATACGAGTAGATATAGAAGATACCTATATAATATAGATAGATGTAGCTATGTATGTATAGAACATTATTTATTCAGCATAGAGATATTATGTACTAGAATAGGTGATGTCTCAAACATATTTTATGTTAATTTTACTATTTTATTCAGGACTAGCTGCGTCCCGCGGTTTCATCCGCGTAAGTCCTGATACCGTGGGAACCCGGGAATATCGGGATTAAAAGTAGCCTATGTTACTCAGGGTGAATTTAGCTTTCTAATGGTGAAAGATTTTTTTATAACAAACATACAGAAACACATACACACAATAATACAAATATTTCCTCTTTATAATAAGTGTAGATAGATAGTGTAGATGTACCTAGATTGACAAACCGAAAAATGAGTATGATTTCAAAAAAGTTGTTGTGAAAAATAAAAATCTAATTCAATTAACCTAAATCGTAACTATCGCGTAACGTGACTTAGAAAATCCTCCAGCGGTGGGCGGACACATCAACTTTGCTGCGTGGGCAGCGCTGCGCTGGTCTCCTACTCTTAACTAAATTATATAAAAAGAACAATCTGCCTACACGAATGTGTATTATATTCTGTTAGCTGTGGTTTTAGTATAATTTGTAATCTAGTCCAATCTAAAAATACCTACCTACCTATACCTAATGTAAAAAAATAATGAAATCAGATGGGCACATCGAGCTCTATCACCATAAACTACTTACTAGTTTTATCATTCTCTTATTTTAGAAGTTACAGGACACACACATTTTACCACTTTGGAAGTGTCTCTCGCGCAAACTAAAAAATTAATGCGGTTCACAGAATACATCTACTTACCAAGTTTCATCAGTACCTACCTATAGTTCTTATAGTTTCAGACAAAAGTGGCCGTAACATACAGACGGACAGACAGACAGATATGACGAATCCATAAGGGTGCCTTTTCTTGCTATTTAGCTACGGAACCCTAATTAACCGACGCACTCAGAGACATTTAATGGTTACTAAGTAACGATTTCACAAAGAAAATGTTTACTTAGTATAGTTTAAGTAACCATTAAATGTCTCTGAGTGCGGCGGTAAGTATTAGTAATTTGATGGCGATGTAGCTGGATCTGTCCATCGGTATTTCTTAAACACGAATTTGCAAAGTAAACAAACGACCCCAATCCAAACCAGAACACAATTATACATTTCAAGAATGCGCCCCTCAAAACAAACGTGAGTGAAAATAAAGCCAACGAGACACCAAACCTTCTGTTTTAAAATTCATTAAAATAATTACAAGACAAAATTACTTTGTAGTAGGTACCTCGGCACATTTTCCTCCGCAGTACACCTACTTCACAGTACCCTTAGATGAAAACAAAAATAGTAGATACGCTATATTCTTACATTGCGTATACGAAAAATGAGCTAGAAACACCTACATGCATTTTCATAAAATTTTAAATATATTGTATTTAAAAACATTTGTCTTTAAGAATGAATTAGGCATTTGTTAATAAGCAAAAAGGCATTCTTATGGATTTCAAAAAGATAATCGCAGTGTGACAGCACGTGTTAAGGCGGCAACGGTTCGACATACGACTGAGGTTAGTGCGTCAGCTAGACGTAGGTTTATCGTCTCATTTTCCGAGACTAGGTAACGTATTTGCTGTTTTTTGTTTTCATCTAAGACAGTACCTACCTATTTGTACAATGGAGTTTAACAATTAGCAAGTTGCTTCAAAGGAGGGTGTCTAGATTCTAGCTAGGTAGGTATATAGGCTCCCTTTGTGTGTCCTAGTGTACGTATTTACCTACGTATTGGCTTTGACAAGTTTTTTTAGTAGCTCTTTCATTTGTCGAACTATGTGGCGCATCGTGCGAATGCCCGACCGCGATGCAGAAGGTGACGGGTTCGATTCCGCCTTGAAAATAAATATATTTTCTGGTCTGGGTCTATGAACCTATAATTAGCTGGGCCTGCGGTTGCAGGTTCAAATCCTGTCAAGGAAAGTTTGGAAACCATTTTAGAAATTAAAAAATATAGTTTAAGCGGCTACTTTAGCCCTGGAACGGAATACCAGTAGTCACGGGTTCGAGTACCAACCAATTTTTTTAAAATATTTTTTTTTTTGGAGAAAGCAACTACCTAACATATGCATCTTTTAATCACCCAAGATCTATAAATATTTATTTTTAAATATATTTATTTATAATATTTTACAATAGCATTTTTCAAATCTGAGTATTTTAACAAACGGAAAGGCAGACAACCTTGTATAAATAGGTCTCAGGTCTTATTTCTTTTATCTCGAAGTCTTCTTAAAAATAATATTTTTAAAACCTTTTAAGACCTTTCTGCCGAAACACCTTATGATAAGCAAAAGGTAATGCGAACCTACTCGTAGTAGAGTTTTACGTTTCCCTTAGAAGCCTTCTGGATTATCTAAAAATACATTTATACATCATCGCGCGCTTCGTTTCCGTAAATATTTTTGAGATAAGTCGGATAGAGTCTCTTTGAGGGCGATCGCAGACTCAAGACAAGAAGAAGTTAGGAAACTTCTCCTTCTTCTTCTTTTCGTGTAGTGGTGTGGCTCACCGTGTTAGCGTTTTCAGGTTGCCCTACGCCCTCTAACTTGACCTAACGACTGCTATCAGAGATAACAACCGGGACCAACTGCTTAATGTGCCTTCCGAAGCCGGAGAAGGAAAACTTTACTAACTTAATAGCAATTTTTTTTAACAGATAGTAAAAGTCACAGGCTAAAACACAGTTTACATAGTGGTTATGCGCCTCAGCGCTATTCTATAGTGACATCTATAAGAGGACAGTCTCCATTCTCTTTCTCCATACAAACGTAGTTTACATTTTCCTCCCTGGATAAAGACATTAGAGCAAATATGTTTATGCCATAAAACCTATATCTGTCATGACTATGCATCTACCTTTTGATTTTTTCTATTTTTTTTTTTTTTTTTTTTTATTATTATAAAAAAAAAAAAAAGGTAGATGCATAGTCATGACAGATATAGGTTTTATGGCATTAACATTTTGCTCTAATGTCTTTATCCAGGGAGGAAAATGTAAACTACATTTGTATGGAGAAAGAGAATGGAGACTGTCCTCTTAAACAGCGAAGTCTTTTGTGACGTTTTCTTTTGCTTGATACTTTTACATGTTATGTTATAGGTATTCTCGCTTAGATTCGATAGAGATAGAAATACAGGGTTTTGGCCAACGAGCTGTGTAAGACAGAAATAGAATAAGGGGTCTATCCCATGCACAGCAAAACACCTATTTCTATACTAATATTATAAAGAAGAAAGATTTGAATTTGTGTCTGTGTGTGCTAGTGTGTGCGTCTGTGTGTTTGTTATAAATAAACTCAAAAACGATTGGACCGATTTCAAAAATTCTTTCACCGTTAGACCTTGAGTAACATAGGCCCCACTTTTACTACTTTTGATCCCCATATTCTCACGGAATCGGGATTTACGTGGGTGAAACCGCGGGACGCAGCTAGTCTCAAAATAATTTCACACTGTGCTGTGCCTAGTAACCGACCGTTACACACGACATATCACTACAGTTACTGCTTTCATAGAGTTTTTCATACCTTAAAAAGATTTCGTTCACCTCAAAATAAATTTACAAATAATATGGCAGACTTTTCACTGTCAGAAAGAACTGCCACCACCCGACTAAAGTTTCCGTTTTGCGTTCACTTGGATCGCGGGTACAGAGGTACCTTCCGATATTACTTACAGGTAGAATTGATAATATCGACTGCGTGTCATATTATACAGCCGTCAATATTTGATTCCAGAATAAATCTCTTGGAATGACGGTCGTTTAATAAAAAGATTTGGCGGTTGTAGTACGGAGGAGGGCAAAGTAGGTAAGTAAGTAATTCAGGCTTTGTAAATAAGCTAAAAGGCATTCTTATGGATGTCAAAAAGACAATCGCAGTGTGACAGCACGTGCTCACGCGGCAACGGTTCGACATACGACTGAGGCTAGTGCGTCAGCTAGACGCAGTTTTATCGTCTCATTTTCCGAGACTAGGTACCGTATCTTTAGTGTTTTGTTTTAATCTAAGGTTGTATACCGGTATCTTCTTTTTTCTTCTTTTCGTGTAGTGGTGTGGCTCATGTGTGTTTTCAGGTCGTCGCGTCATTGTTGCGTCGTTGTCGTGTTGTTGTCGCGTTGTTCTCGCGGAGTCGTCGCGTCGTTGTCGCGTCGCCGTCGCGTTGTTGTCGCGTATTTGTCGCGAATTTGTCGCTCGTCGCTTGGAGTTCCTGGCACCAGAATCATGGAGCGGGTGGAATTAACCCCAAGCTTATTAAAGTAAATGAGAAATTGCGTGTTTTTATCTCTGCATAATTTATTATTGCAAAAATCTAAAAATAGGTATATATAAACTTGATAAAGAATTATAATTCTTTATCAAGTTTATACAAGGTGGATAGGACGATACAACATTAAACAAAACCCTGGGTAGTTAAAATATGTTTGAATAGTTTGGAATTGTATAATTAATCAGAGAACTGAAATAAAAAAAGTAAAATTTTCAAACAAACTAAATATCCTAAACAATTAAAACCAATACGAACACCATGTACCCATGTGCACAGTGTAAGTACGTGCCGCGGCCACCGAGTATTCATCCTACAGAGCAACAGCTTCATACAAGCCCGCGGTGGTAGGTACTCCACTACATGAACAGCTATGTGTGCGCAAAGCTGTGAAAAGTCACTCACCGCTTTCCGCTCGGGTTTGCCGAGACCGCCCGAAGAGCCTACTCGGCTCACGTACGTGAACCCGTCGGCACACTGTCGGTGAGAGAGGTCACGCACACATAACTGCGCATGCAGTGAAGTACCTACGCCGCGGGCTTGTATCAAGCTGTTTCTCTGTAAGATTATTACTCGGTGCCGCGGCCGCCTGGCGCTGGTGACAGTTTTGTTTTTAGATACATCGTGTAGCAAATTTATAAAATGGAAAATAGTGTCCTGTGTCTGAACTACTCAACTGATTCTGTTGAAATTTGGTAGGTGGACTTTAGACGTGTGTAGGTATGTCCAGTTAAAAAAAATGTTGTATTATCCTATCCACCTTGTATATACCTACTGCAACGTGACCAACGAACGTTGAGAAGTTTCCAACACGATTTCGTAACTGAAACTTAAAAAAACCGGCGAAGTGCGAGTCGAACTCGCACACGAAGGGTTCGGTACTATTATCACAAAAAATGTTGTATGAGAGCCCCACTAAAATATCAATTTTATTCTGTTTCTTATAGGTATTTGTTGTTATTGTTATTATTATATAGCGGCCATAGAAATATTATCTACTGTCAAAATTTCAAATATACGCTATTACGGTTCATGAAATACAGATTGTTTATAGACAGACAGACAGACAGACGGACGGACAGTGGAGTCTTAGTAAAAGGGTCTTGTTTTTGCCCTTTGGGTACGGGACCCTAAAAATAAATATAATTAAGGTTATAAATTTCTTTTTAATTTTTGTATGTAGCTCAAGGCTATTTTATTTAGAAAATTTATTTGAAAATAAATGAAAGTAAAATTTTTTTAATTCTATTTTTCCTTAATTAATTAAGGTTGTTGTGTAACATGGCAAAAACATATTTGCTCTAATGTCTATATCAAGGAAGGAAACAATCGACTACGTTTGTATGGAGAACGAGTAGGTATCATTTCCTATTAATTAAACTGTTATTTACTAAGCTAGCCTATTACCTAAGAAATAAGATATGTTCACCAATATTCTTGTATGGAGATCGAGTAGGTATCCTTTCTTCTTAATTGAACGGTTATTTATTAAGCTAGTTGCCCGAAACATACTCACCAATATTCTTCTCTGTTTTTACTCGGGTGAAGTCGCAGGATGTTGTTAGTAAACAAATAAGGTTCACCCTTGACCAGTTTTTATTTAATTTCGTTGTTTGTTTTACCGAAATTCAAATAACAAAGTTTGAGTGGCTTCTTCTATAACTTGCTGATTTATTTTACGAGTTTTGTGGGACACTCTATTTTATGAATATTTTGTTCGAGATGGATATTTGTTTTTGAATCTTATCATATCGTGATGCGGGGAAAACTTGTAGGTCTCATACCTACTGTAAAGGTATCATTAATATGAACATTTTTTTTTCACCTTCATAATTTATTAAAATAAAACATAATTAATATTAAAAACTAAAATAAAACTAAAACTGATTAAAATAAAACTAACTAAAAACTAAACTAAATCTAAAACAGCTAAACTCTTGGTGGAGGGAAAAGTGGCCAGAATACTGGCTGCATTGCCCCGTTGTATACAAATACTTATTATCTGGGCAAAATACAAGCCAGCGTTCCAAATTAACAAATTTTAATTGATTTTGTAGTAAACATAATGAGGTTGAAACTGCCATCTGCTCACTTCAGATGGCGCTACTGTTCGATGATTCCTACTATTTGTCAAACTTCATAGTTTTTTTTGTAAACAAACTAAGTTATTTCGAGATAATTTTACAAAATTAAGCTTTGTATAGCTGTGGATTGCAAAAACATAACAAATGATATATTCCCCAAAGATGTTAAATGAAAAAAACAGTGTACCTACCTATCTTTTGATGTAAGGTATTAAAAGTGTACCATTGTAAACTGATAATCTGTGTAAGTATGTATATCTATTCTCTTAGGTTTCGTTGTTTACTAGTAGTTTTAAGAAGGGAAACGTCTTACCTGTGTAGAAATTTCTCTGGTAATAATATTCAGGTTTAAAATGGTCTGTACCATTTCTTCTTGAATAGTTAGCTGGGTCGCCAATGTTGCCATTTTTTTCTCCTCACAGCCCACTGTTTTTTTTTCATTTAGCATCTTTGGGGAATAATAAAACATAGCAAAAACATAGCAAATTATGTGCTATGTTTTTGCAATCCACAGCTATACAAAGCGTCATTTTGTAAATTTATCTATAAATTAGGTACTTAGTTTGTTTACGAAAAAACTATGAAGTTGACAGAAACTTGGGATCACTCCAAAGTAGCGCCGGCTGTTTTGACCTTTTAGTTTTTAACCCCATTACGACAGTGGCTATTATTGGTGATACGGCCGAGAGAAAAAGAAAAATAAGGGAAGACAGAAAAAGAAAAGGGCGCGTTGGCGCGCGTGAGTAAAATTTGTTGAAAAATAAAAGAAAATGGTCTTGTATTTACAAAATGGATAATCTATCAAGATATTTTCGGTGGCGTACGAGTATATTGAAATACTGATTCAAAACTCAAAACTCAAAACTCAAAATTTTTTATTCATTTAGAACGTATATTATACACACATACGTACGTTTTGAAACGTCGAGATTTTAATTTACCGAGGTTTCGGAACGCGCCCTCCGATGAGAAGAAACCACAAGAAACTCATGGGGTTTTTTTTTTCAATTATTTTTTTTATCATGTTTTATATTACAATCGTCATAATACAGATCTTAATCTGAACAGGAGCAGTTAACAATCATGTCCATGGATTCTTCTCATCAAAATATTTTGACGTGCTATAGTACGCCTTATTACACAATTTAAGTTTAAGTTTACAGTTTAAGTTTAAGTTTCAAAACGTTCCCACAGCGATGAGCCGAGTAGGGTATTTTATTTACCCTTATTTGTAATATGCTCTGTGGTGTTTACAAATGGGAGATAAACATAATGACTAAGTAAAGTAAATTAATAGAAACACGAGTAAGTAAAACTTACGTCAAAACGTTTACTTATGTAGGTAGAGTCAGGCAGGATCCATAATTGAATATTCAGTTTTAGATTATCTCCTATGTTTTCGCACCGTTTGATTCAAATTAAACTATTTTTTCAATTTTAATCGCTTATGTTTTATTATTTTTAGCATTTTGTCAATGCCCAACGTTTCTAAATCTTTACAGATCTCTCGGTCTACACTGAAGAAGAGCTCTGTAAAGATGTGAAAAGTAAAATAAAAACCTATTGATAAAATGCTAAAAATAATAAACTTAATTGAAACCAAATACGTTACCTCTTTATAATATTAGCATAGATAGATAGATAGATAGATGTAGTTGTACAAGACGCAATAAGCCACAGTATCAAGTGACAATACGCGCGTCAGAGCGTGAACCGCAGACTCTCGCCTGGATGCTCGCACTGTCCACTCGATGTACTGTGGCTTATCGAGTTAGACCTCTACTCGGGGAATGAAGGTTTCAGATTAGGCCGCGGTTTTGTTACCACTGTCTCTTATTATCAGAGATATGTCATCATAGAAACATCTTGTTCTAATAAAATAATGAAAAAAATCGACTAAGTAATTCGACAGCAGTCTTTTTTGATGGAGTACATCTCACTCTTACTTCAAAGTTATTGTAATTGAAGCTTTCTTTTTGTAGCCATAAAACAACAAAGAAGGCGCATCTTAAACTAGGTAGGTACTTGTTTTGTATGACGCATCACTGCTCTTATTTGAGTGATGATTCTAGTTGCAGCCCTTTCAGGAGCCCGGGATCTGCTCAGACTCCAGATTATTAGGGGTTGCCATAATAGGTCGCTATAACAACAAATCAAATACTGAAAACTAAATAAAATAAATATTTAAGTGGGACTCCCATACAACAAACGTGATTTTTCTAACTTAAACGCAACATTAGCGGGATTCATTTTTAAGACTGGCGCCATCTAGTGATAAACTGGCGTCAGTGTCAGTCAGTCGTTGCGTTTACGGATTTCGCTTGGTCCAGTATTTATTTTAGGGTTCCGAACCCAATTGTGATAATGGTACCTACGGAACCCTTCGTGCGCGAGTCCTACACGAACTTGGCCGGTTATGTTATACAAATTATATGTACATTAAAATTATTCTTCAGCAATGATGTTTGTACCTTTTTACAAAAAAAAGTGAAATATCTGTTGTTTAGTAGTCATATTATAAGCCTAGTGTAAGCACTAGGTAAGGTACACACAAACTAAGGTTTAGGGCTAGATTGCGATGTCTGCAACTTCGTGCAATATTAAATTTATTTATTTTACTACCGTGTCGTGCCACGGGACAGTAGGTACATCTTTATTTATGTCAAGGACCTTCGTGAAAAATACTCGATACAAAATAAAAGTGTCGCGTCAGCAAATGAAATAATTTGTCTGTCTGTCGTTACAAGTTAATCCGCCCAGCGATTAGTGGGCGGCTATATAATGAACAATTCACCGCACTCCCTCTAATTGCGTCGAGACAAATTAACGCAAGACAACCACGACTATTGCCGAGGTAACAAACGACTTATAAGTACTAAGTTCAAAGACTACATAGCGCACTAACTATTAGGGTAAACTGTGGTCTAACCAAACTCATTTTTCTGGTATTTTGTACCTAAGTGTGGTAAATAATAATCCTACCAATATTATAAAGCTGAAAGTTTGTGAGTATGTATGAATGTGTGTGTTTGTTACTCAATCACATGAAAACCGCTGAGCCGATTACCACGAAACTCAGTATGTAGATAGCTAGAGACCTGGAATAACACATAGGCTACTTTATATCCCGATATTCCCGCGGGATCGGATGTTTTGATAATTTTCAGTTAGATTTTACGTCTGTTTTCGCGATGTTGGCTAGAACCACGCGATTTTAAAACCGAAAAATGAGTTTAATTTCTAATTTTTAGTTAATTTAATTAAACCAGTTCTGACCGATAGTTACTTTCATTCGGAACTAGTCTAGACTATCATTATTATTAGACACGGGTCTAGATCGCGTTATAGATAATCATTGTTTTGTAATAATAATAACGGAAATCGTGTAAGTTTAAAAAGTGTGTAATCTAGACTAGACCAGATGTTTGCGCGAGCGACGCAAGCGCATTAGTTTCTTTTCTATGCTTTCTTGGTTGGACCAAATTAACTAAATAAATATTATGTATGTACCTACCTAGGTATGTAATTCTCTAACTCCCATGCGAAACCAGCGTACACACCACTTGTTCCTGAATAAATGAATTGTATTCAAACATTAATGTATAAAAAGACAATTTCCAACCCCCCAGCGTTAGTCCTGTAATTCCCCACCCCCATATATTACTTACAATATTTGCAGCCGCGCCCTGAGGCCGGGATAACTACGTTCTTGCATACAAAAGGTCCTCATCTGTTTGCTTTCGTTTGACTAAAGTAATCTAACCTTGTCTTGTTCCTACATAAATTATTAGAGATAGTACAGTCGGAAACGAAAGTACAGGGTCACAAGTCCACTCTTGCAATCGTGTATTAATATTTTTCAGTTTATTAAAAAAAATCGATTGTCGATAGAATAGTAATTGTCAAATTTAACGTGTATTTGACACATTTGGTAGACTTGTGCAGTCAAATGTGTCAAATACACGTAAAATATGAGAATTACATATTACATTATTTAAATGAAAGAAAGAAAGAAAGAAAAAAAGAAAGAAAATTTATTTAGTCAGACAAGCACACAACTACATAACAGGAAAAAATATAAAAGTAAATTACAAAATGGACACAATAAAGATAAAAACAAAATATACGTAGAGAGTAGTGCACTGCCCGAATAGGCGCAGCCTCAGCATTATGCTGCTGCTAGTGAAAAATACATAGCAGCAGCGCTGGTCTTCCGACTGCACCCACCCTTCTTCTCTCGGCCCTCCTAACAAAAAAACTTATTATCAAATAAAATAAACATAAATAAAAGATAAGGAATAAGGACAAAACACAACACAAAGGATACATACACACACAATAAATAAATATACCTATACATAAATTACAAATTTATCCAAAAAATATTAAAATAATAATAATTATAGACACACACAACACAACACAACACATCACCAACAACCTGACACTGGCTACTCTACAACCGGCAAAATAAAAATAAAAAAAGAGAAAAATTGGAATTAAATGGTATAACAAATACACGTCAAATATGACAATTACAATTTTACACCTTTGTATTTGTATTTGACACATTTGGTAGACAAATGTGTTCAACTGTGCCAAAAATACGTCAAATATGACAATTAGATACTATTCCATCGACCCTCTATTGAGACACGATTGTAAAAGCAGACTTGGGACCCTACCATCACAGTGTGACAGTAGAATCATCGCATCGGCGGGAATTATCGTATCGTTGTCGTATCGAAAGAACCTCCAGGACAGATACAGTAGGTATACTCATCATTGGGACTGTCCTTTGAATAAAAATCCTCCTACACGTTATAGTTTGTTTGTTCAAAGTCAGAAAGATACAGCTTTACGTTTTATGTTGTACGGGTTCCATTCCTTTAGGGTTCTGTTCCTAAAGGGTAAAAACGGGACTCTATTACCTACTGCGACTCCGCTGTCTGTCCGTCTGTTTGTCCATCCGTTTGTCTGGCACCAGGCTGTATCTCATGAACTGTGATAGCTGGACATTTGAAATTTTTGCAGATAATAAATAAATAAATAAAGATGTCTGACTAGGTGAAAGAGTTCGAGTTTTTGTAGGTATCCAAACCAGTGGATCAAGCCACGGGTAATGAACTTTTTACTTTAAACGACATTTCCAAGATAGACTATAGATATCTTTGCTGTGAAAGTGTACTCCGCAATGGATTCATTATTGGAGGAGCTCATTGGCCTAGCTGTACCTGCCGATTTTGAACGGTCGTGCGGGTTAAGCAACGCTTGGCGCGGTCATTACTTGGATGGGTGGCCGATAATTTGGGTGGCAAAAAAAACATTTTCTCTAGTTTCTCCGCGTGCTTCGGAAGGCACGTTAATCAGTTGGTCCCGGTTGTTATCTCGGTAGCAGTCGTCAGGTCAAGTTAGAGGCCTTAGGGCGATCTGTAAACTCATAACACTGGGTGAGCCACATCACTACAGGAACAGAAGAAGAAGAATGTATAGTATTCACAAAGGGTTGTGTTATCTACTTACTTAGGTTTTCTCGAGCGATGTTGCACGACAAAACGTTAAAAACTAAATAATTTGGGGTCTGCACAGTACTTACTACTTAGGTTATAAATAGTCATCCATCATTGACCATACTTACTGCAAAAAGAACTGGTAATCTGTGGTTAAAGTAACTACTTATTAATGTATTTTTAACTTTCACGATAAATACAGAAGGTATTTTGTTCTTGAAGGGAGTAAGATAGGTTCAAAGGGAGGTTTTTGTTCCACCCTTTGCCTTCATTGTTTTAAGTCTTTTGTAAGAAAATCAGGGCTTTTTACGACTCAAGATTTATCTTGAGAAAGGTCATGGAAAGGTCAGAAATATCCGTTTTTTTTTTCATTTACTTAAGTTCAAAGGTCGCATCCGTACCACAGTTTACCTAGTAGTTTAAGATGCTATATGTTGTTAAAAAGTTCGTTGATGAATGACTCTTTCGGTTGGCATCATTATATACAGAATGTTTTTTTAATCACATTTCACCGGTTCGATTCCCGGCAGGTGATTTTTTTAAAATGTTAAAAAGCAATTTTACTTATTTGCCATCATTAATATTAATCCCCACTGATGGATCAGAATCCCCAGATTATGACAATAACCATATTTTAATGGCATAATCCCCACCAACAAGGATTAACAAGATAAGTGGGGAAAAAACAATTTTCTTTTTAAAAATTATCAAAACCCCCCTGGGACATTTTAGTGGGGATTATGCCATTATACCAATATTAAAGGTACTTTTCCCCCAACCACGTTTTCTTTTTCCACCCAGTAGGATTACATTACATACTCTCAAAAAACAATATTTCCTAAAACAAGAACTTAATATTTCATCAACAATTTATGTAAAAAACTTGTAATATCCGGCAGAGGTCGCTACAACCGGAAATATCTTGATTTAACAAAAGCCTCAGGGTAGAGGGTGCCTACTACATACCGGATTATTGCAAAACAAGCATTGCGCTGCGGTTTTGCCCGCATAAGTCCCGATCTCCTAGAAATATCGGGATAAAAAGTAGCCTGTGTGTATTTAAGGATTGTAGCTATCTGTATTCTAAATCTTATAGAAATCGGTTTAGTAGTTTCTGCGTGAAGGAGTACCGAACATTCTTACGTCCATGCGTACATTAGCTACTAACTAGCCCGTAAGTCCCGATACGTGGGAATTTCGAAAAACCTTCTCTTATTGTATGCCTACCTACATCGCAAGTCTCCAAATGTCAGCTTTTTACTATCAGCGGTTTAGGCTGTGCGTTGATCCATCAGTCAGTCAGAACATAGCAGTGTCTATATCTATAAAATACTTTGTCTTGACTGTCTGATCAATGCACAACCTATAACGCGGCTACTTTTATTTTACTTTCATACGCGGGACTTACGCGGGTGAAACTGCGAGACGCAGCTAGTACATACATAATTGTAGATGGAGAGACAACAGAAACAATTATTTATTTGTATCTCCTATATTGAAATGTTAAGTAATACAGGAGGTATTTTGTCTTAAAGTCTGCCTTCGGCGCTCAACGGCGTGGTTCGAACCGCCCACGCCGCTAAGAGCCGGTAAGTCGGCGCCGCAGATGTTAGTAGCAGGTATGTTCAGGTAAAATAGCCTGAAGGGGTAGTTCTCGAGTGTTTTTCGTTTTTCCTTTGCGAAAGGTTTAGTTATTAATGGACAACGCTTTGTTTGTAGAGATTTTTAAAGGATCATCGGGATGCTTCGCCTTGGACGGCAAAGTGTCCTCGGCTATTCAGACTTAAAAACAACGTCTACTTTTCTTGTTTTTAGGGTTCCGTACCCAAAGGGTAAAAACGGGACCTTATTACTGAGACTTCGCTGTCTGTCCGTCTGTCTGTCACCAGGCTGTACCTATCTCATGAACCGTAATAACGAGACGGTTGAAATTTTCACAGATGATGTATTTCCGTTGCCGCAATAACAACAAATACTAAAACCAAAATAAAACAAGTTTTGAATAGTAGTATTAAATAAAACAGTACCTATTAAAAAGTATTAAATACTTGTTTTATTGGGGGGCTTCCAAACAACAAACGTGATTTTTGCCGTAAAAACGCAACGATACCGCGATGTATTATGATCACTAGCGCCATCTAGTGATGGAAGTGATAGACTTAACGTTTGCTTTGCGTTCACGGATTGGTTGGTCTAGTGTTTATTTTAGAGTTCCGTGATAGTGGTACGAAACCCTTTAATCGCGAGTCCGACTCGTACTTGGCCGGTATTTTCCTTTTCTTTACCTCGATATTGGCAAAGTATGTGAATCTTAAATATTTCCTAATTTGTTTTATTGCTCAAAGCAGTTTTTATCTAGAAATGCTTTTTAGGGATACGCTTCATAATTTTCACCGCTCGGGACGGGGACTTGCGTGGTCTAGTTGGAATAGACTTTGGTTGGAGTACAGACCCAAATTTTTGAATGCGTATTTTTCCTTAAGTAAACATTTTTCTATGTCAAACTTGCTAAATCATTATTATTCAAAAACTACGTTACTGTTTTTACCATACTTACTTTATAAAATAAATCTTTGAATCTTTGAAAGTATGAAATAATCCTACTAGTATTATAAACGTGAAAGTATGTACATGTTACTTTACCGATTGCGATAAAACTAGGTGTTTCATAGCCGACAGCTGGAGACCTGGATTAACACATAGGCTACTTTATATCCCGATATTGCTGCGGGATCGGGACTTACACGAGTGACACCAGGGGCGGAGATCGTTAGTAATCAATAGAAGCTCTCTCTACATAAAATAACCAATGTATTTAAACCGCTACTACCCTGAAACTTTCGAGTTTACACAGCTCAAGTTACACTGGTTTCACAAAACTTTCAACCGATCCACCAATTATAAGTTGATCTATTGTTCAATTAAAATATTTAGGGCAAGTAGGTCAAATTCGAGTGGTTTAAGGCACCGCAGCAGCCTCTAAGGCTCAAGTTTCATTTTGAATTTAATTGGCTATCGATAGCATTCTTTAGAACTATAATACAAACTTTAGTATACTTACCTAAAGTATCAAAATTGTGTGTATCTACATTAGAGGTGACATGATAGACGTCTATTATCTCGAGGAGAGGAGGTCCCTAGGAGGGTTGGTGTCGGGCAGGCGGTCGACCTTAAAAATAATGTCAAATCTATTTGCTCAATGATGACTTACCTCATCATCGCTCGGATGAGATGAGAAGAATAGAGGCGACATAATGGCGACATTGATGAGAAAGAACATATTTCTTGGTAGGCTAGTACCCTACAACTAACCAACGTTAAAGGGTAGATAGATTAATAAAGTAATTTTGGATAAAATATCAAAATTAAACAATGGCAGCTAAAAAAAAAGAAACAAAACACGAAAAGAAAAAACAGAAATAGAAACAAAACACTACGGAAATATTATTGTAAAATAATATTTCCGTAGTGTTTTGTTTCTATTTCGATAATCTTTTGTTTCCATTTGGATCTTCTTTTGTTTCCATTACGATTTTCTTTTGTTCACGTTACAATCTTCTTTTGTTTCCATTACGATTTTCTTTTGTTCACGTTACAATCTTCTTTTGTTTCCATTACGATTTTCTTTTGTTCACGTTACAATCTTCTTTTGTTTCCATTACGATTTTCTTTTGTTCACGTTACAATCTTCTTTTGTTTCCATTTCGATTTTCTTTTGTTCACGTTACACTTCTTTTGTTTCCATTACGATTTTCTTTTGTTCACGTTACAATCTTCTTTTGTTTCCATTACGATTTTCTTTTGTTCACGTTACAATCTTCTTTTGTTTCCATTACGATTTTCTTTTGTTCACGTTACAATCTTCTTTTGTTTCCATTACGATTTTCTTTTGTTCACGTTACAATCTTCTTTTGTTTCCATTACGATTTTCTTTTGTTCACGTTACAATCTTCTTTTGTTTCCATTACGATTTTCTTTTGTTCACGTTACAATCTTCTTTTGTTTCCATTTCGATTTTCTTTTGTTCACGTTACAATCTTCTTTTGTTTCCATTTCGATTTTCTTTTGTTCACGTTTCAATCTTCCTTTGTTCCCATTTAGATTTTCTTTTGTTCACGTTTCAATCTTCTTTTTTTTCATTTCGATCTTGTTTTGTTTACGTTTCGATCTTCTTTTGTTTTCATTTCGATCTTCTTTTGTTTCATTTCGATCTTCTTTTGTTTCCATTTCGGGACTAACGCGGGTAAATCCACGGGACTAATATAATACTTTTTGTTTATGTAAATAAATAACATAAATATTTATTCCCGGCGGGAATCGTTCCAGCTATATTTTGTGTTGCAGATAGGTGTTTTTCCGTTGCGCCACAGTGGTCGTCAATACGTCGATTTAACCGTCTTGTGTCCATTCTACGTTGATTAGTATCCTATTGTTTACTTTTTGCCCTCCCTACGTCGCAGAGCTCCAAGCCCTGTTATTACAGATCACAGGCTAAGGTCAATTGACTTGAGATAAAGGTTCATTACAGACATTATAATCTATCTATAGCACTTTGAATTGCTCTTAATTTGTGTATTTAGGGCGTCTTTTTGCTGTATAAGCGCTTTAACAGCTTACATACAGCCAAAACAGATAAAGTTATTCAAATTTCGGTTTCAATGGCAGCAACTTTAGTATTGATAGCATTTTGTAATGGCCTTTTTTAAGTTGTTTATTATGGGGCATTCTTTTGCTGTATAAGCGTTTTAAAAGCTTAGATGCAGCCAAAATAGATATAGTTATTCAGATTTCGGTTTCAATGACCGCATTAGTTGTACAAGTGCTTAACTAAAGCATTTTGAAATGCTCTTAAGTTGTTTATTTTGGGACATTCTTTGTCCCAAAATTTTGGGACATTCTTTGTCCCAAAATTTTTAAAATATTTCTAGTAATAATAACTAATGAAATAATATTGTTTCAGACACTCGGCCGTGGATGTCGCGAATGGTGCTAGCGGGGCAAATGGGACCAAATGGGACAACGAGACGAGCAGGTATGTAACTAACTAATATATACGACTAGCTGCTTCCCGCGGTTTCATCCGCGGAAGTCCTGATCCCGTGAGAATATCAGGATAAAAATAGCCTATGTTACTCCTCGATTACCCCCAATATACCTACACACAAACATACACGTTACCAACGTTACCTTTTTATAACATTAGTATAGATAAGTGACCGTTTGACCACCATCTTACCTGATGGAACGTTATGATCAAATGGTCTAAGATGTAGCTCGTACTTTTTGAAGAAAAGCCTTAACTGCATCTCTCTTCGTATCGGAGTACGGAGTACCTGCAGTCCGCTATTAGCGCTATGACTTAGCTTAACTTTGAGACGCTCATTAGTGGGCAATAAGCGTCTCAATGCCTTTTACGATCTGCAGGATCTTCTTCTTCTTTCCGGGTAGTGGTGTGGCTCACCTGGTGTTAGAGTCTTCAGGTCGCCCTAAGGCATCTAACTTGACCTAATGACTGCTATCACAGATAACTACCGGCACTAGACTAACTAGCCAGCCACCCAGTAAAGCGTTGCTTAACCCGCATGACCGTTTAAGATCGGCAGGTACAGCTAGGTCAATGAGCTCCTCAGCAGGATGTCTGCAGAGGATATTGTACCCGAAACTCTAAAATTATTATGGACAGAAATCGTGTAATTTTAAAAAGAAATGAAATGTCAATCGAAATGAAAACAAAAGAACATCGTCGTGACTAATTGACCAATCTTTATATCAACACAGAGTCCAAACCGCTGGCCCTATGGACTTGAGAGTGTGATCTTTGTCATGTGTAGATATCCTAAGAAAATATTCTTTTCGAAATTCCCGCGGGATCTAAACTTACGCGGGTCAAACCGCGGGACGCTGCCAGTTGTAACATAATAAATAATAATTAAAATATAAGCGAGACATCTGAAATTTTCCTACCTACTCACAAGAAAATGTTGTGATTTAATTAGGTCTAAGAAAACTTATGGTATTCGTAATCGCGTGCGAGGTTGTTCACATGCGATCTTTAACATAAACTTTTATGTTCCTACAGCCTTGGACCGATATTTATCACTAATGTTTTACTTACCCTGTTTAAAATATTTTTTGCTCATTAATTTTGTTAAATAAAGTTTAATTGCTACCGACCAACCGCTTCTGTTTCAATTTCGATCGTCATTTGTTTCTTACTTTTTAAACTTACACGATTTCCGTCCATTTTAATTTGTAGAACTTTTTATAGATAGCGTTATAAATAACTATGGATACTAATTACCTCGACGTTTCGGCAAACAGGTTACATCGACCGAGAACGCGAGAAGACCGTAGTTATCTATAACGCGATCTAGACCAGAAGTTCAAAATTTTTTATGTTAACATAAAAAAATTACGTCATTTGTTTCTGTTTCGATTGTCTTTGATTTTTACCCGACTACGGCGAAGCCAAAAGGAAGACAGTCTGGCAGTCTCCATGTATGTATGTTTGTATGTTACACCGTTGCGCTTCGGGCTACTAAACTGACTTTTTAACCTACTTCAAAAAAAGGAGGAGGTTCTCAATTTGTCAGTAGGGTAAAATATCAGATAGGAACAGACCAGTAAACACTTTATATAACACATTTTACATAATACAAACAGACAGATATATTGGTCTTCCTCACAGATCTACTAATAGGACATTAGTAGAACTAGGAAAAAACGGTCCAATTCAGTTCAAACATCTATACCAAATGACCCTCTATTCGCGTAAAAAACTGGCCTCATAAATCTAAGAGGGAGAGCTTTCGACGGCGTTCAGAAAGCTCCCGAAAAGCTTAGATGAAAACAAACAAGAGTAGATACTGTATATTCTAACATTGTGTATTCGAAAAATGAGCTAGAAACACCTACATGCATTTTCATAAAAATATTGTATTTAAAAACATTTGTCTTTAAAAATTGATTTTAATATAGGAAGGTATTTTTATTATTTAATTTTATTATTTGCGTAATTACGCGTGAAAAGTTTTTTTAGTTTTCCTGAATGATTAAGGCATTTGTAAAATGAGCAAGAAGGCATTCTGATAGATTTCAAAAAGGTAATCGCAGTGAGACAGCACGAGCTCACGCGGCTACGACATACAACTGAGGCTAGTGTGTCAGCTAGACGCGGTTTTATCGTCCCATTTTCCGTGACTAGGTACCGTATCTTTGGTTTTTTGTTTTAATCTAAGCCGAAAAAGCTCGTGAAAGCTTCCGACACATCACGCATCGATCAAGTAGTTTCTCTAACTACAAACCCAATTCCTGTGAAGTCAATTTATTGAGGTTCGACTTGGTAAATCCGATTTTTCCAAAATACCTTTCTCACGATTCCGGCAGGAACTTTTTCCGGATTCATATGCTAGTTACATTTTATCGTAAAAGTTGTTGGTTACAGATTTCTTTCTTGTTTTAGCTATTGTTTTTTTATGGTAAGGTGGTGTAAGATGTAGCACGCACAGTGCTAGTTACAGGAAACAGTCAGAAGCACAAGTTCTAACCCATCTTTCTTATTCACCCGTTTATGTCGTGTGGGTTATTTCATCGAATTGAATCTGTGTACAGAAGTCAGTATCATCTAATTTTGATCAAGTCAGTAGATTTTTGCAAATTTTCGAAGAACTAACTTCAGTCACTGAACCAACGTTTTGTATTTATTTTGGCTACTTTTGATTCCGATATTCCCACGGGGTCGGGTCTTACGCGAGTGAAACCGCGGGAAGCAGCTAGTTAAAAATTAATAACATTTGCCATGAAGTTAATGTATAATGCTATTTGCCAACTTAAATCCTCAGCCGTGACGATGCTCATAATGTGCGCCGGGCCTTCCCTTCTTTAATATAGATATGGATTATATGATATTTGTCCTCAGACTATCGACATACCCGTCGACGGTCGACCGGACGGCGCTGCTCCGGTCGCACGCGGCCAAGTCCGCGGAGATCGGGCCGCAGTCGCCGCGGGCGCGCCGCGCGCCGCGCGAGTCCCGCCGCGTCTCACTCGCTCAGGCCTCCGGATACGTACAGCTTAACCAGTACAGACTGCTCGAGCCTATTGGACAGGTTAGAATATTTCTAGTGAATAATTACATACCAGTTCGATGACAGAGACAGTGCAGACCGATGAGAGAAGCAGTGCAGACGCAACACAGACACAACACAATTACAAAGAAAACTCAAAATATACCCTCAACTACCATACGAATACAATGAGAGTATATTTTGTTTACCTTCTAATTGTGTTGTGTCTGCGTTGCGTCTGCACTGCGTCTGTCATCGGTCTGCGCTGTGTCTGTCATCGAACTGGTATGTAATTTTTTACGAGAATCAAGCCGCTGGTATTTATTAGAAACTAGAAGGAGAGAGGTCGCCTGATTGTGATCTATTTTAAACTCGTCTCTGACGGACGAGACGAGCCAGTTCCAAACGTCAAACAGTTCGGGAAGTTACTCACACAGCTTTAACAAAAGATGGATAAAAATTCGAAAGTCGTTGTTAGAATACCCACCATCTAGGTAATAAGATTTCTAGTGCTATTCGGACTAACAAGTCGTTGGTCCGTTTCGTTGGTCGGAGTGGAATACGTGACCCTTAGCACACGCATTATTCGAAAAAAAAGAGACGATTTTTTTTTCTAATTGCGTGTGCTAACGCTTTAGGCGGGTTTTATACTAAATTTATTTATTTTTATTTCCAAAAATTGTCAATTTGCACTGAGGTTAACCGTCGTAAGCAGAAAACCTTACTTTTCCGAGATTCATTATCTCTGTAAATCAAAAACCAATCAAATTGATTGAGCAGTTTAGACGGGAAACCGCAACAGACAGACTGCGTTACTTTATGTATGTATTGTATTGTTTCAGGGTTCCTACGGGATAGTTAAGTTAGCTTATAATGAAGAAGATGATACACATTATGTAAGTATAATTATTTTTTAAAGAAAAAGTCTACCTACTCTTTCTCCATACAAACGTCCATCCTCCCTCACTGAATAAAGAAATTAGAGCAATAAATATGTTTATGCCATAAAACCTATAGGTAACTGACATAACTGTGCCCCTACGTTATATTATATTTTTTATTTTTATACCTAACTAGCTGCGCCCTGCGGTTTCACCCGCGTAAGTCCCGATCCCGCGGGAATATTGGGATAAAAAAGAGCGTATGTGTGATTCTAGGTCTCCAGCTATGTATATACCAAGTTTCATCGCAATCGGTTCAGTAGTTTTTGCGTGAAAGAGTAACAAACATCCAAACATCCATACAAACTTTCACATTTATAATATTAGTAGGATAGCAGGAAGTAGGATAATTAGAATAGGAATAAAATGTAGAAAATCTTGAATATGATAAAAATAACCGTAGGTCATGGCTGATATGGGTTAAATGGCATAAACATATTTGCTCTAATGTCTTTATCCAGGGAGGAAACCGTCGACTACGTTTGTATGGAGAGTAGGTATCCTTTCCTTTGAAAGCTAGCTGCTAGCTCTTTATCTTTATCTTTTAGTTTAGTTGTTCTAATTTGACCTGTAGCATCGGTAGCCTATTTTAATAGGGCACCATCAAACTGTAAATCTTAATAATAAAGAATACATAAGTATTCATAATTTTTCAATTTTTTTTCCTTCAGGCCATGAAGATCCTATCAAAACGTAAGTTGATGCGGCGAGCGGGCCTGTTTGGAAGGGCCCCGCCCCGCCGGCCCGGCCCCGGGCCCCCACCGGACCCCCTGCAGAGGGTCTACAGGGAAATCGCTGTGCTGAAGAAACTGGATCATCCTAATGTCGTGAAACTAGTCGAGGTGAGGGATGCTGATCATAATATATTATATTTTTAAGACCTATTGTACCTAACCCATGTTTGCAAAATAAATTATTATGATTCTGCTGTGAAAATTGATCAAAATATATTACTTCATTGTCCCAGCAAGCGAATCGTCTCTGCTTTAAGTCTGGCAGAATTTGCTTTCGGCTGTCAGTACGTATGTACAAAATACAAATACAAAAATATTATGTATGTATGATTCTTCCTTCTCCTGTACAGGTTGTATATTATTTAAATTTAACCTACTTTCATGAAATTGGTAGGTATAGGGTACAAGTTTTATGTGCGCGTAGATTTGATTCTGTCGTGGGGGATTTTGTATTGCTAAGGTATTTCTCCCACATAGGACCCCCTCTCCCCCTTTGTGGGAGAAATACCCTACTAACACGATATATCCGCACGATGAGATCCGTTTGTGATGATTCTCTTTTTATTACCAAGGGAAGCATCTTTGAAGCAGAAAAGCTCTCCTAGAAACCGTTAATCGATGACTTTTTGACTTCTGCCTATAAGAAAGGATCAAAAAAGAGTTATTTTACTATTCCACCAAATGATGATTTCTTATCTCATATTTTTATGGCCTGGACTAGAATGCATTATTTGCAAGGCTATTACCTACTTGTTACATGAAACCTCGCTCGAATTGAAACGTTTGAAATTGAGATACCTATGATGTCACATTTTCATGCAAGATACAAGCTAGACTTGCAAAATCGTAACTCAGCTTTACAGTCAATTTTACAAAAGATATTCCGTATACAGCGGGATCTATAAATGAAGTTATTTACAGTAACTGCCGCGAGAATTCTGTTGCAAAATTGATTCTACAATGCATGCTACAATTTCGCAATGTGAATTTGTAGTTCATAAAAGCAAAGAAATTTAAATAAAAAGTATACTAGAGAAAGCCATTTAACAATTTTTAAGTGTTTTTTTTTTTACTTTTTAGGTTTCTGTACACAAAAAGTAAAAACAAAGTGATTTTTAAGGTTCCGTACCCTAAGGTTTTAGTCGGGATCCGATTACTAATTTTGTGATAATGGGACGAAACCCTTCGTGCGCGGGTCCGACTCGCACTTGGCCGGTTTTTCATTAACTAACAACAGTAGACTTCAGTTATGTTTTTCATAAAATAAATAAGAGGAAAGTACGTCGGCGCCCGGGCGCGGATGGTGCGGAGTACAAGAATTACAGATGCCTTAAAAACACGGTTCTGCCTTCAACAATATTTCACGAAGATAAAACTAAACTCGCTCCACGATAAAACAATCCAACGTACGTACAATTCAGAGCAAATAATCTTCCCACCATTTCACAAACTCGACTATTCGATACTGTCGACACGGTAGTACCAATCGAAAAATATGTAGTTACATACCTACTTCTAAATCCAAATTGGATTTTCTTATCCGATCTATATATTGTCCCTAACTTCTGCCCGCGGCTTCAACTACGTGTCCTATAAGAACAAGGATTAGAATAGGATTGGGATAGGATTTTCCCGATTAGAATTATCCCAATTAATGTATCCAATACTGTATGGTGTATACTGTATCCTACATATTTTCATATCTATGGAAAAAAAAGTTTAATACAATAATAGTACATTATGATATAAGTGCGGTAAGTTGAAAATTACAGCCGAGGCGATATTGCTAGCCCGAGCCGTAGGCGAGGGCTACAAGAAAGCAGAGGCTGTAATTATCAAAGCGCACGTATGTCATACGACGTTTTATAACACATTTGCGAGGAAATAAATAAAACTCGGACTTTCTTAAACGAATAAATCTATACAGCGAAAAGAAAAAGCGCGCGGAATAATTTTTATTTGTTCACAAATTAGCGATGCGCGGGCATCAGTGCTTTTTTTTTTAAGGCAACGGTACAAAAACAGCCAGTATTACTAATAAAGTAAATTAATATTTTTTTGTTTCTGTTACAGATGTAATTTACTGTCAAAATGAATTAAATTAAAGAATTAAATGTTTATTTTTTATATTTTATCTCCCAAAGTTAATTTTATTCATAAAATATTGACCACTTTTCTGACATAAAAACTTTTTGATTTGCTTTCTTTGCTTTTTTTTTCTTAAGATTTAAAAAAGTACCGTTGGTTTTAGACGGAGCATGATAAACCGTACGTGTTACCTTATTAGAAAGAAACTCGTGCGTTTTACTTTACGATTACGCACAAGTACGTAATGACATACATTACGATATTGAAATTGGTGAAATAAGAGGCCCTTTACGAGCAAATGTGTTATAAAAACATTTATGGCATACCTACCTATAGTTCGTATCGAGCTGATTACGAATATTCGAGTTTGTGAATAAGTCGTTCGATTTATTAAAATACAGTTTTATTACTAACGCTCGAAATTAATAACCAATCTAAAAGTAGCAAACTTTAATCTCTTATCTTATATTGGCAAATAATGAAGTCAGTGGAAAAAATTAAATCCAATGTTTTTTTAAAGCATACCGATCCGTAGTTCCTTCTTCTCCTCACCGACCCGGATAATTCGCTCGCAACTGTATTACTTAAAGTAATACAGTTGCGAGCGAATTACCCGTAAATTTCACGTTTTACATTTTATAAGAACTTATTTTGAGATGTGATTTTATCCTCTGGAGTCTACAGCATTTGCATTCCACTTCGCACGTTCGGCGATGTAACAGAATTGTGAACCCACTTCGAGATTAAATGGGAAATCTTATAAAATTCATCGAAATAGGTTCTGTAGTTCGAATAGATGGGTTTGAAATAGCTTGATTGAACAGAATTAATTGTTCCGATTTGTAATTTACTTTTACAGTAGGTACTCTTTCATAAAATACAAATTGTATAAGCGAGAATAAAGAGACTTCTAAACGAACAATTCCGACTTTCTTTGACTCCTAATCCGTCTTTAACAAAGTAGGAGGTTCTCAGTTCATCTGATTGATTGATTAGAAATATTTCAAATATAGATCAATCTGTAGAGATTTTTTAAGTTTTAAGTTATATGGATGTCCTAGTCGTTTCACTGTTTTGAAACCGACTTGAAAAAAGGAAGAGGTTCTCAAATCAGGTTTTTTTGCGTATACAAAACTGCATTGCATTATACCAGCCAGCCATTATTATATCTACCCACAACTATCAACTTGATTTCTTACTTTAACTCTTTTGACATCCAGGTGTTGGATGACCCTGCAGAAGACCAGCTGTACCTGGTGTTTCAGCTGCTAGAAGGAGGTCCTGTCATCGACATCCCCACAGACAACCCTCTTACCGAGGACCTGGCGAAGAAGTACTTCAGGGACGCTCTGCTGGGAGTGGAATATTGTGAGTTTACTTAGAATCAGCTGGAAAGCCAGCTGTACCTGGAGTTCCAGCTGCTAGAATGGAACTGGTCCTGGAGTATGGTGCTGGTATTTACCCTACCTTGAGTTTCTTCTCATCGGGAGGGTGCGTTCCGAAACCAGACTAAAATCATAGTCTTAAGAGGAATTACAACGCCAACGACCTTGAAACTGAAAATCCCTGTCGGGCTCATCGAAAATTGTTGATTATTTCATGACGGAATGTCGTAGAACTTTTTTTTGTTTACAGATTGTAGGTGGCATTGTTTCCTACATTTTGGTGTAGTTTTAAGACAAGAAATTTGGATAGGCTTTGCACCAATAGGAGGCTATTGGTGCAAAGCCTATCCAAATTTTAGGCAAAAAATGTCTGATTTGGCTAAAATGTCGATAGGCTTCAATACGTTTCGACATATTTGTATGGAAACTGCACTAAAATATCGGAAACAATGTCGCCTACAATCTGTACACAAAAAAAAGTTCTACGACATTCCGTCATGAAATAATCAACAATTTTCGATTCGCCCGACATGGATTATCAGTTTTTCAGTATAGGGCCCTTAAGTCGACATTTCTAAATGATAGTTTTTTCATACATTGCTCTCAATAAATAAAGAAATTTTGTTTTTTTTTACCAATTGAAGATTCATTGCTATTTATTAGTCACGTCCAAGCCTAATAAACTTTTTATTCGAGTTTCTAACTTTGGGTAATCTTATTAAGACCATCCCTTGTTAAGAAGATTTAAGTTTTCTCTCTTTTCTGTTATAACTCGAAACATCTTTGACCTACAGACAGACCAGCGCAAGTTTATCTGAATAAATAATGCTTGCCGCCGCCAATTCGAGCGCACTACTCTCGCGATTGCCTATATGAGCATACCGCCTTCATTGTGGCCTAGATTATTTAACAACGACAACCTCTAATCAAATAGTAGGTAGGTACTCGGAAGGTTCTTCTTATTATAGTTTTGGCGTCGTACATCTTGCCAGTATCAAGTATTTTGCATGAAATTAGCCCGATCGGGCCCATAGTTTCAAGTCAGGGGCTATGGTAAAGCGGTGGCAACTTTACCAAAACCTTGAAGGAGCTTCGGCGCGAAACAACGGAAAGTCCATGTTTAACACTCAATTTTGTTTTCACTACACTTGTGCACATTCACGGAACTAAATTGAATAAGATTCCACCAAAATTACACAATTTAACCGAGTTTACAACATAGTTTAACGAAAATAAAACTGGAGCACGACATGTTGTCTCCGCTTTCCCGCCGAAAGTCCACTCGGAAGGTTTGTCTGTTTGCGAGCTTTAATATTGACTCTGAAATTCATACCGCATGACTGAGTTTTAAGGCAAACTGTGTACGGAACCTCGGTATTTATCAGATAAATTTTACCGTAGAAATGTTTTATAGCCGTAAAAATCGAAGAAGGTCTTAAACCTCTGAAACTTTATTGAAATTTATTTTTTAAATTATTTTGTTCTAATTGTTGGTTTTGAGCTGTTTCCGAAAAAAATGAGCGTTGTAAATCGGCCTGGTACATGGTGATATGGTACAGGTGCAAAATACTTCTTCATTAGTGCTAAAGTTTAGCACGCTGCGGTACTTACAGAGACGTGAATTCAAGCCTCGCCGTGGATTTTGGAAGATGCATATTTCCTTGAACATGTTAATTTTCTAGTAGATACGTAATCCGAATAATTAAATATCTCTCGTATCGTTTCCCAGTGCACTACCAACGCATAGCCCACCGCGACATCAAGCCTGCCAACCTGCTGCTGGGGGAGGATCGAGTGCAAGTGGCAGACCTGGGGGCCTGTGGGGAGCTGGCGGGGAGGCTGTCCGGGGCCGTGGGGACGCCGGCCTTCCGCGCGCCTGAAGCCGCCGCGCCCTGCGACAACTACTGTGGAGAGGTAAGCAAACCTGGGGGCGTGTGGGGAGCTGGCGGGGAGGCTGTCCGGGGCCGTGGGGACTCCGGCCTTCAGCGCGCCTGAAGCCGCCACGCCCTGCGACAACTACTGTGGAGAGGTAAGCAAACCTGGGGGCGTGTGGGGAGCTGGCGGGGAGGCTGTCCGGGGCCGTGGGGACTCCGGCCTTCAGCGCGCCTGAAGCCGCCACGCCCTGCGACAACTACTGTGGAGAGGTAAGCAAACCTGGGGGCGTGTGGGGAGCTGGCGGGGAGGCTGTCCAGGTTCGTGGGAACGCCGGCCTTCCGCGCGCCTGAAGCCGCCGCGCCCTGTGACAACTACTGTGGAGAGGTAAGCAAACCTGGGGGCGTGTGGGGAGCTGGCAGGGAGGCTGACCAGGTCCATTGGGACGCCGGCCTTCCGCGCGCCTGAAGCCGCCGCGCCCTGTGACAACTACTGTGGAGAGGTAAGCAAACCTGGGGGCGTGTGGGGAGCTGGCGGGGAGGCTGTCCAGGTCCGTGGGGACGCCGGCCTTCCGCGCGCCTGAAGCCGCCGCGCCCTGTGACAACTACTGTGGAGAGGTAAGCAAACCTGGGGGCGTGTGGGGAGCTGGCGGGGAGGCTGTCTAGGTCCGTGGGGACGCCGGCCTTCCGCGCGCCTGAAGCCGCCGCGCCCTGTGACAACTACTGTGGAGAGGTAAGCAAACCTGGGGGCGTGTGGGGAGCTGGCGGGGAGGCTGTCCAGGTCCGTGGGGACGCCGGCCTTCCGCGCGCCTGAAGCCGCCGCGCCCTGTGACAACTACTGTGGAGAGGTAAGCAAACCTGGGGGCGTGTGGGGAGCTGGCGGGGAGGCTGTCCAGGTCCGTGTGGACGCCGGCCTTCCGCGCGCCTGAAGCCGCCGCGCCCTGTGACAACTACTGTGGAGAGGTAAGCAAACCTGGCGGCGTGTGGGGAGCTGGCGGGGAGGCTGTCCAGGTCCGTGGGGACGCCGGCCTTCCGCGCGCCTGAAGCCGCCGCGCCCTGTGACAACTACTGTGGAGAGGTAAGCAAACCTGGCGGCGTGTGGGGAGCTGGCGGGGAGGCTGTCCAGGTCCGTGGGGACGCCGGCCTTCCGCGCGCCTGAAGCCGCCGCGCCCTGTGACAACTACTGTGGAGAGGTAAGGATTACTAAATTAGTTTAAGGGGATGGTTCTAGAGGTTTAGGCGAAAAACTATAGATCAACTTTATTAAAAAAGACTTTATTTCTTTTTGAAAAAATGCTTTCAAAAACTTTAGTATCCGGCGGCGAAGCGGTTAACGCATTGGTTCGGATTACCAATAGTCGCGGGTTCGAATCCCGCCGGGCACTAAAGTTTTTGAAAGCTTTTTTTCAAAAAGCAGTATTCCTAAGTGTGGATTAACACTAAGAAATAATGTTTGCAAGACTTTATTTTTTAGACATTTTTGAGGTTATTTTGCACTAAAATAAACGTTCTTGACAGACGGACGGACAGACGGACAACAAAATGATCTTAGGTAGGTATAAGGGTTCCTTTTTTATCTTTTGAGGTACGGAACCCCAAAACGGCTGTCTATGAAAGTAGACCTTTAATACCACTAAGACCACCTTGTCCTGCCGGTTTCAAAAGGTTCGTTGTAGGAGATTTTGCAAAAGATATTTTGTTTTTGTTTGTTAGAGTCACAATAACTATGCACCTGTCATAACACCGCGAAACCTTTCTTGTAAAATATCTAACAAACCTATTAAATTCAAATAATAATACGCGATTAAGAACGTGGCGACTGTTACCATTTCCAAACAAACTTAATACCAAAATAAATTATGAATAATTAAGTTTTCTACCTTAATATCGATATTATTCGGATTAAGATTTTACTTTTAAAGGGTCCCCACCGCAAGGTTTTCCAAAATATTCATTCGCATTCAAATAAAACGGAGAAACATTTTTCAATTTCGAATGGATATTGGTTGTTTTCACTACAAATATTATTATATAACGGGGTATTTACCATGTTTTAACTTGTTTTTTGACGGAGCTCGATATTTCGCCAGTCATTTCAACTGGCTTGTTCACGAGACAAGTTAAAACATGGTAGGTAAATACCCCGTTATATAATAATATTTGTATAGTATATAACGTTGTAATATTTCGTTGTAAGTTGAAAATTATAGACATGCCGCAGGGAACCATAAAGTTTCTCTGGTAAGTGGTACTCCGAGTCTTGGTCGTAAATAAAAGAAAGCTTTCCTCAATTTAGCTCTGTAGCCGTAGCCCCGTGGGGCAGCAGACTAGTAATTTGGAGGTCTTGAGTTCAAATCCCACCGGGAGCATTACATTTTGGAAACAATATTTTGAAATACAACAATCTATTCATGTCATTATTATTAGACATGGGTCGAGATCGCGTTACAGATAATCATTGTCATAATTACCTCGACGTTTCGGCAAATGGGTTATACCGGCCGTGGTCTCGAGAAGACTGACTGAAGACTTAACAATAATGATTATCTATAACGAGATCCAGACTCGTGTCTGATAATAAATAAATAAATAAATATTGCACGACGTTACACACAGCGCAATCTAGCCCCAAACTAAGCACTAGGCTTGTACTATGGGTATACTAGGCTTGTACTATGGGTATACTACACATTATACTTTTTTTTTTGTAAATACATACTTACATATGATACATAGAAAACACTGAATATCCCATGTCTTCGGACCGTGGTGAGTCCTAGGACATGTTGGTTGCCTCACGATGTTTTTCCTTCACCGTAAGAGCGATGTTATTAGCGCACATACCTTTTTCTTAAAGAAAAAGACATTGGTGCGCGGTCTGGATTCGAACCCACGACTCTCAGAATGAAAGCCGGGGTATCTACCACTAGACCAACACCGCTCTAAATGGGTTACTTTTTTTGAGTTGACTTTTCATCTTGATAATGATGGACGGAAATCGTGTAAGTTTAAAAAGTATATCTATTCATATAAAATTCAAAGTCCTGACTAATTGACTTATTGAACTACATAGTATGCAGAGTCCAAACCGCTGGTCCTAGGGTCATGCGTAAGTACCTACTAAGAAAATAAATTTCGAAATTTCTAAAGATAAAGATATTTATTGCATAAAGTATGGTACAGCAGATCTTAAATCTAAAAAATATAGTTCTACGTACTTTGCCAGCATTTGGCATGCAAACATCAAGTTGTCCTACGAGATCAGGACTCACGCAGGGGTAACTACGGGACGCTGCTAGTTATAATAACGGCAGAATACTAAAACGCCACTCAAAATTTGAGGGTGAATAATGAAGCAGCTTCTAAATTCAAAATTAGTAGGTACCTATGCGATTTTTTAGCTATTTGGCTGTAAGATCGACTAAGACAAATTGTCAAAATCTGTTCTATTCTGTCTGTTCATTGCTTGCTAGAAGAAGCACATAGGCAATAAGGCCGCCCATTGTGCCACTTTAGTGATGTTATTTAGGTTGTTGGTGTAGGTAAGTAGGTACTATAAAATCTGATCCCCAACCCCAACCCAACCCTCTGACGGGGTAACCCCGCCAAGGGTAATCGAGTATTGACCGTGGTCAGTGGTCTTAATGCGTTAATTAATGAAATTGTAATGATAAAGCGTCTATCTATGAACTTGGCCCTCAGGCAGCAGACATCTGGTCATTAGGCGTGACTCTATACGCGATGGTAACCGGCCGGGTGCCCTGGACGGGCAGCAGTTCGGCGGAGCTGCAGCAGCGCGTGGTCACGGAGCCGCTGACCTTCCAGCCGAGACACCAGCTCTCCAAGCAACTGCAACACCTGCTGTCCAGGATGCTGGACAAGGATCCCGTGAAGAGGGTTACTATGATGGAGATTAAGGTAAGGTTTCCGCTTATTTATCCCCTATCTGTTCCAAAAATCTAGATGAATCTCATCCGGAAAATGATGTTAGGGTTTTGGGTATTAATTGTGCTAAAGGTCTTAATCATCACATGGCGTATATTGCAGTTGTTTGTCCTGTACAGCCAGCACTAGTAAAACAACATAAACGCCGACTAGTCGGCAAATTGTGCCGATTAGTCGAATATCTCCGAATTATAATGATTTGCATTGCCTGCCTGACTAGTCGGCAATTTTAAAAGCAACTAGTCGGCTAGTCTGCTAGTCGGCGAAAACCATAGTCTACCTTTCAGTGGCAATGGGCAGGCCATATAGCTCAAAGGACTGATAACCGTTGGGAAGTCAAAGTCCTAAAATGGTGACACGATGCAATGCGAAACGGAGTCTTGAAGACCACCTTCTCGATGGACCGACGACATTGAAGCGGTCTCGGTGAGTCGTTGGATGGAGTTGGCCCAGCCGAGCTATTTGGGGCGCCGTACTGGGGAGGCTTATGTGAGGCAATGGACTGATTTTAAGGAATTATCGATCCAACCCATAATTTTCTTAAGCTGTTTCAAACAAATTTGAATTTCGAACGTCAGAAATTATCAGTCGAGAGAAAGCAGTAGCCCTGCAGGGCTGAGATGATGACCAACCTATTCTTATCATGGTTTTTTTCAGGAGCATCAGTGGGTGACATCAGACGGGCAGGATCCCCTACCCTCGGAGGAAGAGAACTGCCGCCTGGTGGAAGTGACTGAGGAAGACATGGCGCGCGTTGTCACTTCCATACCGAACCTCTCCACTCTTATACTCATCAAGACCATGCTCAAGAAACATAGCTTCCAGGTAAAGATGCACCATGTTACTTTTGGAGTGGTTTATTCTGGTCCTAGTCAGTTTCGATCAACGCAGTAGACAGTAAGTGTAAAGGTCTCCAAGGTCATATCTGTCTCTGTACCGAAATTCTTCAAAATTGGTTTAGCGGTTTAGGCGTGAAAGTGCCTTTCGCAAAAGAGAACATGACGAATCTATAAGGGTTCCGTTTTTTGCCATTTGGCTACGGAACCCTAAAAAGTGTTGTTGCGAAAAAAATACTTTCGCACAGAATAGAATAGTTCCCAAAATGTTGAATTTCCCAAAAAGATGAATTTACCAAAAAGTTAAATTTCCCATAATGTTGAATTTCCCAAACATTTGAATTCCCAAAATGTTGAAAACACTTTTAAAATATGATACACAACGAAAACACCCACAACCAGAAACAAACATTTAGGGTCAACATAAGCTTGTTACCGGCGGGAATAAAACTCGCAATCCTGTACGTCTTAGCCGGCCAATGCGCCACAGAGGCAGTTAAATTAAGATTGAAAAACAAAAACTTAGGTCATAATTATACCAATTCACGATCTAGACATATCTGATGCTATGTGACGTGGGGTGACATAGGCAACCCAAATTCGGTTGAGAATCATTTTTCATTTGTGACTATTTATACGCAGTTACATTTATAATTTTGGTACGCAACTGTCTGGACTACAAAGTAGTAATTTTATTTCTGTTTGATGCCGTCCATTCAGTTCAGTGCACCAGCACAAATGATAAGTTTAAAGAAGCGTTCCAGTTCTCAATTCGTCTGACTATCATAAAAATTAACCTATCGCTTATTACCGACATACGACCGATAGAACCAGTAAAGTGAACGCATCTTTATATTACGAAACTAGAGGCAAGTATTTTTAACGTCGACTGGGCCCTCGTTTACTTAGGATGTGGGCCCAGTCGACGCCACCAAAAATTTAGAGTGGCGACTGGTCCCTGTTTTAAAGGGGCCCATTCGCCACCTACCTAACTCAGTATTTTAGAGTTAATTTCACAAAAGGAGTCTTGTAACGAGTCATATAACGTGAAAACGCGATTCCTAAAAAAATATCTCGATTAAAAAAAAACACAAACTACCCTCTTAGGCCAATAACTGAAGAAATTCACCTTACAATGGTGGTGCAACAAATTTTATGATGTAAACATTATTTCTTAGTGTTAATCCACACTTAGGAATACTGCTTTTTGAAAAAATGCTTTCAAAAACTTTAGTACCCGGCGGGATTCGAACCCGCGACTATTGGTAATCCGAACCAACGCGTTAAACCGCTTCGCCACGGGTAGCCCTCCAGCCGGGTCGAATTTAAGAAAGCACCTCTTCGTGTGTTCTTGCGAGTAAGGCCTCGTAGTGACATCTACCGGCGAACTTTGCAGATCGACTCGGCGACTTGTAACTTCCCATATTACATGGAAATGGTTACAATATAAAGATGACACATTCCAAACATGTAAACATTATTTCTTAGTGTTAATCTAATTTTCATTTTCATCTACACTTAGGAATACTGCTTTTTGAAAAATGCTTTCAAAAACTTTAGTACCCGGCGGGATTCGAATTACCAATAGTCGCGGGTTCGAATCCCGCCGGGTACTAAAGTTTTTGAAAGCATTTTTTAAAAAAGCAAATTTTATGATTTTATATTATTTACGTATATTAGCTTAATATAAATCTCAGTTTTCGACCTCGGGGCACGATGGGGTATGTCCGATATTTTGAGTTTTATGTGCTAAATACCGTTTTTTTTTAAATAATGTATTAACAGTATGTTGTTTGACAAAAGTGTCTTAGTAAGGTATGTAAATAATAAAAAACCTTACATTCAGTCAGTAAATGTAAATTCTGTAAATATAAAAGATTACAGAGTTACAATCAAAGGACAGACAGCGAAGTCTCAGTAATAGGGTCCCGTTTTTACCCTTTGGGTACGGAACCCTAAAAAAGGAAAAAAAAACATTTAAATGAGTCGTCAAAATACAATGATTAAAATGTTTATGAAATTCATTTTCTAATTACAAAGCAACA
>OY292405.1:22101639-22413432 GCA_958496205.1 Idaea biselata | reverse complement strand
TGGTGTCCACGTATTACAGAATCCATTCCTCCGTTCCCGCGAGAACAGCGCGGCGCGCGAGCGGGAGCGACGCGAGTCGTAGCGGCGCGCGCGCGGCCCGACCGCGGCGGGCTGCTGGCGAGGGCGGGGCGGTCGCTCTCCGCGCCGGGGAACTATCTTACTGAGAGTAAAACACAAACACTATACGTACAAAATTCAAAAGGAAAAACATAATAAAAACAAATGTACAAGACAATACATGACATATTTATTCATTTTTATGTTCTTTTAATTTTAATTTAATTGTATTTTCGTGTGTTACAGTAATTAATTAATCTATCTCTCTATCTAATTTAAATCTAAACAATTTATCTATCGTACCAATATATCTAAATAGTCCCGCCATCTTGGTGGGTCCGCCATCTTGGTAGGTCCGCCATATTAGATTTACATTACTTCTAACCAAACCATACATGGTAATCATAACTAAACGTATGCGCATGTAAAGTTTTACCTCAATCGGTTGTAAATAACTGCTTTAAAATGTAGGTAAGTTAAAAAAAATATAAGCATTACAAGTTACAATAACAGCTTGTAATTCAAATAGCAGTCACCGGGATAAAAGTAGCAGTGTTACTTGTTAGCAGTCAAAGTTGATAAATTACATTGATTTGTCTGTGATATTTTCTTCTTGACTTAATAAGTGGAACAAACAAAATATAATTCTGCTAATGTCATAAAAGTGAATAAGTACATTTTAGATACGTTATAACGTCTGTATTCTCCTTTCCAGGCAAGCTTCTTTTGATGTGGCTCTAGAATCGGTCGAAGAAAACCGAGACCAAAACCAGGAGCTTAACAAAATGATCAGAGACGAAAGCCAAAGTAGCAGTATCAGTAGCAGCCCTGGTCAATCTAGTAGCAGTCTGGGCCAATCGAGTAGCAGTCTCGGTCAATCGAGTAGCAGTCTCACCGGGAAAAGTAATTCAGAAAATGCCCCCCAAATGATCGCTACTCAACAAGTAAATCATACTAAATTGTCAAAATACCAATCCGTCTGTGAAACTGTTAACGTTTACTCTCAAAATATAAATAACGACAACAGTGATAAAAGTAGCAGTAATAGTGATAAAAGTAGCAGTCAAATTTTGCTAAATAGCAGTCAAATTTGCACAAATCCCTTTCAATGTGATATCAATAATACAAGTCAAAGTGGTACATATAGCTGTCAAAATAGTAAAAATCCGTTCCAAAATGATTTAAGTAGCAATCAAAGTGGTAGAAATCCTTTTCAAAGTGATACGAGTAGCTGTCAAAGTGATAAATATAGCTGTCAAAGCGCCAACAGTAGCAGTTCAAGTTGTCAAGGTGTCAACAGTAGCAGTCAAAGTTGTCAAAGTGGCAACAGTAGCAGCAGTGACAGTCAAAACCAGGGATCTGGTTCAAAAAGTGGAGAACGGTGATACGACAGAAACGGGAATAGAACCCGTGACCTTTGGACTGTCAAGATTCATGTTATGATTGAATTTGACTGATCATTGTAATATTTTTATGTATAGTTTTTGTGGTTGAGATGTGTGACATTTATTTTTATTTTTGTAAATTTTGTAGATTGTAATTTTATTGAGGAACGTACGAAATTCGTACTTTGGGGTTTTTATTTGTTGGTTTTTATGTATACGTAAGCACTTAGCTACGTTCTTATTTGACTTTGTTGTCAAAATCAGTCAGAGTAAAGTGTAAGCTTCGGGGTTTCTTTTTTTTACCTTTTGATGTACAGAACCCTAAAAAGAGAGAGCACAAATTATAAACTTAGTTGATATTTAGTAGCAGTTAAACGATTTTACACGCGTCTCCTTTAACCCTAATTTTTGTACTTACACTTAAAAGATTTAGTCACGTTTTAGTCATTTCACTTACATTTTGTCTTAGAAATAATGCATGGGTCAAAGACCCGGAAAAAACTTATATATTTAAGAGTCTTAAGACCTAAAGTAATGTAAAAAAAAAGACCCAAAGTGAAACGGTCTTAGACCGGAAAAAAATAAATGGGTCCGAGACCGGGGCAAGATAAAGCCACCCCCACACAGGTGTAGTATTGCAGTATTGAACGTGGCGTGTATTTGACATATTTGCCTACCATATGTCAAATACACGCCAAATATGACAATTAAAAACTATTCTATCGACACTCTTTGAGATACGATTTGACGGGGGCATTTATAGATAAGTCGTGTAATAACATTGGCTAAGTATCTAATGCATCTGTATCGCTCTTGTCAGTGGTTTTCAACGTCTGCCAAAATGTGATAGAGATTTTACTTTGCCAGAGTATTCACTCGATTCGTTTATAAATACGGGGTTAAGCAGACTTGGGACTCAAATCAAATCAAATCAAATATATTTATTCTTTAAGAACGATGTATAAGTTACATGAACGTTTAGAAATGTCGAGATTTTACTGTAGTTTTGGAAGGCGCCCTCCGATGAGACGAAACCACAAGAAACTCATGGGGGGTTTTTTTTGAAGAGAAAGAGTGGGTGCGCACATGTTCAATACCGCAATATCTCAATACTGACCCGTGTAGGGGTGGCTTAAAAAGTCCGAGACCGGTAGAGTTTACTTATTTATTACATAGTAATTCATTAGTAAGTAGGTATACATTTTGTAAATAATATAAAACAAAAAAGTCTCCGCCCACTGTACTAAAGCATTTTTTATGCGAAACGTAACCGAATCTGTTTCAAGTGACGTACTTTGTACGACTGGCCTTTGTTGTTGACAAGTGAGATTTTTAAGGATATATCCTACGAATACTATAAAATGTGAAAGTTTGTGTGTGAGTATGTTTGTTACACCTTCACGCAGTAACTACTGAACCGATTGCGATGAAACTTGGTATGAAGATAGCTGGAGATCTGGATAACCACTTACTTTTCATCCCGATATTCTGGCGGAATCGGAACTTACGCGGGTGTAACCACAAATATTATCTGCACTGTTATTATAAAGAGGCAATATTTGTATTTGTGTGTGTGTGTGTGTGTCTGTATGAATAAACTCAAAATCTACTGGACCGATTTCAAAAATTCTTTCACCAAAAGAAAGCTACATTTTCGAGGAGTAATATATATACTTTTGATCCTGATATTCCTACGGGATCGGGACTTACGCGGTTTTAATTTTATATACATACATACACAGAACCTTTCACCTTTAGAATATTAATAGAATATTATGTAAACTGAGAAACCGGTACGAAAATGTATGGGCGGAGACATTTACCCCCTTACTTATAAAGGATGATTAACTGCTGCATAAACTATGTATCGTTTGTCTTTTACTGTGATATGAAGTTTCAAAGTTGACAGACAAAGACAAACGTTACATAACTTAGCCATCTGTTAATCGACGTTTATAAGTAAGGGGGTTATTCTTATTAAAATTGCTCAATTCTCGTTTGAAGTGTCATTGTCTGTAAATATTTAGCTAAAAGATCCCACAAGAAATTTTTCAATATTTAATTAAGAAATTAAAGTAAAATTGTATTTAAAAAATATATAATTTAAAATAATTTACCTATTTTTTGTACCTAATTGAATTTGAACTATAGAGATAATAAAATACCACACCGTAACTACTTAAAAAAAAAAACATAAAAAATATTTTCAAATAGAGTGGTGAATCTATTGTAGTATGCGTATTTTGATATCTCTATGAATTTAACTTAAAATAAAAAAATAAAGATTTTAAAATTCTAGTGTTACTAGCCTTAAAATAAATCTCTTTAAAATAATAAGTAAAAGACCAATTTTCACTTGTCAAGTTAGCTTTATTCGTAATTTTATTAATGCACTCATATGATGCGAGATTGTACCTACTTTGGTATTATATACATTGCAGTATTTTCTAACTAAGTATAGTAGGTAATACATTTTTTGAAATAAAAATTCGTTAAAAAAATTATTACTCGTCGGGACTCGAAGTTGTTTCACTGACAAAACAGCTGTTTTTGCAAATAAAGGCAATTAATGTTTGGATTGTAGTGGCTCAAACGAAATAAAACGACACTTTAAGGCCAACGACCTCAAACTTTAAGAAACAGCTGATTTTCACGTAAACTTTAAACTCATTTTTTTTTTAAACCGCTTTGAGTTTGAAAAGTTGTAAAACAAAAGTTGTTCGCCTAGACCTCTAAATCAACCCCCTTTCGGTTAACAGATCTTTTCCTCAAGGGTCTTTACAGACCTAGATTGGTAGCTTAGATTGCTAAAGTACTGCAATGTATAAGTAAGTAGTTAAACTGCATCTAGCTAAAAGCGTGCAGCAGCTAAGCCAAGGAAACTCGGCTGGAAAGCTTGTATGTATGTATAGTGTACAGGGTCCCATTCACTAATATACTATATATTATTATGCCTATAATTCTTGTATAGAATCTATCTATACCTATCTATTTACCTATTGAAAGTTTAAATAAGTAAAATGATCTTCTAACAGCATTTGATTTATTGAAGAACTTACACTATGACCCGTATCGAGCCGTCTTAGAGTCGCCCATCATGGGCCATGGTAACTCATCGTGGGCCATCGTGAAACATCGTGGGCCATTGTGAACCATAATGGGCCATCGTGAACCATCATGGGCCATAGTGAGCCATCATAGGCCATCGTGAACCATCATGGGCCATAGTGAGCCATCATAGGCCATCGTGAACCATCATGGGCCATAGTGTACCATCGTGGGCCATAGTGACCCATCATGGGCCATCGTGAGTCATCGTGGGCCATCGTGTGCCATCGTGGGCCATCGTGTGGAATTTGTTTTTGTTATTAATTTATCGGCTGTTTATCGGTGTAAGTATTGTTAATTAACCTATGGTTTTGTTTTTTTTTATTATTTTTAGTTAAGGGTTATTTTTTCATTATCCAGATAAAATATAATTAATATTCCTTTTTGTTCTTATTGGTCAATGTTTTATTACTAGAAATATTTTTCAATGAGAAATGTATCATAAAAAAACTCAAGCAGTGTGGTGCAGTGGTAGCGTACTCGCCCGACAAACAAGAGGCACAGGTTCGAATCCTGTCATGGGAGAATTTTTTTACATTTCTCCTCGTTAATTATTTCTAGTAAAATATGTGTCGAATAAAATCGAACCCAACCAAATTTAAAAGCCTGCTGCGGTTTGATGTAATTTTAAAAGATGGTGACGTTTTCATTTGGTGGTGTTACATTTTATTGAATAGATATCTTTGTCTAGATATTTGGAAAATCAGCCATAGAGTTAATACTTTATTGGGGTTTTTACCTAGTATATTTGTTATTTAATAGATATTATGTATTGTTAAATCTTATTTTTTATATATTTACTTACTTACCTAAATACCTTTAAAAGGTTCATTTATTAACTGCTTCGTTTACAGTATACAGGGTTATTGGAAACGAATTATGAAAGCGGATGAGCGGGGCTATTCTCTAAAAAAAAACCGTGTAGACGCCGCGCCGGCTGGCTTCACGGTTTCACGAACACACGGTTCGCGAGTTATTCGATTTTTTTTTGTTTTTCGTTGACCACCGTTTTTACTACAGACTTGGTAATATTTGTGTGACGTCATTGGCTTGCAGAATAGCGAGTTAACTACTGTTACACAGGTTTCAACGTAGCTTTAGAAAAGTTGACTGGAATTTCACAGGTTTCTACATCGGATCTACGTAATTTTTTCTTAGAGAATGGCCCTGCAGGGCTACTTTCTGACATCCCGAAGAATACATTTTGAAAATTCGTTCCCAATAACCCTGTATATAACTACTTACCTACTTATTTTGCAAGCGAATGGTCCAAATTCAAGGCCTTTAATTGTTGTGATAGAATAACTAGGAAACGCTTTTAACACTAAACTAAAATAAATTAAAATAAATAATTAAATTAATTACAATTATATTGTCATCAATTTTAATAATATTTAGAATACTTTGCTAGCCAACAGATAAAGTACCTACTTAGAAATTAGAAAATAAAATTAATCATAACTATTATCTCAGGGCCATTTGACATTGTGATAATGTACCTAATGAGTTTTTTACTATTCTCTATTTAAGAATTTCAGATCAAAAATGTAAACATTAAACTCATACATTTATTTGAATGTGACTCTTTATTTACTTTTTCCCTTGATATTGACAGTTCTTTGTTTACATTTTTGATCTAAGATTCTGAAATAGAGCACCTATAGTCCCTTTACAAATATTACATGAAATGAAAATTACATTTACAAAAACATTTGATTTAGGTTATGACTCTGTTTCTGTTAAATCTTTACGAATCAGGCAAGTTTCAGGACAGTTAGTTGTTTTTTCCATAGATGTTTTTATTCTCTAATTTTTACTAAGTATTTTATCTCTTTGCTGGTCAGTTCAAGTTTTTGTAATATAAAAATTATATTTGAATCTAGGTATTGATTTAAGTCGAATATAAATGCGTGCTGTTTATTAAAGATCTCCGCCCACAATATCGTATCAGAAATTTTGAAACAGAAAACTGTAAAAAATCAAATCGTTAAAAATATGACCTAATATTAGATTGTTTTGTTCATTCCGTATTTCGGACCGAATTAAAAAAATAATTTTGGATTCTGTCTGTATGTGTCGGGCTATAAATATTTAATTAATAACCGACCTGTTGATCAAATCCACCAATTTTAGGTCAATAATTGATACGTTTTCAAGGCAAAACTGCCAAATACTGATCGGAACTCTGTGGATTTGATTGACATATTAGAGACTTCGGTCCGACATCGAAGATCGGACATGTATCTTCTTCTCGCACAGCGCAATTCAATATGACAGAGACAGACACATTCATTTCCATCATAGCTGTCAGATGGGCTGTGGACAGCCCAGTATTTCCCCAATTCGATCTTCTTTTGTTATTGACTTTATGACGTTTCCAAACACGTCATAATGGGTGGCGATCTTTAATAAAACTTACCACTTACCATACATTATTTGAATCACGGATCGCAATGCCCGTGACCATGGCCGATGTAACTATACCGCAACCATGACTCATGTTTCAAATAATGTTAAAAAGAGGGTTTAGAAAATATATTCAAGTTTACAGACGAAAGAATAATAGTAATATAGTCAGTCTTAATAAATTGATAATTTTTGCGTGTCAAATATTTAGTAACATTACATGCATTGACTAATTAATTACCGACCTATACTTATCATAATTAAAAAAAAATGATTTTTAAAATTTTGCATCCGACAGGACTTGAACCTGCAACCCATGCATGTAACTCTGATGTAAAGCGCTACCGCTTGCATTTGCAATTTTTGAAATGATTTTTATTTTAAACAAATTTTCCTGGTGTTGGAGATACGTTTTAAAAATAAAACACCCATATATTTTTTTAATTGGCTTTTTTACTAAAGTACCTATTTGAAATTGTTATAATATGTCTCACAAATGAACGAATGGATCGCACAATGTTACAGAACTTTAAAGTTTAAATAAAATCTTTTTATATACAGTTGTGTCTTTTCATTTTTATTCCTAAATCTTCTTCTCATCTGAGCGATGTTCCCGGTTGCATCCCTCGGGAGACCGGGGTCCGCTAAAACCCCAAATAATTTGGGGTCGGTGCAGTTGGTAAGTCATCATTGGCCATGTCAACTACAAATAGATTTGGCAATATTTTTAGAGCAGGCCGCTTGCCTGACACTAACCCTCAAAAGGACGATAAAGTTTTTTATATAAGTTATGAATCTGAAATTTTGTCTGAGGTAAATCCGGAATTTCTTCGTCCTCTTACGTTTTTAAGGCCTCTCTTTTTTTAACCCTGAAAAAGGACGTAAGCTACATTCAACCCAAATTCACGAGGAACCCTCTGTACAAATAAAAGTTTCGTACTTGATCAGTTTTTAGGGTTCCGTAACCAAATTGCAAAAAACGGAACCCCTATAGATTCGTCATGTCCGTCTGTCTGTCTGTCTGTCCGTCCGTATGTCACAGTCACTTTTATCCGAAACTATAATAGCTATACTGTTGAAACTTGATAGATGTAGTAGATGTATTTGAACAAGATCTACTAAATAGTTATTTTTAATACATCATAAATCATAAACCACAATTTATATTCCAAAACAAAACCTGTTGTACGGATAAACGTACGGAACCCTTCGTGCGCGAGTCCGACTCGCACTTGGCCAGTTTTTTACTGGCTACATAATTTGCTACGTAACACTTGGTGTAAGCGGCTCCCTCTCACGGGAAATCAGTCGACACTCGACACTCGGTCGCGGACAGTTGCAATCAACACAAATTGTGGCACCCTGGAGACATCGTAGCATGCGGCTAAGTATCTAACTGTAAGGGGATATAGATTCAGAAAACTACGTACCTAGTTCGTAAGAACTGAAGTTTGTATCGAGAAAGAGTAATCTTTTCTCCATACAAACTTAACAAACGTGGACTGTTTCCTCCCGCCACAAAACTTAAATAATAATCTTTATGGAATAAACAAAAATGCTACAGTTTCAGACATCAAGCTGCGAAATTCACTGACATTTATTCGGCCAGTCTGGGCTGTGAGCAGAGTGCCAGCATCTTATGTATTAAATTATTCGTAAGTATGCGAATATTATTTCAGTAGTTGTTATGAACTCCTCCTTTTCTTAAAGTCGATTAATAATACGGTTCCAGGTCCGTCTGTAGGTAAGCTTTAAGAGCTCGTAGCGCTATATAGCTCGATTGGCAAGATTAGAATGAAAGTTTTTGCAGACATTAAAATCTAAAATAGTTTCACTACTGAATCTTAGATGGCAGTAAAACTAATTACTAGCGCCACAACAAAGTGGTGGCAGTTTTGGAAAACTTAAGTTCCGCTATCCGACACTAGATGGAACGGTCACGTTGCTATGGTAACAGAAAACAAAGCAACTTATTTTGTTTACAAATTCTATGAACAACCTGTGCTTATCCAATAATTAAAAATGTCTTATAATAACAAACGTTTAAGCATTACATCGAAGAGTTCCCGACACAGTTCGCTCAAATCGGATAAATCTTCAACAAAAGTGGTTCAACCGAGGCGGGTTCTTCCTTCCAAGCGAATCACTAGCAACCCAGAGAGAAAAAGCTGTTCTACCGGCGTCATTGACAGCACCAAGGCTTCAGCTTCAAAACCGAAGAAAATCACAAAATCTGACAACTCATTTAGAAAAAACTGCGACATTCAAGTAGATCTCTGTCCAAAAAGCGGCGACACCTCCCATCATCAGACCAAGGTCACAAAACTAACCTCCAAACCGATAGAACTGAAAAAACTACCGAACCCAGTTCACCAGTACTACAAAAACGACAACTACAGCGCATCCAATGAGAGTCTAACCAGGAAATTACATTTGGACACGATCAAAGAAGTTTCAGAAATGAGATCTAGCGACACGCTCTTCCGAATCTACCCAGACACCGACACAGATGAAAACATTGATAAAATCAAGGAGTTTAGGCGGAACAATTACTTCGAGTGCCATTCTGCTAGATTTAGAATCAACAGCAAAGTCAGTGCTACAAACCTTGTAGATCATAAGTGTGTTTATCGTTTTTATTTAAACAATAGACTGTTTCCAGTGCCATTATCAACAGACCATAATGGTGTGGCTCGTTGTGTAGAATGCAATCTACCTGTGGACGGGAGGAACTCATCGAAAATCAACGGGACGATCCAAGTAAAGGTATCAATCGGTGATAAAACCCGAGATTCAACCATTCTTCTCCCCGTCCAAGAGCAACTTATAATTCCCCAGAAGAAGAAACAGGAGAAAGATGAAGAGGTATTATATTTTGGTGTTATTAATTTGGATAAAACTGGCAATTCTGTGTTTAATCCTACATTACCTGAGCAGTCTTTTGCTTTAAAATACCAGAAAGGTTTTCAGGCGTTTGAGAAGGTTGAAGACTATGTTTACGATGAGATAAAAAAGGATGACATTATTTTTGTTTAAGAGAAGTATATACGCCAACGACCTTGAAACTGAAAATCCCTGTCGGGCTCATCGAAAATTGTTGATTATTTCATGACGGAATGTCGTAGAACTTTTTTTTGTGCACAGATTGTAGGTGACATTGTTTCCTACATTTTGGTGTAGTTTTAAGACAAGAACCTCCTATTGGTGCAAAGCCTATCCAAATTTTAGACAAAAAATGTCTGATTTGACTAAAATGTCGATAGGCTTCAATACGTTTCGACATATTTGTATGGAAACTGCACTAAAATATCGGAAACAATGTCGCCTACAATCTGTACACAAAAAAGAGTTCTACGACATTCCGTCATGAAATAATCAACAATTTTCGATGCACCCGACATGGATTTTCAGTTTTTCAGAATAGGGCCCTTAGGGATTAGGTTTAGTTTGTGTAGGTACTTAAATATTTGTAAATAAACATTAATGAAAAAAATCTAGCATTTCTCTTGCCTCGAAGAACTTTGTAATTACCCTAATAATTCAAAATCTGATTTCAATGATACAAACAATATTATAAAAAGGAAAGATTTGTATTTGTGTGTGTGTGTGTGTGTCTGTTTGTAATGAATAAATTCAAAAATGACTGTGCTTATTTAAAAAATTCTACCACCAATAGAAAGCTACTTTATCGTGGAGTAACATAGGCTACTTTTGATCCCGATATTCCCACGGGATCGGGACTTACGCGGGTGAAACCGAGGGACGCAGCTAGTCGTTTATAAGTAAGGGGGTTAAAAAATGCACTTAACAAGCCTCCAAAAACTATCGAGTTCTAGGGTAACTCTTTCATCAGAAATACGCATGTAAATAAAAGCATATGCTAATGAAACGGCCACAAGTGTTTGACCTTCTCGACGTCGATGGACTCACGAGCCCGCTGGCGTTGCTGGTAGAAAGGAAGTGAGTTGAGTAAAATTAGTGTAGAAATTGCGGCAAAGGTCAATACCAGAGTCGTTTCATTTGCAAATCGTCACAAATTCTTCCACGGAAATATAATGATAACGTTTCACAATCTTAGGTGGCCATTTCATCTAATTTTAACCGACTGCTAAGAAGGAGGAGGTTGTCAATTCGACCTGTATATTGTTTGTATGTTGGTGGATATGTTCCCAATGGACTCAAGCATATGAAGTCCGATTTTGATAATGTATTTTTTATTTGGAAGGTAAGAGTCAGTCCCATAAGTCTTGTGGAAGATCTGATGAAAACCTTCGCAATGATGAGCAGATTATCATCCTATAATGCAGTAAATTATTAATTTTTGAACTTCTATCAAAAGAATCAGCTTTTCAAGGTTGCACTGTATGTAGGGGAGGTTATTTTGTCCTTTTTTTTAAAGCCCAGCACCTACACTATTCAGCCATGTCCAGAGGAAAGAACGGCCACCGCCCGGGGAAAGTTCTGGTTCGCTAGTCTCTCCCAGATCCCATAGTCGCCTTTTACGATACCTACGGGAAGAGATAAGGGTAGCGTTAGTTATTGCTAGAGCTACACGGCCATCAGAAAATGCTATGCTCTACCTGTAATTAAAACAGCTTTAGTTTACGATTAGTCCTAAAACTGAATCTTTCGACAGATCCATTTATATTTCCGTCGTATTATTGATCTATATTAATACTAATATTACAAATGAGAACTGTCTGTCCGTCTATCTGTCTATGTGACCCGATTTTTTTAAAATTTTGCTATAGAGATAAATGGGACCTTGGAGAGAGACGAAAGCTACTTTTGATCCCGCGATATTTCCGCGGGATCGGGACTTAGGCGGATGAAACAGCAAGCTAATCAATATATATCTTTATCTATTTAAAAAAGTCGCGTTAGTCACTATTTATAACTCAAGAACGGCCGAACCGATTTGGCTGAAAATGAGTAGGTAGGTAGTGACATAGTTTAGAACCAGGAGACAGACATAGGATACTTTTTTTTGCCTCTAAGACGGAACAAAGTTCGCCGGGTCAGCTAGTAACTAGTAAAACAAAACAATATTGCATCTACATCTAATCACATGTATAAACACGCTTCGACTGCTCTTATATCGAAATATCAACATTAATATTTAGCAACGACAGCACTTCAATAAAATTGCCCGCATTTTCGCGCGCCCGCGCAGTGTATACCCGCGCTCGCGTGCACACACTCGCTTTGAGAGGGACAAGTGTACTTCAAACTTAAAATAAGTTAAAGGATAAAAAGATATACAATTTTTTATAAAGAAAAAAAAGAAAATAAAAATGAAAAAGTTTTTGTTTATTGTGTCCGCGTCGATGTTAAGTTTAAGTTACGCGGATAACAATGTATTGCGTAAGTTACTTTTTTATATTATAAATATTAAAGCAAGTAAGTAAGTAAGTTAACGAATAATATTATTATGTTTGTTACTCCTTCAAAAACTACTGAACTGATTCCGATGAAACTTCCTTTTTATCCCGATGTTTCCACGGGACAGGAACTTACGCGGGTGAAGTCGCGGGGCGCTGCTAGTTTTTATTAATTTTAATATAATGAACGCTGTTGGTCTAGTGGTATCATACCCCAACTTTTATTTCGAGGGTCGGCAGTCTTCTTTTCTCCTTTTTTGTATGGGTACTGTATTTCAAGAAAAAAATGTGCGCGCTATAAATATCGCTCTTACGATGAAGGAAAACCATCGTGAGAAACCGACATGTCCTAGGACTTACCACGGTCCGAAGGCATGGGATATTCGCCAATCCGGAGTAGGCTCCGGTGGTGTCTGCCTAACGAGGAGGCACCCGCCCTATAGTGGGCCCAATTAAAGGGGTAACAAAATAATTATTGTCTGTTATACGTCCAGTATCACGGGGCTATGGAGCCCCGGACCTTTAGAGCTCCGGAACTTCGGAGCTCTGGACCTTTGGAAGGCGTGTGTGGAGCCGAAGCCATGACTAATAAAATTAATATAATATAACTTGAGTATCTGCGCCCCACGGTTTCACTCGTGTAAGTCCCGCGAGAATATCTGGATAAAAAGTGGCTTAAGTGTTAATCCAGATCATTGCAATCGGTCTAGTAGCGTGAGGGAGTAACAGACATACACTTTCCTATCTATATACAGGATGAACCATTTAAGCCTTAAGGGGGATATCCTAAACTATAAGAGATAGCGAAAAATGCTGAAAGAAGTTGCGTCCCTTTATTTTCATAAAAATTTCAAAATTTATAGATTTTTGAAAAATTAATTACCGTTAGCCAGGAATCGAACCTTGTCTTCTTGCAAAAAAATAAACATCCTATATTATTATACCGATCGATAGTGTTGCTGATAAAGATCAAATCTTGGAAACAAACATAGTATGGTAAATCTAGACAAATGTCTATTTTTTTATATTTTATCTTTTAATCCCGTAAATCTTGCGTCTTCGGGACCGCAGGGCACAGCTGGTTTATGATATTAGTAGAATATTACAGCTAATTTACCACAAGGGGTGCTTAAGTAATTCACACTAATGAATGATGGTTAAGTAAAAATTATTAAATCATATACAAATTGATCCGGAATTATCCACCATTAGTTTTATCGTTGCGTTGACCTAAAATACTTGTTTCTGATTATGGGTATTTTCTATATATATCCTAAGTATTTATTTACAACAAAAAAGAGTAGGTATACTAGCATATGTAGTACGAGCAGCGTCTCGCGGTTTCACCTACGTAGGTACGCCCTGATTCCGTGAGGATTTCCTTTTTTATTTTTTATCGGATGTCTATATCATATAGAGAACATACTCTCCAAAGAACAATGACCAATCCCCATAGTTATTTTATTTGACAAAAAGAACGTTACCTATATTTTATTTAGAATTTTTTTTAAAGAAAAAATTACGTACATGTAAAGTTAACCATGAAAAAATCAGGTTACCTGTAGCGTTAGATAGATGGCATTTAAAAAAAGGAACCTTAATCGTAAACAAACCAAGGAGGGATGCGCTTCAAGATTTTCACCGCTCGGGGCAGGGACTTGCGTGGTCTAGTTGGTATAATTCCTGATCCCTCGACCATATCGGGCTTAGCCTATGTGTTAGTCTAGATAGATATATGTAGGTATTAGATTAGATAGATCAACGCTTTATTTTACCAAAAATGGCTCTTCCAGGCAACCAATACATACATGTCATACATAAAAACATTCGTTTGTAATATAGTAAGATATTAGTTTCGGCTTCACAGTAGCTTTTTAAAGGTCTAATGTCCAAGGATATCAAGTGACAGAAAATGAGGAAAAAATTAGAATATATAAATAAAAAACAGCAATAGCAAGATTCGTAGCATAGATAATAGATAGGTACCTGTTGTTTCCATACAAAAGACTTCAACGGGGTATCTTAATACTATCTATTTTGATCTAACATCTATAGGTACCTACTTATACTTATAATACAAAAAAATTATATATTAGATAAAGATACCATTTTTTTTGGATAATACAAAAGTATTATTACATTGTGAATATCAAGTAAGACATGATGTTTCAAATTTGTAAAAATGAAAACAAAATGTTTCTCCGTTTTATTTCATTTCGAATGAATATTTTGGAAAACCTTGTGGTGGGGACCCTATAAAAGTAAAATCTTAATCCGAATAATATCGATATTAAGGTAGAAAACTAAATTTTTCATAATTTATTTTGGTATTAAGTTTGTATGGAAATGGTAACAGTCGCCGCGTTCTTAACTGGTCTGGGTATTTTCTATGTATTTACAAAAAAAACAGTATAGGTAATATGTAGTATAGTTATACTACAGCACTCCGGATGTGCAACGGATATCCATTGTCTAGTACCCATAGTACAAGCCTAGCGCTTATAGTTTGTGGCTAGATTGCGTTGTGTGTAACGGCGTGCAATATTTATTTATTTAACTTTATTTCTAACTAACGTTTTCAATAAGACAAGGCTCCTGATTGATTACGTAACTCTGTTACTAACAAATCTCGATAGAAACAATTAATTTTTTTTTGCGTTCACCGATATACAATTAGACAGTAACAATTATATTCGCTAAATTTATTTAAAATGGCAATTTCTTAGCGACTAACTGACGTGTAATCAATAATTTCAATTGTTTCATTCGAGATTTGTTAGCAACATGTCCGTGTATCCCCGGTATAGAATAGGGTTACACCATATTTTCCCGTGGGTGTCGTAAAAGGCGACTAAGGGATCTGAGGAAGACTAGCAAACCTTAAGTTCTCTCCGCGCGGTGGCGAATAAAGTGCTTGGTCCCTAGGAGGGTTGGTGTCAGGCAGGCGGCCGGCCGTTAAAATATTGCCAAATCTATTTGCAGTAGGTATAGTCAATGATGGCTTACCTACTGTGCCGACCCCAAATTATTTGGGGTTTTAGCAGACCCCGGGCTCCCATCAAGGATGCAATCGGGAACATTGCTCAGATGTGAAGAAGAGATTTGTTTGCAATAAAGTCACAAAATAAGGCCCCAGTTATCCAGCTACAAGGAAAGAGTCGTATAAAATCACGTTGTCCAAATTATCGTACGCGACCCCATTATCCTTGCAGTGAAGTCTCTTGAAGCTACAAATGGATGTAATTATCAATCAGTCGCATGCACAGGCTTACAAGGCCAAGGGAATTCAAATCACAATAGACCAGTGATAATAACAAATTGTTAATGTAAAATTATATTGTTTTTCTGTCTATAGATACCTTTAAATTTAAAGTTCTGATTGTAGGCTGAATATGGCTTCCATAATTGGCCGAACGAGCGACGCGTCTCTGCTTCTTCTTCTTCTTTTCGTATAGTGGTGTGGCTCACATGGTGTTAGAGTTTTCAGGTCGCCCTAAGGCCTCTAACTTGACCTAACGACTGCTGACTGAAAAAAAAAAAAAAATCAGAGATAACAACCGGGACCAACTGCTTAACGTGCCTCCCGAAGCACGGAGGAGCTCAAGAAAATGTTTTTTTCCACACAAATCATCAGTCACCAAGTCCAAGTAATGACCGCGCCAAGCGTTGCTTAACCCGCACGACCGTTCATGATCGGCAGGTACAGCTAGGCCAATGAGCTCCTTCTCTGCTTCAAGTCTGGTATAAATTTTCTTTCGTCTGTCAGTATGTTGTTTTTTCTCTACATGTCGTACCTACGTATTTCACAGATACGCTCGACTTAATCTAGCTGTGCCCCTCAGACTTGTCCAGTTAATCTAGGTAATAAACTACCTTTAGAGCCAAAATGTTGATTGTCCAAAATGTTTATTTTCCCAAGATGTTGAATATCACAAAATGTTTATTTTCCCAAAATGTTGATTTTCCCAAAATGTTGATTTTCCCAAAATGTTGAATATCGGCAAAACGTTGAATATCTTAAAATGTTGAATTTCTAAACTGTTAATTTCCCAAACTGTTGAATTCCTAAACTGGTTAGTTCCCAAAATGTGGAATTCCCAAAAAGTTGAATTCCTAAACAGTAACTGTTTAGTTCCTAAAATGTGGAATTCCCAAAAAGTTGAATTCCTAAATAGTACTTAACTGTTTAGTTCCTAAAATGTGGAATTCCCAAAATGTGAATTCACTACATAAGTGTGTCAATTTTCAGTCAAATCCCTTTAGCCAACGACAAACAAAATATTTCTTAATTTGTTTTTATTGCTCAAGGCCATTTTATCTAGATTTTTCTAATGTAAAATACGCATTCAAAAATTTTCACTTGCGGCGTCTAAAGTCTTTCTTGTCGTCGGTTCTAAACAAACAAATATCCAAATAAAACGTTTAGACTTTAGCATTTAAAACATTAGTTGGGATGTAGTTATAATAAAAATAAAATTAATATGCCTTTGTTTTCGTCGGGGGTTAAAAATCAACAATCCTTACAATCTCAAAGTTCGCTTCTGTTTTCCGGAACTTGAGTTTGTTTACGGAAGTTTACCGAAAAAACATAAAAATCGGTATAGCTGAGGTTTAAAATGTCACGTCAAGGTGCGAAGAAGCTTAATGTATCAATTCCCAATTTGAATGATTTCCTACGCCGCAGAGGTATCATTTCATTATAATAACAAACAGCGGCGTTGGTCTAGTGGTAGACACCCCAACATTCATTCCGAGGGTCGTGGTATCGAATCCAGGCCAACCACCTTTTTTTTGAATCGGTTCAGTGGTTACAGAGATTACCTGGAAAACACATACATAAATGTTACTAACGTTACCTCTTTATGGCTTACCTACTATCTTAATATTTATTGTTAATATAACTATACCAACAGTATACCATCTTAATTCACTAAATAAATTAAAATATTTAATTAAAATTAATAATCCAAAAATGAGTCCCTAGGTATGGTACCCAAAAGGCTGGCTGCATGATCTATTCCCAGCATTGCCCCTTTGGATAGCAATACCTATTTGTTGGCCAAAGTAGCCGCCAGCCCTTTTGTCACCAGGAGCTAATACTATAATAATTTTGAAACAATTATTATATTAGTATAGATAGATATAATATTATAATTAAGTATAGTTTCTCTACGTGCCTAAACGGTTCAGTGGACGTCGATATTAACAAAAGCAAAAAACAACAAAACAAACAGGGCATTCGGAAAGTTCCTTACTACACATAATTTCAAAATATGTGTTGAGTTGCACAAACAGCTGACTCCCAAGGTCCGCTTGCAATATCTCAGTGAACGGTGATGAACCGGCGACCTTGGGATCTGCGGCGCCTGGTTCCTTGGTACATCGGAGTGGTATACTTACCTACTAGGTAGGTATAGCACATTGATATGGGGAGCTTATGAGAAGAAAGAGAGATAAACTTAATAAATATTTAAAATAAATTCCTTTTCTTGTTTTATTCGCGTTGCTAATGTTTTATCCAGTATTTTAACTAATAAGAATAATATTATAAGAAATGCTATTAAAACTGCAAAAATGTGTTTAATTTCAAAATAATACCCGTTACCCAGATAGTAAAAAAGTCGGCTACGCAAAAAGCCCTAATACCTAAACTCTACCTACCTACTCTATTTCAGAAACTTCTATCAAAAATGTAAACAAAGAACTGTTAATTTTAAAGGAAAAAGTAAATAAAGTAAAAAAAAGCTATCAGTTTCACATTAATGTTGCGTTTAGTATTTTTAGTATCATCAATGCAACTTTTCGGGATCTTTACAGATCTCTTCCTTAGAAAATTATTTCATATTCTTACTCAGGTATACCCGGGGGAAAACGATATCATAATTAAAACACAGTTAAACTTAACGGGCTTTAAAAAATCTCGAGAAACCGAGGGGGTACCTACCTACTTACGCACTTAAAATTAATGTAAAAACAGCTTCATATCTGTACAAGTGCTTTCACAACGACATTTCAATATGATTTCGAATCAAAACAACACTTGTCATACGAAATAACTTGCATATAAGGTCTGCTGTGTACCTGCGAGTATACATACAGGGTAAAACATTTAAACCGGCGAGACAGCGATTTAAATCGACACCGATCGATTTTTTATTGGTATTTGATTAAATACCAATTGATTGATTAAAAAAAACCGAAAATGGCATAGGTATTTTGAGTTTTGATAAACTGTTTACTGAAAATAAGGCATTTATCTTGATTTGCCATTACTATGTTTGTTTCAAAGATGTGTTTTCTATCAGCAACAAGATAGTGTCCGATACTATAATGTAGAGTAGGTAAGTATTTTTTATTTTTTGCAAAAAGTCAAGGATGTATTCCTCAGTAGGGTAATGATTTTTTTAAATCACACTATGCCGCTTTAGTTTTTGACAAAATCAGGAACACAACTCCTTATACCATTTTTGTGGCCCTCGGAGGCTATAGAGGAAATATTCAATTTGCGTATCCATCCACTTAGTCCACTGAGTCCAGTAATGCACTGCCATAACTAACTAGGTACCTTTTCTCAAACCAACTTGCGGTATTTTTAAGCCTCTAGTTATATATTTGTGGATAAAGATAGAGTTCCGATATTTCGTTATATCGTTACATTTTAAAGATCTTGAGCTTGATCTTAATACTCTTGATGCATTTCAATTAATAGGTTATTTTTTTTTTAAATACGGAGACATACAAGTCTACATGTGGCCCTTCAACAGACCTGACCTAGTTTATTGGACCTCCAGCTGCAAAACGTTCAAACCCCCTGGTTCACCCTATCCCCCTGAAGGGCGGTCAAAACGGCCCACCTTGTATACATGCAACTGTCAACATACCTATAGGCATGCATATTTGTCGAGTCGTTGTATGAAAGTAGCCGACCGTGAACCGAGAGCGTCCGTCTCAGAAGGAAACCAACGTTTCCTATTGAGTCATCAGTAGTTAAGGGTTCCGTAACAACAGTCCATAATATAAGGTTTTTTTATATAGCTTTTTTTTTCTGTAAAACCCTTTCTTAGTGCACCCTACAAGTTACAAAGAAGTAGCTAGCCCCCACAACCTTCCTAGGAACCAAGCACCCGCCTTAACTCAAGGTTAAGGTACTAGTCTCCCCCAAAGCCCTTAGTCAAATTTTACAGCACCAACAGGGAGAGATGGTTTAACCCTATTCTATACCGGAGCTACTTTCCAAGCCAGCAATCTGCTTAGACTGCTGAAGTACCTACCGTTTACAATACCTAACAACAATATTAGGTCGCACATCTCGCAGTATAGTTGCGTAACCTTACTTTCCTCGATGCGGTAACTGAGCGAACTTCACGGTAGCTACGTAAACACCACTTCCTCTACTTACCGTAATCAGATAGTTTATTATTGTGTTGGTTTACAACTAACGTTACAACCACGTAAAATTGTGCGTAATCGTTGTAACATCGGTTACTAGTGTTACGTTCGGTGGTTTAAAGCTAGTTGTATTGGAAGTTACTTACCCAGCGGATTATTAATATTGCCGATTAGGTAGGTACAGTGGCCGGTAAACAAGTTGGAAAATTTTGACTTGAAAGGAGAAAGTTCGCGCAGTACATTTTACATGCGGCTTCTATGAAAAATCGACTCGAAATCGAATGACTGTGTAGTAGTGCTCTTTATTTACTTTTTCCTTTAAAAAAAACTACAGTTCTTTGTTTACATTTAAGATTCTAAAATGGAGTATACATAGGTAGTTATACTTATCTATTGACGCTTAACATGTAAACACCGCCCTCTACCGGGAATCAACAGCCACTAACCACCGTATATAGTACAGTGACCGGCAGATAAGTTGAAATATTTGACGTGGAAGGGTAAAGTTCGCGTAGTACATTTTACATGAGACTTCTATGAAAAATCGACTTCTGCGCATCCGCTATTTTTTTCAACTAATCTGCCGGCCACTGTACATAACTTGACATTGTAACATCAGCCAACAACCGGGAGCCGCTCGCGCTGGCCGATCGCGCGCGCGTTGCAACTGTATGCGCTTGCGCATGACGCAACACCGTGGCGTAGATTATACGCATTACGTTACTCGGACAAGGCTGCTCGAGTAGTTGACCGATTACAGACTAATTTGGAGAGCCGTATTAACTTTACTGATTTGTCTATTTGGATGATAAGTTTTTGTACTGTTGAATTTTTTTGTAGTTTTTTTTAATGCGAGCGTTTGACTTTGGACGGATTTTTAGAGCTTCTAAAATGTTAGTATTAACTTACCTATCTAGTACCTATTACATACCTATGGAACTACTGTACCTAGTAAATTGAATATTTTTTACCTTTCTTTTTACTTAAGTACAATATTACTTTTTCTACTTATAGTTTTTTTACTATCTTAGACCAGCTTTTGATGTAAACCACATTAATGTGGTAAGCTTAAGCTACACGTAAGTTGAAATAGTTCAACTAAGCCCTTTATGAAACTTCAACTTTTAACTTTTCTTTTTTTCAATACTTATCTTGTTTTTTATGTATTGTGCAAATAAAGTTTCATATTAATAAAACATTGATTATTCTTTTGATTTCAGCGGATGACTTCATAAAATGCCGCCAGAAGGACCCGAAGCTCAACGACTGCTTGAAGGCAGCTGTTCCAGATGCATTGAGGAAGATGAAGCAAGGTAGGCGTGGAAGCGACTTCTTATAAATAATAATAAATGTTATACAACGTTGCACATACCACAATCTAGCCTAGGAATAGGCTTGTAGTATGGGTACTAGACAACGGATATACTACATATTTTTACATATTTTATTATTTTTTGTTAATACATACATATGATACACAGAATTTACCAGAAACAAATATGTATTTTTAAGCATAATTAGTTACACTCCTACCTACTGCAACACTACTGCAACCTACTGCATTGCGCCCGACGTGCTATGTAGACCGTCAAGTGGCTTCATACTGTAATTTAAACTCAGTTTGGATTAGGCCAAGAAGAGGGGACTATCTTCAAACGGAACATCGTCCTGGGTTACTTTTAATGACACTCACGTATAAGTCTCATAGCAAATAAAAAAAACTGAAACTAAATAAAAAACACGGAAAGAGCATAATCGTTAAATCACCATGTCAGGTTCCTGTGTGGGGCAGTGGTAGCGCACTCGCCCAGCAAACCAGGGGCACAGGTTTGAATCCTGTCATTGGAAAATTTCTGATGATGCATTTCTCCTTGTAAAATATTTTTAAAATAACTATTTTAAAATAGCTTAATCCATTGGCTACGACGCCACAGGCTGATAAAACTGATAAGACCCCTCTTGTTCCGTCAGACGTTAAAAAACCCCAACTCAGGATTTGCTAAACAAAAGCATCCTAACGACGACGATGATGCTGGTCTTTTGAAAATTTCAGTCGGTAAGAGCATTATCTTTTTCCAGGCGTCCCCTCTCTCAACGTGGCATCAATCGAACCGCTTCTCGTATCCAGCATCAACATCGACGCCGGAGCCGGGCCGGTCACCATCTCACAGAACTACAGGAACATCAAGCTGCACGGCCTGACCACCTCGACGCTTACTACTTATAAGTCAGTATCTTAGTTAGTTAGGTTCGCTGGGCCGTTTCCGCACTTCGCCTCACCATTGGGTCATTGTAAGTGATTTCTTAGAGGGGTTAAGCAGTAAGACGCCACGGGATACTCTACTCCGGTCCGGATTGGCGAATGTTCCATGCCTTCGGACCGTGGTGAGCCCTAGACCATGTCGGTTTCCTCACGATGTTTTCCTTCACCGTAAGAGCGATGTTATTAGCGCACATAACTATTTCTTAAAGAAAACTACATTCGTGCGGGGTCGACCTGGATTCGAACCCACGACTCTCTGAATGAATGTCGGGGTATCTACCACTAGACCAACACCGCTTAATTAGTCAGTATCTTATTTGGAGTTCATTTATATGAGTGTCTGTGCCTCAAAGTTTGAAGTTTTTCAAGGCATTGACTTGGTAAAAGATTTCTGGCACTGACAAAATGTAAATCAAACCCTCGTAGTTTTTTTTAAACATGGAAGATGAGCGTTTGACCACTCTCTCACCTGATAAGTGTTGATAATGGTCTACGATGTAGCATGCTCCGTTTAGCGACTACGACTTACGACTTAGGTCGGTGGGTTTTCTACAAGCCGCGACCAAAGCCTTCAAGAAAGCCCTTTTGGTCGCCTTTTACGTCGGGCAAAGGATACCGTAGCCACATTCTGTGAGACCCGGTCTACAGGGTCGAAAAATATCATTAAGCAAGTATTTTTCATCCCCAGGGCGGACTTAAAGCGCTACCGCATCCGAACCGACTCCCTGACGCCCAAGATGGAGTTCATCGCCGACTACGTGATGAAGGGCCGGATCCTCGTGCTGCCCATACAGGGGAAGGGTGTTGCCAATCTTACTATGGGTATAATAATATTATCAACCTTGCAGTATACTAATTGGGTGTTACTACTAGTTACACAATGAACACATTTTGATTACCTATTTAAGATGTAGACACTGTCTCGAGGCGTACTTTTGCCATAAACTATTGTCCATTCCAGTTTATTTCCTGTCAGGTGTACGTTCACTATTCTTTGGCCTATATTTTCTTCTATTTCTTCTTTCTTTTTTTTAAATAATTTTTATACTTTCTCTTACATACACACAAGAACTAAAGGTTTCATGAAGGGTGAAAATGGGACACTTTTATTAAGTATCAACTGTCCGTCTGTCTGCATGTCCCAAGCGGTACTTATTATAATTTCACACCCAACTCTATCAATTGTTGCATCTCTCTGCAGTTTTCTTTTTTCTGCCTCTACTCTGCTTCCAACAAAGCAGCCTGTATCATCCATCATTTTCTCAATTTCCAGTGAACTTAGTAGTGAAACACGATCTGATCGGCGAGCCGGTGGTGAGGAACAACGAGACCTACATGCACTTGAAGGCGTACCGCGTCAAGTTCATCCCGCAGCGCGTCTATTTGCACTTCACGAACCTGTTCAATGGAGACAAGCTGCTTGGAGACCAGATGAACAGGTAACGGTGACCAAACAGTATCTGATGAAAGTCTACCAGTTCTGAATCAGGTTTCCTTCCTGATGACGTTGCCTAAACCATTCGAAATTATACTTGCACAAAAACATTCCAAGGATGACAATTATGTTTGACCCATATCTCATTAGGCGATAAAAGACGATTGGGTCTATAATGTAGCACGCTCAAACTCATCCATACATTGATAGTCGAACAAATTCCGACCCGTCTTTCCTATTGGCTGCACCGACCAATAAGAAAGAAATCTTCAAATTTCTATTAATTTTTGTATGTAGCTCAAGGCTATTTTGTTTTGTTTTTGTTTTTTTTTTTATCAAAGGAGAATATAGCATTGGAAGTTTTCGCGGCACGAGACGTGAACTTGCGTAGTCTAGTTGGAAAAGACGTTGGGGTACTGACCCAAAGACGCGAGTTCAAGTCTCGCCGCAAGTGAAAACTTTTGAATGCTATTTTTCCTTAAAAATAAATTTTCTAAAGAAATCTTCCACAAAGAAAACCCTTTCAGTCTATTATTGTCATCTATACTAATATTATAAAGAGGTAACGTTGGTTACGTTACGTTACGTAACCAACGTTACCTCTTTATAACGTATGTATGTATATTGGGGGTAATCTCCGAAACTACTGGACCGATTTCAAAAATTCTTTTACCAGTAGAAAGCTACATTACCAGGGAGTCACATAGGTTACTTTTGATCCCGATATTCCCACGAAATCGGGACTTGCGCCGTAATCTGCTATAATAATATGTATACCATTTTTTTACCGAGACTACATTTCAAGACCCATTTAATCTTTCCAGGTTTCTCAACGAGAACTCAGACCTGGTGTTCAACGAGCTGAAGGACTCCTACGAGAAGTCTCTGAGCACAGTCTTCCAAGATGTCACCAACCAGATCTTCGACAAAGTTCCCATGAACAAGATATTCTTGGAGAACTGATAGACCACTTGTTTCCCAGTTGTCCACCAGTGGGAATGTTGAGAATAGGCACGACTGGGAATAAGTCTTGGATTGTGACACGGTTTGCCGACAACACCATTCTTCGATGGGATTTTTTCAGTTGTGCCCTACAAAAATGGCAATTGCTACGTCATCCACCTTCCAACGACGAATGATTGGCCACGACTCGTAGATTTTGTTATATTAATAACTGATTTAGATTGACTAGGATTCCTTTTTCAGGGTTCTAAGTCTTATAATCAAGTATCAGGTTTAAGAGGTACAAATTAGCTGCTGCGCCCCGTGGCTTTACTCACCTTTGTCTGATTCCTTGGGAATCAGTGTGAAACCTTTGAAAATAAACTGAAATGAACTGACCGATATAATACCCCTAGAGTATTATATCGGTCAGTTCATTTCAAGCTCAAGCTAATTTAATATAACTGAGATTCGTCGGAAAACTGTGTCACAATCAAGTTGTATGATGGTGGTTACAAGCCGGAGGTGGGAACAAATGGGTTTTTCCCGTTTGTTACCAATGAGAATCGTTGCCTCGTGTGGGACGACTGGGAATAACTGGATAAGATAACAAAGGATTTGTTTCAAAATCGTGTTTTCATACAAGGTGTCATAGCGAGGATAAGGAGCTGTTCTATTACGTCTATGATGATAAGTTTATTCTACAAATTTCAAAAAAGAAAAAATAATCATGGAAGAGTTATGCTTTGAGTAGAATCACCTTGATTTGGATAAGATTATCCTCGCTGTAGCCATTGTATAAAAAACAAGGCATGATTTTGTTCCAAATTCTCATGGAGAATTACTAATAAGACTCATTCGTTATTTATTAAAACTGCTTTAATTAGTTATTGTAAATTTTACATTTTAAGAGTGACTACAATTAAAGATGGCGGCGCCTAAAAAGTCTTTTAATTTTACGACTAAAGATCACAGCGAAACCTTGAACGAAGCTAATTTTTTTTGAAATTTTTCCCATGTTTTAGTTCCAATTTCTTTTATTTAATTGCAGTAAATAATATAATTTTAGATGTAACTAAAATGATTGGTATCCAATAGTAAGACTTCATTTTCTTATTACAATTTTAACCTTTTAAATTGAAAACAGCGCTATCTATGAGCGAGTAGTAGAACTAACAATTTCAAGCTGTAATACCTTATCGAGCAGTAGACCTACTTCATACTTTTGTAACCCGCGTCGCCTTTCCCATGACTTCGAGTTAGTTTCGTGTGCTTCGTATGATTCGTTTCGTTCAATTCGATATCACATTCGCCTTGTTGTTCTCTTTGATTTTGTATTATTCTGGCATTGTTTAAACAAGCGGTTTTACAGAACGCTTCATTTACCAAAACCACTGAAAAGCAAAAAGTTGAATGAATAATTTATATCTAACTTTAAAAAAGAAAGTCATGTTAGTAACACTATTTATTACTCAAGAATGGCTTTTTTTTCAAGAACAAGAAAGTTCGCCGGGTCAGCTAGTACATTATGAAGCAACTTTGAGTATATAGTGGTATATATTAACAAAATGCATAAAAGAAAAAAACATGAAAATTTGCTCAAGGGAGCCTGCAAACATAGCATAAAGTCAATCATAGAACCTATATAACTCAAGGCCCACCAACTATTTACATTGTTACTAATGGCATGCATTATGGAGTCAATTTCACAACAGCAGTCCCAGCAGTTACTGGAAGTAACTTTAGCAAATAGGCAGATAGTGCCGCACTGTCTACGCTACTTTTTTTATAAAAATTACTCTAAATTGCATGCCACTAGTTTCGTAATGTCATCATCATCATCTCAGCACTTATCCGTCCACTAATGAACATAGGCCTCCCCCATACGACGCCACAAATAGCGATCGCGAGCTACCTCCATCCAACGACACAGGTGGTCACAGCGGTGTCCCCGTTTTGCATCGTGGTCGCCACTCGAGGACTTTATTCCCCAGCGGTTATCTGTCCTTCGAGCTATATGGCCTACACATTGCTACTTAAGTTTACTTATTTTGGGAGCCAAGTTGGTGTCTTTGCTTCTCCTACGGATAAACTCTGGTATAACTCACAAAGTCCAACGAGTAGAAAGTAAAGGATAAGTCCTAGTAATATTGCACCCAGTTCCATTCCCGCTTCTTAATTATTGAAGAAGTTTGAATCTGGAAGAAACAAAATAAAAACATGTTTTAGCGATGACAGCTTCATTAGACTCTTTTAAATTAGTTAGGCTGTATTTCCAAAAGGGACGGGCGAGAATAATAATTTTAAAGTCTATCACAAATTTTAAAATTATAATGTTACTAAAACGGGCCTCTACATGTTGGCTTCGGCCCCACGCACCAAAGTCTGTCTGGTCAAAACATTATCTTGATATCCTCCGCGCTTCAGAAGGCACGTTAAGAAGGTGGTTCTGGTTTTCTCTGATAGCAGTCTTTAGGTCATGGTCCTTGACTGTAACACTAGTTGAGCCACACGACTATTATAAAAGAAGAAGCTGGCAGATACTTACGATAACAAGCAGGCCTAGAACATCTGCTAAATCTCCACAAAAAAAATAGTTTCCCATATACCTATGAGCAACCATCAACCGATTGTCGGCACGTACCATTTTATCATCACATCATCTCGTTGTCCTCGAGGATAGCGGTAAGATACAATACTCTAAAACTACTATTTACAAAATGTACTACATTTTTCAATTTTGGTTAAATTAAATGAGAAGGTTATGTTGGCTGTTAAATGACGGATGACTGAAGTTCAACTGACGAGACAGTTCATGTCGGGAATTGTCTTTTGCAAGAAGAATTTATCAGTTATTGAAAAAGTTTAGTTGAACAGTTTCCAAGATCTACAGAGTTATTTAGATTCCCTCTTATCTACGCTATGTTCCCGGTTGCGTCCCTCTTTCGAGCCTGGGTTCGCTAAATCCCTAAATCGTTTGGACTAAGAACAGTAGGAAGGCGAGCTAAGCGGTTGGTCCCGGTTGTTATCTCTGATAGCAGTCGTTAGTCGTTAGGTAAAGTTAGTTAGTTACTTAATTACTGTTAGGTATTAGTTACTTACCTAGAGAGTTTTCAGGTCGCCTTTGGTCCTCTGACTTAGGTTCAGCTGACCCACCGTGCGAGATGAACTTGACGTTCGCTTGTCTCTAATCCCTTCATCTCTCAGGTAAATCAAAAAAATACGAAACAACGTTTTTGACTCGCTTTATTCAAAGTGAAAATGAATACCTACCAATGTCTTCGATTCTTGTAATACATTCGATATTATGAAATAGACTGCCATATTTCGATTTTTTTTAACTAGGTAGGTACAGTTAGATTTGCTTAGTTTGATTGCTTCAAAAACGTGGGTCATCTTCGGTTTATGTCTGAAAGTAAATAAATAAATATTGCTCGACGTTACAAACAGCGCAATCTAGCTCCAAACTAAGCATTAGGCTTGTACTATGGGTACTAACTAGACTTCATAATATTATACTTTTTTTTATACATACATACATAGTATAACTTAACACAAGCTTAGTGTGATTTTCACAGAATTTATTTAATTTATTGTAGAACGGCGAAATTTGAAAATTTTGAAAAACAATCGTGCTTGTAAAGCGAAAAGCTAGTAGGCAGTAGGAATTATCTGCGGTAACTTACAAGGGCGGGTACACCGAGTAGCCCTATATAAGGTGCGAAGTGACAGCCAGGCAGCGAAGAGAATCAACAAGAAGACCATGGTCTCCCAGAAATGGGCGACCATCAATCGCGAGCCAGCCATGGTTGGAATGTCGCTATATCATCCTTCTCCGATAACTTGATAGGAACGTTAGAATGGCGAAGCCGAGGAATATTTTGCAATGTTTTCCTTTAATACAGAAAAGGTGGTTATTATGTTTATTTATTTTAGCCTCTTTTCTCCCACTGCATGGCAAGGGCCCTCTCTTCTCTCCACTCTTTCCTACATAGTTGGATCCGGTATCTATGGTGCGGTTAATGCGCAGAAATAATAATGCCTTGTTCATCTTCTTCTTTTCTTCTTTTTTATAGTGGTGTGGGTCACCTAGTGTTAGTGTAGTCAGGTCGTCCTTGGAACGAGTTCCTACCTACAATTTATATGCAAATAGCGAGTGAACTGGTCAGGTTGCTCCATTTATAGCACAACACAGGTGTTATAATGGTCAAACGCTGGCATATACTTTAAAAAACCCGTCTCAGAACGATAATAATTTACCTTTCCATCTAATTTTAAATGATTTATTCATCGCACCCAACTTTAACCGTGCTATTTATGGCGCTGTAGTATCCGGGACATTATTAGGTGGAGTATATTAATTTCTAACCAATAAGGGTTGGAACAACGTCCAACTCTTCACCGAGATGCTTAGCAATGAGCAAGAAGTCAAGAACTAAGCAGGTATCAGGATTAACAACAGTAATCGTGCCTTCAAGTGCTGGGTGACCAGCAACTTTGAGTCACTTCCATAGTCTTCTGAAAGAGCTCTTACACCAACTGGTCTGGGTTGTAGGATAGAAAGAGCTCTTACACCAACTGGTCTGGGTTGTAGGATATTTGACTACATTGTACAAGAAATTTGGTTTTTATGAAAATTATTGTTGATTAGCGGATGACTGATGGAACTTCCAATATTGATGGATTGTGACTGACAGCTGTTAAAATGGTTGCTGTCAAACTGTTGGGTGCCATTCTCTTTGGTGTGAAAGAAGAATCGAAAATGACAAGAAGAAAGAATGACTCCTTTTTGTTAGAACCCCTTTAGTAGGGTCCAGCAGCTCTGGACCTTACTTTCCTCAACTGAGGAGCTTATTGGCCTTGCTGCACCTACCGATTTTGAATAATCGTGCGGGTTAAGCAACGCTTGGCTAAGTTAGATTAAGTTAAAGACCTTAGGGCGACCTGAAAACTCTAACACTAAGTGTGCCACACCACTAGGTACCTACACGAAAAGAAGAAAAGTAGGGAGTGGCTTAAGTAGGATATTTTATTAATAACTAGGTACTTAAATTGAATGACCTGCTAATTTTGTGTTCATGGTTTGTAAACTATGGAGTTTATATAAGCAGTTATAAAGGTCCTGCCATGACAGCCCATAGGAGCCGGCAGTATTGGGCTATTACAGCTACTGGTTGATACTATTACATACCTAGATGTCGTTTTTAGAGAGCGTTGAAGTTTGAAGAGTAAATAAAATGAATAAAATCTCTAGGATCTTAATCTTTTTTTATATTTAGAGAGAAACTTTGTAACTAAAATATTCAATAAAATTTCATAATAACAAATATTAGTAAAACAAAATATATCTCCTAGGAACTAGTGCGACGAATTTACAGTCAAAACTCATAACCAGTCAAAACCACTTTTGACTGCAAAAAATAGGCAAAAGTGTTTTGACCGATGCCCTTAGTTAAAAACGTTTTTGACTGATTTTTGCAGTCAAAAGTGGTTTTAACTAAGGGCATATTCGGTCAAAAGTACTTTTAACTGAAGAAAAACAGTCAAAAGTGGTTTTGACTGATAAACAGTCAAAAAGTACTTTTGACCGATGCCCTTAGTTAAAACCACTTTCGACTGCAAAAATCAGTCAAAAACGTTTTTAACTAAGGGCATCGGTCAAAACCACTTTTGCCTATTTTTTGCAGTCAAAAGTGATTTTTACTGGTTATGAGTTTTGACTGTAACAAAATCAGTCAAAAACGTTTTTAACTAAGGGCATCGGTCAAAACCACTTTTGCCTATTTTTTTGCAGTCAAAATTGGTTTTGACTGATTATGAGTTTTGACTGTAACAATACATATACATACAATAATTCGACACCTCTGGGCTCAAAGGTCGTAAGGGACATTTGGGCGTAAAGGACTTGATGACACTATCTTACTTAGTTTTTAATTCTCTATCGATCTGTATATTCGGAGTAGCGAAATTCGCAAAAAAATGGTCTTTACGACCCACCTATTTTGGCACGCTAAACAAACTTTTCCATAAAAATGGGTATGTAAATAACACTTAGTTACAAAAATGTGCTTACTGTGGTAGTAAAGCATATCAAAGTAAAGCAAAGTTTTATACGACCTAGAGTGTTTAATATAAGTCACCTCAAAAATAGGTTGTAAAGGACATCGTCTTTGCAAAGTGTCCTTTACACCCTTACATTTCGAAATAAAACATACACGTGTGTCCCTTACAGCCTTACATTTCTAAATAAAACATGACACGTGTGTCCTGTACTACCTAGTTTTATTTTAATTATGTTCATCAACTAAGGCCAAAAATCAATGTAACTGAGCAATTGTCCCATATTTGTTGGAAGGGGATAGTTTCTAACTGTTCAACAAGCCCTGTTTAAAATATGGCAACCGACACCTCTTCTGAAGATGTCGAAACGTACAGGATCACCAAAGTTTCACAAAAAGAACAGTAGCCAGAGCCAGAAAGAAGTTACAGTCACTGTATGATAAGTTAAATAAATGAATATTGCACGACGTTACACACAGCGCAATTTAGCTCCAAACTAAGCACTAAGCTTGTACTATGGGACTAGACAACGGATATACTACATAATATACTTTTTTTTTGTAAATACATACATATGATACATAGAAAACACCCAAACCAGATACAAATATTTATTTTTGGCATAAATACTTTTACCCGGCGGGAATCGAACCCGCAACCCCCTGCATCGCAGTCGGGCCTTCCCCCGACGCGCCACTAAGGTCGTCGTGAGTTGGAAAGGCAGAAGCTTATTTATTAGATACCTTGTTTGAGGATCAAAGCGACGCAACATAGAATCCAAGACGTGCCGATGAGGCTATGCGAGGACCTCGTTGTGAAGGAAAAATGGAAATCTTATTCTGCCAAGTTGTTTTATCAGCAGAAAAACAGCTACATCCATCAAAACTTCACAGCATAAAGAATCGGAAAGCTGTTGGCATCGTTAGAGTTCTTATTAACACAAAAACGGCGATGGGTTCTAGTTGTGTGAGCATCTTAACTAACATTTTAACCCCATCCGCGAGACCGACGACATCCATGCGCAACGGAGACTGAGTGTTATTACACCAGTATCAGGGCAAAAATTAGGCGCATGAGTATGGAAGTTATCGAGGTATAAAGATCTTACTCCACACCATGAAGCTAGAGTGTGTGGATAATTGAGTGGTTAATCGACTCTCGGATCCGACAGAAGTGTACTGTCTCGAAGGGCGAGTATGGTTTCCGCCCAGATCATAGTCCATATCCTGTTTTGTTTTTAATCTTTATGGAGAACGCCTTAGATGCCTTCGATACGAACTGATGTTGGTAACACTAATTATCCCTTCCCTTACAGTCAGAGTTTACCTGGGATTCATCCTAAGCCCGTACCTGTTAAGAGCAATATTAGATGAACTGACTTCGGCCCCCATAGCTGCTCGCTCATGTAGGTATGCTGATAATATTGAGCTGTCATTAGATTAGGAAGGGCTACGAAGACGCGTAAATACGTAGAAGGAGTTGGTCGCAAACATCTGTTTGCAACTAAATTTTAGAAGACTGACAGACACTTGGAATATCATGAAATCCACATCTGTCTGCATAGACAGTCATGTTCAGATATGAGCAGATATACCCGTTTAAGTATTTGGGTATGCCGGTTAAAGTGAAAGAACATGTCTATAAAACCATCATTAGATCTGTCCTTTTGTACGATGGGCCAGTGACTTAGTGACATAAACAGCAGTTGCGTATCACGGAGATGAAGATGGTGCGCTGGATGTGTGGAGTGATGTGGACATGGACAGATCGCGTTACGAATTTCCGCAACTGAGGCAGCCTTCATGTTCGAGACATTACCTATTAATTGCTTGATGGCTGGTACGATCAAGTGTAATGCAACTAGTTACGTGGAAAACAAATATTAGGCTATCCGCCCGGCCGTGGCAGATTGGGAAGTCACGAGAAATACTGGATTGACGTCGTAAATGGTGAACGCGTGCAAATGGCTTACCTGCACACGCTTCCGAGAGGGATGCAACAGTGAAAATCACTCAGTTAATGATGATTAAACTTAAATTAATAATTTATCTATACAACGGGTGATCCTTAAGACCCAAAAAAATGTTACACTTGCCGATTCATCCCTTATTTTGTTCAGTTTCGTGCAGTAAGGTGGATTTACGCCCTTAGGTACTGACATAGGGTACAAATTTGTGGGGTGCAAAGGACACTTATTTTGAAATTTATGGTCGTAAAGGAAATTTATTTCGGTAAATACGGCACTAGGATAATTGTTCAACACTGTCTTAGAAAATACTATAAATTCTAAGCACTTTCTTCCTAGGTTTCATTTAAATAGCTCAAGAAACGAAGATGCTACAGCAAAAATAATTTTATTTTTTTAGTTTTTTGCTTCTCCTGAAAAGTCGCATTTTGTCCTTTACGACCTTTGAGCCCAGAGGTGTCGAATATATGAAATATTCAAAAATATAAAATATCAATTGGTACAATTAGCGCCATCTAAGGTCGAGTAGCGGAACTAAATAATGTTTTCGTAGAAATCGCCTCTGTTGAAGACGTTTCGTTGAGGTTGTTTAGTTATAAACTTTGGTTGGGGGTTTCGGGAATTTATTCCAACATCATATTCATCATCTTCTTCCTCTTTTTGTTGTTGTAATTGCATTCTTCTTGCGTTTTTTAAGCAGGCAGGTTTACAAATCATTTCGTTTATGAGAATCACTGGAAACAGAAAGTTAACGTGTAAGCTGGATAGATGGCGCTGGAATAAATAAAATGTAATTATCTTCTTCTTTCTTATCTAAAAAATTCTCGTGTCACAATATTAGTTACCATACTCCTCCGAAATGGCTAGACCAATTTTCATGAAATTTTATATGCATATTCAGTAGGTCTGAGAATAGGCTACTATACATACTATCTATTTTTGCCACGTCTGTCGGGTCAGCTAGTTGCGTCTCTCTTTCTGTATTAATCTTATATTGTATTAACATACCTAACTTATTGACAAAATAGTTTAAGTATTACTATATTACTAATGTAAATCACATGATTACTGCAAAAAAATAATATACAAAAAAAACCCCATGAGTTTCTTGTGTCTTCTTCTCATTGGTGGTCACGTTCCGAAGACATAGTAGATTAAATATAAAAACTGACATTTCAAAGAGATATCTTGCTAATATCCGAATGAATAAACGTACTTTGATATTTGATTTTTTTTTAAGCTGATTATTTTAAATACCTACCAAATTATAGCTACCCATTTAAGGCTCTTCAGACATTTTGGTATAAACTGTACCTAAGTCTGCGAGCATCTGCTTCAAATAAATAAAATATAATAAAACTAAATTCCAGATACTAACATATCGCCACGAGCACGACGTACAAGACCATCCCCAGAAGAATAATATCAAACTCCATGTTTGTTAGTTATTATACTCTCCTGAAAAAATCAATTGGTAACTAATGTGTTTATATGGGATCTAGGATTCAAAATCCTGACCGAAACGACTCTCAATTTGCTTAATACAATGTGAGAAGGAAGAGATAGGTACATTATGTTATTTTTAACTAGCCCACTGCTGGGCAAAAGCCTCCCGCATTTCACTTTCCCCACGTTCCCCAGCTGTTTCTGACCACTCTGCCTCAAATGCATTAAAAAATTCGCAAAAGTTAACCGTCACACGCATTGTGACTTGAGGGATCCAGTGGGTGACTCGATTTGCTCATCTCTCCGAATGCATTCGGCACACGTGATCAGCTCATTACGTTTACACAATACTACCGTTGGTCCTAGACATTAAATTTGGATAGTGTGTTGTTTGTGGTGTGTAGGTATCCATTAAGATAAGGTTTTTGGAAAATCCCGCGGGATCGAGACTTACGCGGGTGAAACTACGGGACTCTGCTAGTATTAGTAGGTATATAGTATGTAGTAAGATAAAAGAGCTAGAGTAGGTAAACTAACGTTGAAACTCAGGACTTCCATAGCAAGTACTTTGCACAACATTTGTCAGCGCTATGACGGAGGCATACACCATCAGCAAGAACACAATGGTCTCCCAGAAGTGATCGCACAAGAAGATTCTCATTCTTCTAGCACTACACACATTGCAACTGTTGTTGAGAGCTCCTCAGAAGTTTGAGAAGAAATAATAAAGTACCGGTTTCACACTAGTTTGTAAATGGTTGTTTTGCTGGTTTTTGTATGGAATTTCCCTTCCTGATCATGTTACCTAAAAATCAAATTAACTACGAAGCAAAAGTGACTAATTTGTAATTCGTTTATAAAGCAAAACGTCTAAATTGTTGAATGACTCATTTTCATGCCGTCAGAGTAAATAGACTAATCTGTTGAAAGACTAAAACTTGAAATAACTTTCGTAATAAAATGACTTAAACGTATAATGACTGCCTTTTAGACATTTTGCTTCATAGACAAATTACAAATTAGTTTTGTAAAAATATGAATTAAGTACCCGCATGTCATCAGAAACGGAAGTGGTCAGATACTCATTTCGTCAGAAAACGCATTGTGACAGATAAGTCTTGGATCTTTTCTTAGGTCTAGGATCTTTTCATACGCAACTTGACAGATCCACTCTTGTCAATCGAAAATAAAACAAAAGACGATCGAAATAGAAACAAAAAGATGCGTTTCTGATGAAATGCGAATGATAACATGCGTATCTGAACACTTGCGTTTCTGATGACATGCTGGTAATTCAAAAGTATTTTATACAGTCAAAGTAGTTTATATTTGACATTTTCCATTTTAGGCATTTTGCTTGGTAGGCTTCTTATTTCTTAGGCATGCTTAGGCAAATTTGGTTTTAGGCAATTTGCTTTGTATGCTTTTTGCTTCATGGGCTTTACAATTCTAAGGCAAATTACTATTGAGGCCTACCTACTGAATTTTAGGTAGTTTGCTTAATAGGGATTTCGTTTTTTAGACATGACCTTTAGGCATTTTGCTTCTTAGTCAATTTGATTATTAGGCAACTTGATCAGGAAGGGGAATTTCTAGGATTGTTTTGAATTTTTTTGGTCGTGAATGTGACAGATGGTTGTAAGACATTTTAGTTTATTGACTTTCTGGAAAGTTAAGGTTTTATACCCGTTGAAACTGATCTAAGGCTTAGTAGAGTAAGATCCCACCCAGGACCGGCAGACATCACGTATTTTCTGACGAACGTAATATGGTCGATTGAGTAGTATTAGCATGTAGGTACTAAAAACGCATGCCTACTTGCTAGCTTGCTGCGACGGCAAATTCTAAGATCAGGTCATCAAGGTACATGATTTCCACGCATGGAATAAATAACAATAGAAGGAAGGGGCATGTGGGCGTGGCGCGTGTGCCAAACACCAGTACAGATGTACTGACTCGTTTCATTTTTGCTAACACATTGTGACATTGACACATTGTTATGCCCTTTCTACTATTGTTATCTATTCCGTGTTTCCGCGTATAGTTTAGTATTTGTAAACCCACAGAAGTCAAAAATAACATTTAATACTAATATCAAAACTAAGTGAAAAATTAATGAATTATTTAATAGATATTAAAATATACATCAATAGAAACAAAATATTCAGTTTTTATATATTTTTATTTTTATTCAGTGAATTACAACAATATCTATGGCATAGTCACTGGTAACATTAACGTCTCGTATATAAAATAAAAAACTAAATTAAACTTAGCCTCTAATTAGGGCCGGTACTAATTATTAATTATAAAAATTAAAAATAATTGTAAATAAATCGCCAAAGTTGGTATTTCGAGTTAAAATAAAACCTTTTGCAATACATATTATTATTACACAGTTTCCTGATTAATCTCTCTTTTTAATTGGACCTTAGAATTAATTCTTAGAATTAAAATTAGTATATTTAATTAAAATGGATAACTAAAAGTAATTACTAAAATTTTAACTTTTACTAATTTTATTAATATAATTGTTATTTTAGTAATAATTAATATTTTAGTAATCAGCTTTCTTTTATAGGTAGAGCCTAATTAATTATATAATAATTTTTGACAATTTTAATGCTTTTTATTCCATTAATAATAAAAATAGGTAAGTTTAGCCCATGGATGGGTTTCCAATTTAGTTTATCGATTTTCCCTTTAACGGGTATCGAACCCATACTGCCTATTTTTATTTCATTATCCAAAAAGTATTTTATACTAAAATAATAATTGATTATGATTAATTCATTAATAAACTAAAAGAAATAAAAGTTCAGAAGTCGGCAATAATAATTGGGCAGATCAGAAATAAATTGCATTGAAAAGTTATAATTAAATAAGTACTACAGAAAATAAATAAGCATAATATGAATTATGAGGCGACAGCATAATTTATAAGAGTTTATGATATTTGAAATTATGTTTTACAAGGAAATTAAATTAATTACATTAGTTTTTATCTAAATTGTCTTAATTTACCGGACGGTCATGGAATTTACAATGAATTTACTTAACAGTGAAAATGTTTGTGAAAAAATATTTTTTTACTTTTTTATCTTTAGTATAATATGAGGTAAAATGGATGTCTTTTTGTTATCAAATCTAAAACTACCTACTAGTGATTTTTATTGTTTAATTCAGTGTTACTAGACTTAAAAAATATTGCATAATCCTTATACTGTCACAACCTAGATTAAAATACAAAAAAAATGAGATTACGGTAAAAAATCATTGCCAAAATTTCCCGGCGCCCGAATTGGAATGATAATGTTTGTTTTTAAATGCAAAATCCAATTGAAATTCCAATAACTAAAAATAAAGTTGCAATCATTAATTAGTTTATGTCCTAATCTATAATTATATTATAGTACTTTAATATTAATTTCTGTCATATAAGACGAAGTACATAATTGTACTAACTCAATCAAATTATTTAATTAAATTTGTGATTAACTTGCACTTTTCATTACAAATTGTAACTACATTGAAAGAATAGAAAATCACAATTAAAAAATTTCTACATTTTTTTGTGAAGTTTACTAAATAAAAACTAAATTAATCTAAAAACTAAAATTACTTAGCACCATAACAATATTTAGCGGGAACTATTAAGAATATAATATTTTCAAAATCTGTCGAATTTTGTAACTGCCAAAGATTTGCAAATCTAGAATTTAGTTACTACTAAAACTAAGCCAAACTGATGTTGAATACAAAACTAATAATAATTACTTATTATAATTAGTACCAAACTGAATAACTATAATTGCTATTCGACCTTGTAAATTATTAATTAAGTCCTACAAAGTCTTACAACTGGACAACCACTAGTAGCTTTGAGCTCATATTTTGGAGTCTTCTCAATTCTCATTTAAGCTCTACAATCAAGGTTTTAGCTCAAAGACTCGATTTTGAAATTTAAAGTTCTGGCCAATAATTGGAAACTCTAGCTCAAAGATTATGAGCCCTTAAGAGTCCAACTTTTTCAATTTGAGCCCTTTGACGATTCGTCATCGTCTTCATGTCATTGGAACTGTGTGGTGGATGTTGACCTCATGACTCCTATAGCTACTGGAGCTGGTATCCTTGATGGACCATTTCTCTGGTCTTTCCTCGGAGCAGCAAGTTGCCTGGTACTCGTAGACCGTTCCAACTTCCCATCAGACATAACCCAAGCTGACGTGAAGTCTGCATAGTCAGAGTCCTTGGAACTGGTCCTGGATAAGGAGTCATCTCCTTTTGAATAAGTTCTAATGATTTCCTTCATTTTTTCTAAAACTGATGCGTCGTCTTTAGCTGTTTCTGTTGACCTTAAGATCTGTTCTAACAGAGGGCTTAGGGTTTTCTGGTGCGGTGGTGATCTGAGGGTAGCACTGCTGGCTCTAAGAGGTGAATTCCTTTTAAAAGGATCGGTAGGAGTGACCTTGGGTCGGTTATTTGGGGTGTGTTTCGGTGATTTGTTAGGATTGTCGAATGTATCTGCTCCAATAGTTGGTCGCGCTTTAGTTTTGGTCTGATTGGGAGCTGTTCTTCCACTCCAGGTGTTCCGAGCTGAAGGTGGAAGTTTAGGAGTAAGTTTGGGTGATGTTTGAGGGTTGGCAGTGTGTTTGGGTGATGGGGTGTTTCCACGGCTTGGGGTTCGATTCCGAACTGGAGAATGTGGTATTCTAGACACCTGTCTGCGTGGTAGTTTGGGAGATTCGACTCGTTTCAGGCTTTTGCTGGGTGAATCATTATTCTCTGAGACGACGATACGCTCGGGGCTGGCGCGGGCTGATTTGTCGTCTGTCTTTCTGCCGCCGTAGAATGTGTCACTGAAGTCAGTCTTGCGTAGGCCTGTGTTGAGGCTCACGAGGACGTCGCGTTCCTTTGTCACGCACCCATCCTCAAGGTCGAGACGCTCTGTGTAAGATAAATATCGAGTTAGAATGTGAGCAAAATATGTATCTAAGGATTCTACAGTATAAGACTTAATATGTTGCATCTTTGATTTCTGAGATTATGCTAAAATTATGGACAGAGACCTATTAAAATACAGCCACTATGTTGGCATTTTTTGTTTTCTATAGACATGTAAGCACATAAAATGTATTTTTTCTTAAAAACAACCTTCTCGAATAACAGAATAACTATTTTTACTTTAATTAAATGAAAATAACCGACATTTTATGATTCATTGTTAATTATAGGACGGCCATTATCAACTGCCATACAGAGTTGGTAATCAAGCGCCGAGTGTGGACAATCATAGGGCTACATCCATATATGGAAGGCTATGGCTTCCTTTTCCGTGTGCTTGACGGACTGACAGACTAACGGATTTCTTTGAAGTGTAGTGTTGAAATCGAACCATTTTTTATTTCCTAAACGAGCAAATATTAATGTTTTACTTAATAAATTAGGTTTGTACAATATTTAACAAGCCCCTTAAAATTCTTGGGCACGGTTGATCGAATTCCGCTACGACAAAACATTCAAATCCCGTCATAACACGAAATTTGTCGATTGTCTTTTGTCATATATTCTTCGGTTCATTTTTTTTATTGCAAGTCCGGTATCATTGCTAGTATGCTCTAATCAGCGAAGACCTTTAAAAAGGTACTAATCTAATTTAGACATGTCTTATTAAATCGACGCCCACAACATAAAATTTGTTTTTGAGTCGTAACTTCAAAAACAAAGTTGGTAAATGCTCAATTAATAATCTTGGTCACAGAGTTTTTGGCTAATCAATCCAAAACTACATTAAAAGTTGCAAGAAATCAATAAAGTTGAATAAAAACTGCGACTTATCTACGTATGGAATTTTACAAAAAGTTCTCTTGACATTTTTCCAATACCTATTACAATTTTAAGTTACATTAATGACTTATTTTTATATACGTATAAAAATAAGGCCCCTGATTTCTAACGCGAGTATCCAAGTCACAGACTTTTTGATCGGCCGATTATTGTCAAGACTGCATTAGATGCTTTGGAATAAACGGCCAATCTGAATTTTTCGAAGTTTGGCCATTTTTCTTTGAGTTTCATATTATTATGTTTGTTCGACAGGTGTATTGGTGAATTACGATATGACGACGTTTTATTTTGTTACTTTCGTTAATCAATTTTTTTACTGTACTTTTTTTATGATAAGTATAATTCCTTACTTATATCACATTTGCAATAACATTATTGCACTTCGTAAAAGTGAGTCAATATGTGTCTTTTTAATTTCTGAGTCCAGTTGATTTTGAAGACTTCATCATTTTGAAACTTTATGACTCTACTAGCTGCAAAAGTAGCCTATATTACTCCTCGATAATGTAGCTTTCTATTGCTATATGAATTTTTGGTATCGGTCCAGTGGTTTCGGAGATTACCCCATACATTTTTTTTTAAATATTTAGAAAATAAAGATAAGCTTAAAAACATAATACAGACCAAAAATCACAAAGATTTACATACACGTTAGCAACGTTACCTCGTTATACGTCCATAAAAATAAGGACAAGCTTGTTAAAAATCGGGACATACATTTATTTAATTTAAGAAATATAGATGATCTAACTGTGCCCTGGAGTAGGCTCCAGAAAATAAACAGGTCCTTCTCTAGCTCATCTATGCTCTACTATAATAAGTTACCCAAGAATGTGTGTGACATGTCCATTAATAAATTTAAAACATATATTAAAAGCAAACTGTACAGGATGGCATACTATAATACATCGGATTATATTAACGATAAAAATCCATGGAAATGAATACTTTATTGAAAGACGGGGACAGACAGGGGCACGGTCGCGTTCGCGAATGCTTGGTTCGTTCGGCTCGGTTCGGTTCGTCCTGGGGCGTATTCATGGAGTTCTGTGGTAAAGTAGCAGGATAAGTTATGGAAAGGAGTAAATAGATGGTTCTTCCTACGAATTTTATAGTAAAATTCTAGAGTGTAGGAAAGGAATGCAAGGCTGGCACCACAGAACTCTGATGGTGGGTCCCGGGGCGGTTTGGGCGGTGTTGGGCGGGTTGTGTGTTTGTGGATGAGATAGTGTTTTAAGTAAATAATTTTTTTTATGTTTATTATTTTGTATATTATAACTTATTTGAACAGATAGACAGACAGACAGAGTTACTTTCGCTCTTGTAATGCTAGTAAGGATTATTATAGCAAGTATGGATTATTGCTCCAGTTCCACTTTTCTTCAATAATATTATATATGCGACAATGTAAATCACATGACTACTGCAAAAAAAAATATACAAAAAAAAAACCCCATGAGTTTCTTGTGTCTTCTTCTCATGTCATGGAGGTCGCGATCCGAAGACATAGTAGAGTAGATTAAATAAAAAAAAAATGACATGTCAAAGAGATATCTTGCTAATATCCGAATGAATAAACGTACTTTGATTTTTATTTTTTTTTATTTTTGTTATAATATTAGATAAAGATAGGTTCCATCGCTAATCAATTTTATCTTAATAAGACGATTTATCGCCCAACAAAAGCATCTGTAGTCTACAACCCTAATCTCCCAATAAAATAAACCTGCGTGGGCTACATTAGTACCGTGTGAATTTTCGATCCATTTTGGGATGAAGAATGCAGACTATAAACATGAAAAAATGGAATCCATCGTATAAACAAAGGAATTAACCTGATATTCACGTTGCCTTTAGCGGAGTGTTAGATGTAGTAATATATTACTAATCGGTTTTATAAATAGGTAGCACGGGCCGACTTTGTAAGGTACTTGACGTTAAGTCGAAACTCGAAACGCCCTAATGCGGTGCTCGCTAGTTCGGACAAAACAGGGGCACGTAAAATCGAAAGTCATTTTAGCTAAAGTCGCTAGTTTGAAAAGATCACGATAATACCTAAAGATTGAAAATGCTATTGCTAAAAAACGAAGTGGTCTAGATAGAAATCGTCTTTAAAGTCACATTGTATCACATCGTCGCGAAAAATAGTAATTAATAAAAAATGATTTGATTTGAATAAAAACACGGAGGGATATAATATACCAATAGGAGGATATTGGTTTACTTTTGAAAACTTTTGTATATTTACTATTGTTCATTTATAATGAATTTAATGATCAAACAATTGTTGCATCATATAATATCGATATCATAGTATAGTTCCCATTGACGTAGACACAAGAACTTTACACCAAATCAGCTGAAAACAATAGGTTCGATCGCACGTATAGTACGTACATTGTAACAGCTACCGAATTGGAGTGATTCGTCATAGCGTTAACTACGTGCCTATTTGATATGCTAGTGACAAATAAGGTTTATCAAGTTTTTTCTTACATACACAGGTTTTACATACACATCTGATACACATAGGTAAGTTGTAATAGTTGATAAAAATATTGACCAGATTATCAGAAAACGCACTCATTTGAAAATAAAATCATGTTCCTGAAGTAAGGTTGTGTTGTGATAGAGATTAAATACACTCACTTAAATTAGCTAAAACCACGAGAAAAATATTTTATCATTTCCGTAAAATTCTTACTGGTGCATTGCTGAAAAATTTAAAACTCATAACGATGTCTGTCAAAGTAGAGCTTGACACACTTTTCGGTCGAGAGACGCTAGCTTTTGATATTTTATGATGAAAAGGGAACTCGTTTGAATTCATAAAGATCTTCGCCGACTATACTGAATCATACTAGGAATGTAAACAAACCAGCAAATCCAAGTAGGTATGTAAATAAAGGGTAGAAAGTATTAAGATTTCATTTTAAGGAAAAATACGCATTAAAAAATTTTAAAGGCTTGAACTCGCGTCTTTGGGTCTGTACCCCAACGTCTATTCCAACTAGACCACGCAAGTCCCTGCCCCGAACGGTGGAAATTATGAAGCGTATCCATCCTTGGTTTATTTACGATTAAGGCTCATTTTAAACGCCATCTATCTAACGCTACACCTGCCCGCCCAGCGCTGCCTTAAGCAATAAAAACAAATTAAGAAATAGGGAGAAAGTAATTAAAATATCAGACTCACCATTGAATTCTGCGTCTTCAATCGAATTCTGACTATGCAGCGAATATCTATTCGTTGTCTTCGTATTAGGCGACCCTTGCGTTGACCCAGCCACCACTCCCAAACTCCTATACCCCTCATCAGACACCTCCGACCCGTTGTCAGACGCAGACTCAGCTGCCGGCGCCGGAGACACCGGCCTAGGACTCTTATTCCTCAAACCATGAGGGTTGGGAACTAAGTGATTCGACGCCACGATTTTAGTTCTTCTATCTGGTGACGAGGATTTCCGACCAGGGCAAGGGCTTTGGGTCCTCAGTCTTCTACTGGGCGATGCAGCTCGGTCCATATCACCTAAATAAGGCAGACTAGTCGGAGCATCAAGTCTGTTATTCGACAAGTATTGGGTTGCCTTCACGTCATCTGTGTAAACTCTAGGGTATTGCAGTGAAGTCGGTTCTTGGACCTTGGAGTACTGCAGTGAGGTTGGTTCGTGGGACTTTTCCCTGATGTAAGGGAGGGAAGTGGGGCCGAGTCCAGCGTCTGGTCGTTCGTATGTGACTGTGGCTCCAGCGAGGTCGTGCTTGGGACGAGCAAGGCGGGCGGAGAGGGATGTACGGTGCTGGGCACGGCAGCGGCAAGGATCATGCTTGTCCAGATAGTGGGCTAGAGTGTCCCAGCCTCCTCCAACGCGCACCATGACGTGGGAACGGAGAATCTGAAGAAAAAGAAAAGAATAAATTTGAAAATACATTAGCATAAGCCCTATCAGGTTTGGAATGTGCTTCAAATCTCATTTTATCAACCGCGGAGAGGGTTATTAAGTAGATAAAGTTATTTTGCGCAAAATCAGTCATTACAATGAGGAATGCTTTTGTCCAGCATTATGTATCCAGTATCCACCAGAATAGTTTATTATGAGTGTCAATTTGGAAAGGACCTTGATTGAAAAACATAAATAAATGTTTCATTTCATATAAAAGAAAATGTTAACGTCAGTTAGGATCTTTTAAAACTACTTATAAATTAAATTAAATTACCGATATGAACAAAAAGTATCAAGTAATGCTTAAAAGCTTCCTGTTACTTCACTATCTGACTATATTATTCAGTGCTCTGGCGCCATCAATGATTTGTTGTAAGTGTATAAAACTGCATACAAATTAATTTATAGCCATTAACTAGCTGTAGGTATGGTTCCAGAGTTTAAGTTGTCTCATACAATCTACATTATTATAAAGTTTTAATGCAGTCACTTCTATTCCATCTTTGCGAACTAACTTCAAAACTTATTAATAAACGTGGAGTAAGGTCGGAGCAGTGAGAACTTGATTTGTCTTTTTCCGTGACAAGATTTTCTTAGTGCTCAGAATCTTTTTAAGCAGTTCTTCAAATATGCATTTTAAGAATCTAGTGAGTGCCTTGAGCAATAAACTTCAGAAATATTAGGTCTTCTATAAGCTTATATCCTGCTTATCGCTGATATTTTTTTCGAAGCACCCATGCACTTTTTTAGTTTAAAAATGATATAATGCTACTGTATGTTAGTAAGTTAGTAAGATCTTGAGAGTTTCTTATATTCAATTTTATTTATTAAGCGTTACTCATCCGATGTCGATGCAATTATGCTATTAAAATTAATGGCAGACTTTTAAGTGGCTTAAGTGATACTCAAAAATATATTTAATAAAATATTAATATTTTTGTCCTGATTGACTATCAACATACGTACCTACCTACCTACCTACACCTACATCTTAACCGCTGCGCTGGTCGAAAAAGTTTTGAAATTGACTGTCTTATTTCTATAAACATTATTTCCAAAAATGTTAACGCATAAATTTTAGGTAATATCGTTTTTAAAAAGTAAAGACGAACACAAGGAAATGTTTTCTTTATTTCAATTTTCATTTTGGTTCGAGGAATACTCATAGGCAGAGTGGTTAGGATGACTGGTTTGGATGGTTGAAGGTTCGAATCCTGGTGAGTAGGTATGCATTTTGGTAGCATTTTTTAATTCATAAACGTTAGGTAGGTTCTGCAGGTATTCCGTTTTAGTGCGTACCAAGAATAGATTTTTGGAATTCACAATATTGAAGGAAACATCGTGGGAGATAAAATCTTACGAAAGAGATATTGAAAATAAAATGTACGCAAATGAAATCATCTGTTTGAATGCACGCACACTCCATCTAAGTACTCAATTGCCACGAGTCTCAGCGTTGTGTATTTAAATAATTAAGCATATTACAGAGATCTATAAATCTAAATGTAAATAAATATGACCAGTAGACATTGCCCGTGGAGTATCAATTATATGCATTCCAATTGCAATGGACTCAAAGTACATATTTTAATTAACTTGCATAAAGACATGTAGCTACCTACGTAGTTAAGGATTTTGTTTCATTTTGCGGTAAAAGTTTGAGAAACGAAACCAATGATTTTCTACTCTATTTCAGAAACTAAGATCAAAAATGTAAACAAAATCTCAAACGTTTATTTGAAAGCGACTTTATTTCATTTTTCCTTTGATATTGACAGTTCTTTGTTTACATTTTTGATCTAGGATTCTAAAATGGAGTGTAGAATCGAGACTTCATTATTATCTTGTGTTTCAGCTGGTTCACAACAGAGGTGGTAGGTAACAAATAAAAACGTATGTAACAAAAAGTTTACGAGATATATTTTGTACCGTGAGTTTTTTTTAAAATCAATATTCAAAAGACTGGAGAAAATAACTGTGTCAGGTTGGTAAAACTATCCCATTACTTTCGCATCTGAGATATAAACGTAAACCACTTTCATTCGACCCAATTCTTCTAGACGGCAAGCCCTTAGATACTTAAAATAGCCAACGAAAATAGACAAAAATACCACCTGACTAGATCTCACGATAGCAAGCAAGTTTGAACTTAAAGGTCACAATAATTGTGAACATTTTCCATCAAAGGCTTCGACTATGAATCATTACACATGTTACCCATATATGGTTAAATCTAATGATTTTGTATTGCTAAGTTAGAGTTGACCTTTTATCATCCTAGAATAAATAGAGCTGTGTTTCTTAAAGAAGTATTTTTGAAGGCAGTTCTTCATAATTTGGTCGGTCAATTGACAGATTTAGTTGGAACTATTGATGGTAAGGAACAGTGGGCGATTGACGGTCTTTTAAAAATGGTAGTGGACCTTATGAGGGGTGCAAGGTTGGTATAACAAAACTAATCGAGGTCAAGTAGAACCTTAGTTCTGAGTTCACGATTTTGCAGATAAATATACCTTTGTTGTATCTATAGTAAGAAACAATATATTATGTAGGTACTTCGCTCTCACCAAAATCTCCGTTTAAATGGAGCTCTAAAAATTAGATCTAAGAAAATTTCTTTAAGATCATAACTAGGGTTCATTATAATAATATGAATAAGAATTTGTAGGCATAGTGTAATTTAACTAACGTTTTAAACGTAAGAAAACTTACCCTGACAAAGATCAGCATCCTCGTATCCCCAATCCTGTATTTCCCCTCAGAGACCCTCACCATCGGGAACTGCGTCGGACAGGAGCACCTTTCCACCAGATCCCGGACCCTCTCATCCAGACTCCTCAAGTCATTCGTCACTAGCTGCGGCTGAGGCGCTGAAGGCACCAAGCCTAACGCTCCATCATCAGGTCGGAGCTCTTCACCAGCCAATTCCCTGTCGATCTGTCTTTCCATTTGGACTAGCAGCGGAGCAGGCATGCCCAACACAGCTCCTTTGCGAGCTACTTCCAAAAGGCACAACACGACGTGTTTCTCGTTCTTCCTCAGGCATAAGTCATCTGTTTCGAAGAGCAGGCACTCAAGAATGCCGAGGGCTTTTCGGCACCAGTCTATGAAGTTCGATAAGTTGTCTCGTGCAAAGAAGGTTCCTGCCTTGGCTGCTGGGAGCATGTTGACTGGTGGACGGGAGCGAAGAGCTCTGGCCAAGAGGGTGGCGTCTTCAGATTCTGGCTGCGGTGAGTCCAGGATGAGACGGGCTGAGTCACGGACTGCGTTCGCGTGCTGGAAACAAAGAGAACGAGGGTTTATAAGTATTCGGTACAAGTATATACCTACGCCATTTAGTGCCGTGTCTGTTACAATTTTAGGTGGATATTTTTAACAACCAATTTAGCGCCTCTAAAGTTTTAGCCATTTCGGTGACTGCCATGTCTAAAAAAACTTTTATATCTTTACCAAAATTCTCATATGGCCTGCATTACACTATTCTGCGTTGACTATTTCCTATTCTGTGACTTTTCTACTCTCTTTGTCTCACTTTCTCTTAAGACCTCTGTTCCTTTTCCATACTACAAGAGCGTAGTAGTAGATTATTGACATGTAGGATAGTGTAACACCTTCTATGCATTCAAAATACCCCACTAATTTAATCACGTGGCCCTGTCACATTTCTATTTAAAATTCATTGCCATTCCTAAATCGAAATGGACTGTGAACGATTGGATTAGAAGTTGCATTGTTCCATTTAACTACTGCTTTTGATAGTTACGCTTCCTAACACAGAACTGACGATGACAATAACTCGAAAGTGTTTGATCTCTCTTCGTGATCGAATTCATATTCAACACTAACTATACTATCGCATATGATTTTACAGTATCAAGCATACTTTCAAAAAGCCTTTCAGAGTTCGTTTTTAACCCAAAATGTATTCAAAATTTGGACTAGTTATGTTAATAAATCAAATAACATCGTGTTAGTAAACCCTGATAATAGATTCTTCTTCTGTTTTCGCGATGTTGTATTGAAATTAAAGACATTTTTCGGTTTGAATCGCGTGGTTTTTATTACTTTTAGCATTGTTACAACGCTCAACGTTTCGAGACCTTTCCAGGTCTCTTCTTCAGGATAGACTAAGATGTGATTTGTCATTTTAATGTATTAAAAAAGTTACAGTGAGACTACCGTCTTATTATTAAAAACTATTAAAATGTTATCAAAGACGTTCCTGTCTACGTAAACGTTGAGCGTTGTAACAATGCTAAAAGTAATAAAAACCACGCGATTCAAACCGAAAAATGTCTTTAATTTTAAACCCTGATAATTTAATTTCTAAACCAGGATGGCGCAAGTTATGGTCAATATTTTTGAAGACAGTAACTAGTGGTATGTAGGATGAGTCACAAGTAAAGTCGGATTTGCTACTGTAGATTAAGTAAAACAATATTTAGTCACAACTATAATTATATATACAACTGTCCACGGGTATGTAACTACCTATCGACAAACCGACTTTATTCTCGAATCTCATATTCTACGCGAGCCAAGTCGCAAGTATAAGCTAGTTATATGTAAATACGTTGAAGGCAAATTGGTACAAGTAGTCAAGTAGGCAGAGAGATATAATTCGCATGCAGTTTCTCAATTCACTTGTAATAAAATTAGCAGAATATATATCTAACTCCGCTAATAGATAGACGACATAAACGTCACGTTTGAGCAACACAGCAAGTGGTTCTGCAAATATTACCACTTTATACATATACTTACATAGTACTAATAAGTAATGTTTCAAATGCGAAAAGTTGTCTGTATACGAACGACTACTTTGTATTTGTTACTCAATTCTGTTAGATTCTGTTCTGTCTTCTGTTTCTTTTGTTATCTTTAGAGAACAAATTATACCGATAGAACCGATATATCCTGGAACTCACCACAATTCGAAGGCATGGGACACAATATTCGCCAATCCGGAGTAGGCTCCCGTGGCGTCTTATTGCCTAACGTCTCTAAGAAGAGGCCCTTGGCCTACAGTAGGACAAATTAACGGACTAATAAAGAAGAAGAAAATGTACAAATATTTTATTTTAAGTGTTTCCCACACTTTAAAACAATAATATATTTAAAAAAATGCAAAAAGGCATTTTTTAATACATCCTAACTTAAGTATCTATATTGTATGATTGTGTGAAGAGGACTTATCTATTCATATGCTACATTTTATGATTGTGTGAAGAGGACTTATCTATTCATATGCTACATTTTATGATTGTGTGAAGAGGACTTAATTATCTATTCATATGCTACATTTTATGATTGTGTGAAGAGGACTTATCTATTCATATGCTACATTTTATGATTGTGTGAAGAGGACTTATCTATTCATATGCTACATTTTATGATTGTGTGAAGAGGACTTATCTATTCATATGCTACATTTTATCCCGATTTATTTCCTCTAGCACGTAAAACTGTGTGTCACAACTAGTCCACATTGTAGCCAGTTGACATTTCGTGTTGATTTACTTTGTGTATCAAGTATGTTGCAATCCTTTATGTGCATGATGAATAGTAGCGGAACTAAGACGACTCCTTGTGACACACCAATCTGGACTGAATAATTTTGTATATGTGTTGTTTCATTGTCAGCATTACGTTTAGCGCGATTTTCATTGGCTATTCAATTTAGAAGCTTATTTGTTTTACCACAGAATGAATAATACTTACATAGTTGGTATAACTATGCTTTTGTCTATAAACTGAATGATCTGAACGACCTATACCTACCCCAACAGCCTTATTAATAAACGGGGAGTAAGGTCGGAGTAGTGAGAATATGCTTTGTCTTTTTCCGTGACATGAACTTTCAAAGTTGACAGACAGGAACAAAAAGTGAAAAAAATATTCTTACCTTACTCCACGTTTATTAATAAGGCTATAAGTGAATGCAGAAAAGCCAATAAACTCTCAAAAATGTTAACTCAAGATGGAGTACCACAGGGAGTTATCTTAGTTCCGCCACTATTCTTCATGCACGCAAAAGATTCCATATGAATTGGAAAATTTGCAACTTATAAATCACCAAGACTAAGATAAGCAAAATATGAATATTTTGACAACACTGCAACAAACCATTATCGTATTGTCTGTCTGTCTGTTTATCAATAGTTTATCGGACCCGATAACGGATGCTGGGTCATGTCAAACTGATATGACTTGACTAACCCAAATAAACTGATAAATATTTCGGTGGAAACATCATAATATATTGTCTTTGTAACCAAATCAACATTAATAAATATCTAAAGACTAATCCCCTTACTTTTTATAAACGATGACTAAATTTATGTACCGTTCGTCTCTGTCTGTTAAGTTTGAAACTTCATGTCACAGTAAAAGACAAACGTTACATAAAGTTAGTCATTATTTATAAGTAAGGGGGTCATACTATAACCATAGAATCTATAGAAAATAAACTACACACAAAGTAACGCATGGCTGAGTAGGATATATTTCTATAATGGTCCAGTGCAAGCTTATGCACTTAAATAAATAGAATCTTAAGTAACCCCATATCCAAAGTATTTAAGGTATTTGGCAGCAAGCCGAGAATGCTGGGTTTGTCTTGCTCATTTTAGTAATTGATGAATCGTAGATCTGCTGATACCAACAGAAGGTAGACCTACAATTCATCTGAGATAAGGACAGAGTAGCCATTGAGTGGCATGAGGCTCAGAAAACAGCCTTTGATTGAGTGTCGCTTAAAGCGGATAAGAATTTAAGGAGCATAAGCGTTGCATCTGCATTTTACAATCGCCTATTAAAAAGACAAATAAAATTTTCAAGTGTTTTAAACACGATTTTTTCCTAAGTGTTACATTTGGAAAACTCACATATTGAGAAGTTCAACATTTCGGCACTAAACGCAACTGAGGAGTATTCCGCGTGGTGGCGGGAAAATCAACAACAACAGCAATCTCAAGGAAGCTTAGGGTCAAACAGCTGTCGGCCCTTTTGTCACTCACAAAATTATGAATTTTAGATCTAGATCTGCAATCTAGAAAAAAATGGCGGTTGCGCAGAGGTCGATTTTTCATAGAAATCGCGCGTACTAAATATACTGCGCGAATTCACGGTTTGCCGGAACCTGTAGGTACTTAGGTACTTTAAAGCTGTAGGTAGTTATTTAACACCATATTTGTCGCTCTCCATTTTCATCTGTGCTGTATCATACATATCATACAGTTTAAGTGCCCACCAATAACTCTTTAATAATAAGTTAATGGACACATCGATACTATATTATTCGACATTCAGTTTTAATTGAGCTGTCGAATAAATTCGTTAAAAAATATTATCAATACCTACTTTTACAGCATAAGTTTATCGTGTTACAATGTACCTATTGATATGATTCATAAATACCTACTGTCAAGCAAGAAAAGTACAATTTACTGCAGAGTTCTAGAACTGTTATTTTTTAGATTTTATGGCCCTACGCCTTTAGCAGGACTTCAAAATTTCAATAAATATTAAAATTCAATGTTTAGTTCAAAAGATTGTAATATTTGCAATAACTGTAATATAAGTAACATTAATTATACTTATTAATTTTTTTTTATTTCAGAGAGCGAGATGCATCATTTTACTACACAATCAAATTCAATAAATAGTTAGCATAGATACTTAAAAAAAAATCTTATTTAAAAGAAAGTCGTGTTAATTACACTACCTATTTAATAACTCAAGAACGGCCGAACCGATTTGGCCGAAAATTGGTGGGAGCTTAGAACCAGGAGACAGTTTTTTTTTTACATTTTCTAAGGCGGATATAAATTCGCCGGGCCAGCTGGAAATCAATACAATAAAATGAATAAGTCAGAATGACGTCAAAGTTTCTAAGTCAAAATTTTAAACCATATTTTTCATATCCTAGCATTTCAGCTAACATATTGCAATTTATATTTAAAAAAGTAGGTAGCAAAATGATACCCCAGATAAGAACTTAAACCTTCAATGTAGTATAATAATTAATATATTATTATCCATCAATTTATTAAATTAGTCGAAATAAATTATTGTATTTTACGATTCAAGGTTCGTTTTACCATCGAATAATCCATAATGTTGCCATTCATTACTTATTATTTTACCGCGAACAATCAATAAAGAAATAAGTATAATCGAAGTTCGAATGCCTTGAACTGAAGTTGCGTCTTTATGTTTCAACTAAATAATAAGAAAAAGTAGTTTTCTTGAACTTACATAGCCGTATTAATAAACGTGGAGTAAGGTCGGAGTAATTTTACCACTTTTTGTTTCTGTCTGTCAACTTTGAAAGTTCTTATCACTTTAAAAGTTTCTGTATTTGGTTGTAAAGAGGAAAGATTTATATCTGTGTGTCTGTTTGTATGTTTTTAATGAATAAACTCAAAAATAACTGGACCAATTTCAAAATATATATCTCCAATATAAAGCTACATTATCGAAGAGTAACAGAGGCTACTTTTGATTCCGATACTCCCACGGGATCGGGAGTTACGCGGGTAAAGCCGCGGAACGCAGCTATCAGAAATCAAGTCCGTATCGAATCAGCTGCAACCTGCTTATCGTATGAAAGTGAAAACTTGCCTCAACCTTGAACTACCTGCCATTTTCCGGTACCTGCCTTATGGACCCTTTACACGTTACCGATTGCCGAGTCTTCTTCTCATTGGAGGTCGCGTTCCGAAGACACATTAGATTACTGACGATTCAAACTGCTCTGTGAATATTTGAATATCCAAATGAAAAAACATATTTTTATTTTTGATTTTTAACCCAGTACGTCAATGTTGGAAATATTGCCGATAAAATTTACGGTCTCTGTGGCGCGTCGGGCGAGGTCCCGACAGCGATGCAGAAGGTTCGATTCTCGCCGGGTACAAGTGTTTATGCTTAAAAATACATATTTGTTCCTGGTGTGGGTGTTTTCTACTAGGCATGCCTTTTAAGTTCTGTCGTTTGTATATTTGCCGCCAATTATAAAATTAGAACTTTTCTAAATTCAAATTTGTTAGAATTTCGAATATCAAAACAATTGAAAGCATTAGGATTAATGCAATTGTTTAGTCACAGCGTTGGTTTGAATCTGTCAGGTCACGTACGAAAATGAATCTTACTAAGGAAAATGTTCGTGCAATAATTTTCTATAACTTTCGAAGAGGCCTCACGCGACTTCAGTGTTTTGAAGAGTTAACATCTGTATTCCATGATGAAGTCCCATGTCTGCGGACCATCGAACGCTGGTATTTGGAATTTGAGCGTGGACATACCACACTTAGTGACAAATCTCGTGAAGGACGTCCAAAATCCGCCTTCACTGAAGATAACATCGTTGCTGTGAGACAACTAATCGTCGAAGATCGTCATGTGACATATCGAGAAATAGAGGCGTTATTAGGCATCTCAGGGACAACCATTCAAAAGATATTGCATGAGGCGCTTGGTGTGAGAAAACTAGTTTGCCGTTGGATCCCGCATTTGCTTTCCGATGATCATAAGGCGGCCCGCGTCAGAAGGTGTAAGAAAACTCTTCAGAGGTTCAACCGAGGAGAGTCAAATCACGTCTACGACATCATCAGTGGTGACGAATCTTGGATCTATGCCTACGATCCTGATTCCAAACAACAATCTACAGTCTGGGCTTTCCAAAACGAGCCAAAGCCGACTAAAGTTGTTCGCTCTCGAAGCACTTCAAAGAAGATGGTAGCTACGTTCGTGGCGAAAACCGGTCATGTTGCGACGATTGCACTTGAAGATCGTAGAACGGTTAATGCGGAGTGGTATACCACAGTTTGTTTACCACAAGTCATCGCCGAACTTCGGAAATCTAGCCCAAAGCGACGCATCATCCTGCACCATGACAACGCAAGCTCACACACCGCTCGTCAAACGATTGAGTATTTGAAGCAGGAAAACGTAGAAATTCTTGACCATCCTCCATACAGTCCTGACCTAAGCCCTAACGATTTCTTTACATTTCCTAAAATTAAGAAAACTCTTCGTGGTCAAAGGTTCCAGTGCAGTGAAGAAGCGGTCGACGCTTTCAAGTCAGCCATTTTGAACACCCCCACTTTGGAGTGGAATAAATGTTATAATAACTGGTTCGAGCGAATGGAAAAGTGTATTAAACTTCGTGGTGAATACTTTGAAAAACAATAAAAGGTACTATAAGGTTATATAGTTTGTTTTTTCTTCAAACGACAGAACTTAAAAGGCATGCCTCGTATGTATCATATGTATGTAGGTATTCACAACAAAAAAAAGTATAATATAAGTATAATTTATCCGTTGTCCCATAGTACAAGCCTTCGTAACTTCTTAATTTCTAATGTAACTTCGTGCAATATTTATAATTTATATAGACTTATATTTTTTTTTTATAAAATATATAGGTATGAAATATTTATAATTTATTTATCCTTTTAAAAAAATTATAAAAAATATATGAAAAATATTGTATACTCTTCGATGATGGACGGAAATCGTGTAAGTTTGAAAGTCTGTCACACAATGATTCCAACTGGCTAACTTGGAACCGTGTGAGAGCTCCATTGATCAGTAGAATCAGCTGCATAATATACTGCATTTCATACGAAAGTGAAACTGCCTTCACCTTGAACCACCTGCCATGTTCCGGTACTTTAACGACCGTCCGTCAGTAGTTATACCTTACGGTTATCGAACCGGCCGCGACCCGGCATCAGATCGTTAACAATTAGGTACTTCTTTAAAAACAATAATAATACTATACGATTTATGTGATGTAATAAACGTCTGCTTGTATTGTTGTGTGTTTTTTTTATTTTTAGCCGACTTCCGAAAAAGGCGTTTTTATTATAATGGTTTCGTTTTTTGTAGAGTCCCGCGGTTTTGACCGCGTAAGTCCTGATTCCTTGGGAATTTCGAAAAGTCGTTATTTTTAAGCTATTGCATAGCTGTTATCGCGGGCTTTGAGCGACTGAATCAAGAAATTCCGTAACGAAAATAAACGTAACACCCACACTAATTAAAAAAAAATGCTATGCAATAGCTTTACCCTGCCACACGTTTTTTTAATATAGTTATGTTAATAGGTATTTAAAATAGATAGGATTTCAAAAAGTTTTCACCAACAGAAAGTTAAATTATCGAGGAGTAACATAGGCTACTTTTGTTCCCGATGTTCCCTCGGGATCGGGACTGACGCGAGTGAAACCACGGGACGCAGCTATTCAATAGGTAACATTTGTAAATAAATAATTTCATTTTAATTTGCGATAAACCTTAGCAAATGGTTAGGTTTAATGTATACTGTAACCTATTGATTTGCCTTACAACACGTTAAAATCTATAAAGTTTGTAATGACCATTAAATGCTTATAGACACTGCATATAAATGGTAAATTTATTTTTATGAACTACTGGTCACCTGGTCAATTTATGAAATATATTCATTTATTTGTTGGGAAATAAATTCATGGTTACTAGTATCTTTAAGCTAAAGATAAGTTAGTATAACTATTATACATAATCTTTTAATTTGATTTTCAAATACGCAATGCGGCTCACGAGAAAATAATTGAAGTTTTATGATTTTATAGCTGCGTCCCGCGGTTTCACACGCGTAAGTCCCGATCCCGTGGGAATATCGGGATCAGAAGTAGCCTATATTACTCCTCGATAGCATGTAGCTATCAATTGGTGAAAGAATTATTGAAATCGGTCCAGTAGTTTCGGAGATTACCCCCAATATACATACTTACATACATACAAACATGTTACCTCTTTATAATATTAGTATAAATAGATCTATATCAAAGAATCTCAGCGGAACTATTCTTCAACATAATTGACTCGGTTCTTACGGCACATAACTCATAACACGTCTTGTGCGTGGTCGGTATAAATGTAAGTCTAACATAATAAAGTTAATAAGCTTCGAGCCTCATATGGTGTGGATAGTGACTATACAGCCTCGGAGGCGCAGCCGTCGGACTGGTAGATTTACGCGATAACTTATATATAATCTATTAAATGCTTTGTCCTGACTGACTGACGGATCAACGCATAGCCTAAACCGCCGGTATTAACCTCAAAATACTTTACCTTTAGAGCCCTCACCACACCACTTGACACCCACCACACACAGCATGAGAAAAATTAAAAAGAAATCGTTTTTTTTTAATATTGTGGCAATTTTATCACGACATTCAGCAAGTGAGTTTTATTAACTTCTTTCAGTCTTACCACAGAATACATAAATAGTACAAGTAGTCTTACATTGTGAAAAAGTATGCATTACAAAATGACTGGCCCCGAAGCAAGTAGAAAAATTAAAAAGAATTCAATTTATTTTTAATTTGTGGCTTCATTAGTTCATTCAGCCAGTGGTTTTACTGACGTTCTAAATTTGCAATCTGCCATCATGAAAAAGTTTGCATTATAAAATGACTGGTCTCAAAGTTAGAAGAAAAAATTAAAAATTAATTATTTTATTTTTAAATTTTGCTGCAATTTTTCTCATTTAATACAGCCAGTTTTACTGAAGCTTTTACAAACTCCTTTCAGCCTGACATCATTGAAAAGAGTTTTAAAGAAGAGAGTTTGCATTACAAAATGAAATGATCCTCTCATTTAACTAATATTATAGACGTTAAAGTTTGTGTGTTATTATTTGTCGCAAAAACTACTGAACCGATTGCTATAAAACTTAGTATAGGTAGCTAGAGATCTGGGCACATTGGCTACTTTTCATCCCGATCTCTTTATTGTACCAAAAATATACAAATTATGTACCTACATAACACTAAACGAATTTAAAAGTTCAGTAGGCAGCCTTACCGCTAAAATCGAGTGCAGTTAGAAGTTTAGTCTCAATACCTGATTATCTCAGAAATCTACCTCTCAGGCGTACTTGCCCAAGGCAATGCCGTTGTCGTAAATGGACAGTTTCCTACTGGGCAAGGTTTGTCACACGCTAACACTGAAATGAAACTACACAAGCACGCTGGAATTGGTATACCATACAAAATGACATTAGATCTTTGTGCCGATTTGATTAGCGCCATGTTGCGCTGTTGTCGCGCGTTTTCTATTGGAAGTGATGGTGGCTGTCCGTGGAACTAATAGTTCCGTGGTTCAAATAGGCACAAAATTCAGTGCGCTATGACCTGTCCAGCGACTTGTACCATGAATGTCAGTGCACGCTAAGCAAGCGTCCACTTTATATGACACCTTATAGCTAGGTAGGTAGGTACCTACGTAACGAAATTTGGGTCCGTGAGGTGGGCTGTTCTAGACGTCTAGGCAAACCAGTTTTGTTCTAGGACTTTTGGAAATTTGAACTTTTTCTTTATCCTGTTTAGCGTGAGGAGATCTTGGTAGATATTTCACTTGTTTCTTTAACAGTCGATACTTACATTACTACTTAGGTAATCAACACTTTGGGAAATTCACCATTTTGCGAATCCAATATTTTGAGATTCGACATTTTGGGAAATTCAACATTTTGAAACTAAACTCTCACTAAAGGTTTGTGAAAAATTTGTGAAAGAAATTAAAACTACTTACTGCCCTTACTTGTGTAAACGATGATTAAGAGATAAATAGTCACACAATGTTTATTTTTTTATTTATAAGCTTGGTGTTTTTTCTATCCTTTATTTATTTATTTTCGTACCTAAGTATAGGAGAGGCTTATGTTCAGCTGTGGACGGATAAGAACCCATATAACAAGCGTAGTAACTTAGTTTAGTGCAAGACGACGTACTATCCAATAAGCCTACAATGTTTACTGATAAAATAGTCAAAACTTACCTACACAAAAACATGTAACTTATTAAATTAATCCCTTCAACCGACTTGAGTCTTAAATTGGACAACAAGTTTCACGTCTTCCGCATGCCCAAATATGGGCTATCAGTCGTAAATCTTGGCAGAATAGTGTGAATTTGTTGTGAATGAGTCAGTCACCCCGTCAGTCGGTCCGTCAGGCCGGCCTTGTCCGGCGCCTCGCCAAATATGGGATGACAGACCGGTCACGACCAGGGAACTGTGGACTTCAAAATTGTCTGCCTAGAATGGAAAAAATGTTGTATTTTGGATTTGAATTCGTTGTGCGTGGTTTTTACGTGTGCGTAAATTTATTACTTACATTTGACAGAGTAGATACTACACACTAAAGTGAAGACAAATAATGACCAAAAAAATAATGTTTACAGGCAGAATTTTATTATGGTGTTTGCCATACATTATCATGTCCATTGTAAATTAGTGATTGTGTCTTTGTTGATTTTTCGTTTGAATTAGGTAATAAAAAAAAATAACGGTGAATGTATCCATGTATGTATTGACTCTATACTTACTTTTGTCTTATTTTTTTTTAATCTACAATTCTTATATAGAAATTGAATCTATTAACTTTTTAAATTCACCCGATGGAAAATGTAACTATTTAGGTAATGTCTAAATTAAATCTATCTTAAACTGCACGACTTCAAATTTATTTTATCAAAATCGCTATTGATACATTCTTTTTCTATTTTGTTACATCCTTAGGTAGGTAGGTAAGTATCTATACTCATACATTTCCAATTACTGTCTCTACCCATTTCTATTAAAATAAAGAGTCTAGACCAGTGGTTCCCTAAGTGGGGGGCGCGCCCCCCCAGGGGGGGCGCAGAGACCTTTCCAGGGGGGCGCGGGCCACCTGTGTAGAAAAACTTGCGATCGCTGAGAAAATAACTTGCGATCGCTGAGAAAATGCATTCCAGACTGCTCGATACGACCAATGAAAATATTTGAAATTGACCCCTGTCAAGAACCTCATTGAGGCCTCAGTAGGCGAATGTTAAGAACTTTATCAGCTTCTAGCCTGGCCCCGCGCCTGTCTCGAGGGGGCTATCAATGGTATTTAGTACTTCTTACCAAATACCTTTTGTATGACTTTGTAAAACTTTATTAAAAAAAAAAAAAAAAAAAAAGAGCAATAAGAATACCTACTTATTTTGTCATGAAATCCATTTTTATTTTGACCTCCAGTCCAGACTGACTGGAGGATGGGGGGCGCGGATTTTTTTTTATGGTCGAAAGGGGGCGCGACTCAAATAAGTTAGGGAACCCCTGGTCTAGACAGACTGAGGGATAAGCGAGACTTCTTATAAACATCCCATTTTTTGTCATCGAATTCAGAATCCTAATAGAATAGGTAGGCGAAACATGTCTACTTAAGCCGAATATGGATAATCTCATTTATGTTACATGGACCGAATCGGCTTATTTATACGAGTCGATACATATAATAAATTATACATTTTGCATGCTCCGTGATAATTTTTTGTACCTACAAATTATACAATTCAATATCCATAGGCACCTACCTTAGTTATATTTTACCGGGTTATTATAGTCCAGTCGAGACCAAGACCATTGTAACATGGTTAAAACGTGAAAAAAAATAAATAATACGCGATTAAGACTAAGTAACGTTTTACATTGTTAACAAATCGTGTGAATATAAAATGTTTAATAATTACTTAGGTATTAATTATTTTATTCAAACAAACGAAATCAAAAATACCTAACCTTAGTTTCCTTAATAACCTATTTCAAAAACTTAGATCAAAAATATAAACAAAAAGCCCATACATTTATTTGAAAGTAACAGTCCTTTACTTTTCCTTTAAAATTGACAGTTCTTTGTTTGCATTTTTGAATTTATTACTGGTTTAGGGTGTTACCATATGAGACGATTTCTTTTTAATTGGTACCAATAAATAGGTTGAAATTCCCACGCCCACTTCTTGTAAACGGCTGGCTGTAGTGCCCTTAATTTTACTCGATCTACCCACACTTTGACGTTCCAGAGAATCAAGCTTAGACCATGAACAAGAAACTGCAATTTTTGGAACAAATGAGAAGAAAACCTCTCGTGTCTTGTTTTAGAGTTTAGAGTGTCACAGAGGTATTTCGTACCCGTAAGCCGTGATAGACAGCCACACCTAACCTTTCAGGCTCGACGTAAAAAGACTCGACAGTCGACATGGAGCTAGGAACCAAATGAGAAGAAAGTCTCTCGTGTCATGTTTTAGAGTGTCATTCCGCGACGCTACGGCTACTCGTAAACCGTGATAGTACCACACTCACTGACTTGACGTAAAGAGACTCGACATAGAGGGCCCAAATCATACATTTAGATACGTTTCGGTCAGTGCCCTTCCCAGATAACATTTAATAAATAAATTAAAAAAATAAAGTCGCGTTCGTGGATTTAGCTAAGTGTTATTCAATCAGATAGGTGCTATTCGACAGAATACATCCCAAATCGCAAGTTACAAAATTTTAAAAAGTTTATACATTTATCCGCTCTGTGGCTCATGCAAAGTCAACATCAAACTATTATTATTTCAATAAGATACTTTCAAACAAGCATCGGAACCACCTCCCAATTCAAATGAACTTCGAACACGCACCGAATTACCCTTGTCCGAGATTCCTATGTCTTTGCTACCTACATTTACCCGACATGTCATAAACGTCACTTAGCAGTCGTACTCGAGTTGTAAAAGTTGCACTAGTTGCGTGGGAGGCGACAGTTAGACTCCGGTACGTAGGGGCACAATTGAAGTGCGTGCGCGCACCTACGTCGAGTTCATGATGACAGTATTAAATAGGTTAGTTGATCTGATTCACAGATGTGATATTGGGAGTAGATGTCGAAAATGTATGTATGTAGGTATAGTTAGACAAACTCAAACTCAAAAATATCATGTTTACTCAATAAGATATTCCCATGATCGTTTTGAATCGTCAGTAATCTAGTGTGTCTTCGGAACGCGACCTCCAATGGAAGGAAAAATGAAATGAAATTATTTATTTGCTTAGAAATATGGTACACAATGGTTCAAGACACAAGAAACTCTTTGGGGTTTATTTTGCAGTGATCATGTGAATCACAATGTCGCATATTTAAAACTATAGTGGAACCGGAGCATTAATCTATACCATAATCCTTAATTCCCTACTAACATTATAAGCGCGAAAGTAACTCTGTCCGTTGAAATAAGTTTGTGAAAAAACACATCACATCCGCAAACACAACCTGCCCAACCCCATCCTAACAACGGACTATCAAAATCGATGACTATCGACACACTTAGATTTTCAAAATCGTTATAAATTATATTTTTTGGGGGGTGTCAAAAAAGGACAGACAGACATTTCAAATTTGATACCGTGTCACCTGCCCTTACTACATTAATGTCACACAAAAATAATGAGCCTAATGAAACCGCCACCGCGAACTAACAACGAACTAACGGACATAAGTAACGAAATGACAAACCTAAATAACTGGATCAATTTGTAACCAGAATGTAAAGTAGTCAACCTAAAATTATTAGGTCTCTGTCGAAGAGGTAAAACATTGAAAGGGAAATAGAGAATACATAACATATTAGCGTGAAACATACACAGTACCTGCCGTTTTCTTAGCAAAGGAATTGTCACTAGAAATATTTTACAAGGAGAAATATATCATCAAAAATTCTCCCATGACACTCTCGGTGCACTCGCCCGGTAAGCGAGGGGCACAGGTTCGAATAATGTCATCGGAGGATTTTTGGTGATATATTTCTCCTCATAAAATATTTCTAGTAAAAATGCCTTGAGCAAACGAGCAAAATCATAGGAAATATTAAAGGAATTGTTCTATGCAATTTTACTCACAAAATTTGAAGTGGACACCAAGCTGGCGATTATCTCTGTTTGCATTATAAAATTCAGCAAAGGACAACTACCGGAACGGATAGGACTAAGTAGGTACTAATAGAAATTTACGGATGAAACTACTTGTGTATTTTTCTCATTGGAGGTCGCGTTTCGAAGACACACCATGCCATCTATTTGCACCCATATCCATAAACAACAAATCATTTCATTTCATTTTCATTCAATAGCAGTGCTCGCGACTTCGTCCGCCTATTTTTATTGAAAAAATAATATTTTATTTACAGGACCAGCGGTTCCTGAGATGAGCGCGATTAAACGAACAAACTCTTCAGCTTTACAATATTAGGTATAATAATAATAATAATAATAATAATTCTTTATTTCGGATCAATAGCATTTTACAGAAAATATAAATTACCTAATCCATATCACAAAAAAGACAGAAAATATTTAAAATATTTAAAAAAGTAAAAGTTAGATATTTACGTAGGTACATCCGAGTAAATTATTACACAGCTAGTGTCGACCATTTTTTATAGGTCTCTGTCGTTAATAGTCTGTCTGCCAGACTCCTAATAATGTTGTTCTTACACCTGTCAACTCTGGCTATAAACGATGCAATTCGATGCCTCTGGATCGCATTGAATGTATTTGTGCGAGCGTCCAGAAACATGGCAGATGCACTGCAGTATCTACTTAGACCCATGAGTTGCCTAAAGATGTTATTATAGGCAACTCTTATGGCATCATGCGCTTTTTTCGTATAATTTGTCCACAGTTGACAGGTATAGAACGTCTGACAGTAGGACCTGAATAGGGTTAGTTTCACGTCAGGCGAGGCTTTACTGAACTTTCTAATAATCATATTACCGACAGTGCATAAAGCTCGCCTTTGCCGCTCAATGTCTGTATCGTCGTTCTTGGTGGAAGTCACAATGTGACCAAGGTACCTGAAGCTTTCAACTATTTTAACTGGCGTACCGTCAACGTATACATCAGGCACGTTATCCGGTCCCTTTCCCGATCTGGATATCAACATTTCTGTTTTTTTGGCGTTGTATTTGAGCGCATGATTTTTAGCGTACCGTTCGCAGATGTTAATTAGCTTTCTTAGGCCCTTGATTGTCGGACTGAGCAGCACCATATCGTCAGCGTAGCTCAGGTTGTTGATATATCTACCATCCAATCTGAGACCGACAGGGGTGCTGCTGAGTTCGACAATCAAACCATCGACATATGCATTAAACAGATCGGGAGAGGTGAGACCGCCCTGTCTCACACCACATGACAGACGAAAACTGTCAGACTGTTCCTGGCCCCACCTAACAGTATTCATCTGGTTTCTGTACCAAAAAGAGAGCAATTCGACAACCCTCGGATCCACTGCCATGTTCCTAAGTTTTTGCCATAATAAATTGTGATCTATGGTATCAAAAGCTCGACTCAAATCAAGAAAACAAGCGTAAACACTGGTTTTGTTGTCATTATAGTGGCCCACAACCTGCTTTAATGAAAATATGGCCATATCCGTCGACACATTCGGCTTGAATCCAAACTGGCCGTCGTCATTCTTTATTGTCATTTTAGCCTGTATGACACGTTCAAGCACCTTGGCCACAATGGAAGCCAACGATATGGGTCTGTAATTTGCCACGCTCGAGATGTTACCGTTTTTGTTCTTCGGTATTGGAACAACTAGTGTTCTTATCATAGCAGCGGGTAAGTATGAGTGCCTCACACACAGATTAAAAAGCCGCGCCAAAAGTTCATGAACACACTGGCCAGCATTCACTAAATGCTCTATACTAAGCCCGTCGTGTCCCGGAGACTTGCCCCGTTTCATATATTTTAACACTGTAGCTATGTTTTGTCGAGATGTAAAGTTTTCGGAACAAGTCTCCATGACACGACATGGACTTTCCGGTCTACTCTTAACAGATGTATCTACTGCACTATTGTTTACATTAAAAAACTTCATAAATATATTTGCTATTTTCTTTGTATCGTCTTCCCCTTCAACATTAATCGGTAAGGAGTTTTTGTCGTTTAATTTCTTTGTTTCTCTCCAAAACTGTACAAAATTACCTGCTGAGTGATTGCGAGCCAGTATGTCCATTTTGATCTTTTCTTGGTTATTTTGTATGTATTTAAGCGCCGCTTTAAACTCCCTGCGCGAAGCACACATACTCTCATAGTAAACACCGGAGCGTGGCCTACCGCAGGCCATCCACTGCAACATATGATGTCTAGCTACCTGGTGTGCCTCCCTGACGTGATAATTCCAACCGGTCAATTTTCGATACTTACTTCGTCTATTATTAAAACTTTTCTCGGCCGCCAATCTAAAAACATTTACAATATCATGATATAATTTATCGATATGTCTAACATGATGCGACTCTTTACAATTTAAATATAAACAGTCCGAATACTTCGTATTAAAATCATTTAAAATATTATAAAAATTGTCATTACATTCTTTATTATATAAGGTAATTTGTTCTTTGTCTCTTACGCCCCACATGTATTTTAATTGTAAATTATTATCCGATAAAATTATTTTCTTTGGTACAATTGCATTAAAACTAAAACTAATAACTAGTGGTATGTGGTCAGACCAGTATGAACCGTATCTAATACCTACATCTGTGACTAGCGCGGCGGCCGCATCAGTCGCAATACAGTGATCGAGCCATCGACACGTACCGTGCGCATCGCTAATGTACGTATATGAGTCGCCGCCCAGACGCTCTCGGTCCACACACCTTAATGACTCATCGGCACAGTAATCTACCAGCTCTTTTCCAAAAAGAGAACCTGGGTGCGCATTGAAGTCCCCTAACGCAAATACGCATTCGACGTCCGTGCTTTCAATAATGGCATTCAATTGCGCCAAACACTGGGTAAATTCTGGTAGATTGTCCTCGTCATTGGTAGGCATGTAAACGCAACAGACGAGTAGGCAGCGGTCACCCCGCACGAACCTAGCGGCCACTATCCTATCGTTATCACAGTCTACTATCTCAACACTACTAAACTGACTAGATCTCCACATTAACGCAGTCCCTCCGTAAGGTCTCCCCTGTAAAACGCCCTGTGATGTGTCCACTGAAGACTTGGCGCTGCAGCTAAACTCCTTATCGATGCTATTTATGAAGCTTAGATTGTGTGGCAGGAGCCAAGTTTCCTGTAGTGCTATAATATCGGCACACTTACAAAGATTTCTAACATCTTCAACAGATCTCTTCACAGATCTGCAGTTAAAAGAAGCCAGTCGCAACATTGAGTTGTTATGTATGCAATTTTGTAAATCTATATTAAATATTGCTAGATACGTTATCATTCTCCTTACTATATGTACGCTGCTGTTTATACCGTCTAAACACCAAACCCGTAGGCCAAAAATCTTTTTGCAGGTATTTATTTATTTTGGACGTCGGTACAGTTATTTTGAAGGAATTAAAATTCGTATCACGGCTCTGTTTCAGCATTTCTACCTCTAAACATTCTTCCTGCATATTCTTTATGTAGACCTTAATATCTTCTGCTGTTATATGTTTTTTTGTATAGATTTCACACTAAATTGCTGACGAGTCAAAACGATCATATTGTGATCTTATAATTTTGAATTCGTAGTGTGGGATATTTCTTAAACTATAGCCAGTTTTGGAACACACAATGGTGTTGTCGTCCACTCTATACCTAAAGATATTAAAAAAAAAACAGTTTTATCTCTACTGTACAATCTTTAGGTCTAAGTCTAGATTGCCTAACTAGACCTAGCGTGGGTGGGTGGTCTGGATTAGGTACTACAGGTCGGCAAAGAAATGTTCTAGGTGTATATTAGTAATGGGCTGTTCAAATTAATGATAGTGTCGAAATTGGGTGGCAAAAATGGTGGTGGAAATCTTAGATTAAAACAAAATTAGTAGATACGGTATATTCTAACATTGCCAATTCGAAAAATGAGCTAGAAACACCTACATGCATTTTCATAAAATTATTGTATTTAAAAACATTTGTTTTTAAGAATGATTCAGGCTTTGTAAATAAGCAAAAAGGCATTCTTATGGATGTCAAAAAAATAATTGCAGCGTGACAGCACGTGCTCACGCGGCAGCGGTTCGACATACGGCTGAGGCTAGTGCGTCAGCTAGACGCAGTTTTTTCGTCTCATTTTCCGAAACTAGGTAACGTATGTGCTGTTTTTTGTTTTCATCTAAGGTGGAAATATGTATAGTTTTGTTTCGGTGGTGGGACGTTGCCAGTGCAGTAGCCAGTTAGGTTTAAATAGGGGGACATCAGTTTAACAAACCAATACACAAATGAAGAACCTCTCATCCTAAAGGCATATATACCTAATACCTATGCTCCGTTCCGTAGAGGGTAAGAAAGGAGATTCACTTTTTTTTTAAATACCTGATACAAAACGTTGCTCAAAGCACTATAGTACAAGCCAAGTCGCCCCAAAATTAAGCAACTAGGCTGTATTACGACTCTATTACGGGTACTAGACAACGGATCACTATATCTTTTTTTTAAATCTATTATCTAAAGAGCTTTACCATGTTTTGATTTGTTTTTACGAAGCCCGATATTTATCGTGAAAAATCGTATAAAAATATATTTCATAGGTAGGCTAATTAAAGGACGGAAAGATTTGTATTTTTGTGTGTGTGTATGTTTGTAATAATAATACATAAACTCAAAAACTACTGTGCCGATTTCAAAAATTCTTTCACTTGAAGAAAGCTACATTATCGAGGAGTAACTAAGCTACTTTTGATCCCGATATTCCCACGAGATCGGGACTTACGCGAGTGAAACAGCAGGATGCAGCTAGCATAATATAAACACCTAGATCTGATCTCCTTTAAGGAGAGTAGAGATGACTCATATACGTACTTCTATCTATACCTATACAATCATTATTACTCATAACCATTTGCACAGGTGTGCACAGTGCAGCGCGAATATGTGTCTAATCAATAATTATTATAATTCTGATATGTTTCATAGATTATTATGTAAATCTACCGACCTTTAACAAGTTACAGACCCGGCGGACTTCGTATCGATATCATTCATGTATATAAAAAACTTTATACTAGCAGTTGATCACTAAAAATTAGAATATGAAAAAAATCAAAACGTAAGAGCATGGTCATGGCTGATACAGGCTTGACCAATGACCATGCCTAAGCTCTATCCAGGGAGGAAACAGTCGACTACGTTTGTAAAGTTTGTATATTGAAAAGAGTAGGTATCTATATTATCCTTTCTTCTTAAAACCAAAAAAATAAGTTTTTATTTCAGACTTAATATTGACGACCTCTGGGGCGCGTCGTGCGAAAGCGCGACTGCAATGCAGAAGGTTGCGGGTTCGATTCCCGCCGGGTGCAAGTATTTATGCTTAAAAAATAAATATTTGTGTCTGGTCTGGGTGTTCCTCTATGTATGAAATGTATGTATTTACAAGAGAAAAATAAATATATGAATTTTCGTTGTCTAGTCACCGTAACACAAGCTTAGTCGCTTACCACGGGGCTAGATGGCGCTTACCCACTCACATGATGCTAATATCACAAGCCAATTGGTCCAACAGTCTGATTGCCAAAACAATCTTATTTGTCAATTAAAATCAAATTAAGAACCGCCTTTTTCAAGTAATTTGGGTCCCGCGACTAGAAAATAAATCATTTTAACTATCAATTTACGACGTAATTATCGTTTATGGCTTAGTCAAACAGTAATTTGTACCGATTATACATTTTAAGTCATTAGTTTGATTATTTGTTGAAGGAAAAAATAAGTTTTTTAGATTTCCCCAAATTAGGTGCCTAGGTGTTATCGATAACATTTTTAAATTATGCAATTTAAATAAGCAGATAAAAATAAAAAAAAAATGAACCTGATTTCATATTAACGGGCAAAATCTCTATTAAGGGCCCTATTCTGAAAAACTGAAAATCCATGTCGGGTGCATCGAAAATTGTTGATTAGGTATTTCATGACGGAATGTCGTAGAACTTTTTTTTTTGTACAGATTGTAGGCGACATTGTTTCCGATATTTTAGTGCAGTTTCCATACAAATATGTCGAAACGTATTGAAGCCTATCGACATTTTAGCCAAATCAGAATTTTTTTGTTTAAAATTTGGATATGCTTTGCACCAATAGGAGGTTCTTGTCTTAAAACTACACCAAAATGTAGTAATGTCACCTACAATCTGTGCACAAAAAAAAGTTCTACGACATTCCGTCATGAAATAATCAACAATTTTCGATGAGCCCGACAAGGATTTTCAGTTTCAAGGTCGTTGACGTTGTTACTCCTCTTAAACCAAAATGAAAATTAGGTAACATAATATCATACATTTCTGAGGAACTATTTTACTCATCACTCCGAAGATCTTTGTCAGATCCTCATCATTTTTTATGGAACTACTCTTGCGTTTCCTCTTTCTAACAAAAAAAAAGAATCTCCACAATCAGCCCAGCCCGTCCTTGAGTAATCGGCGAACATCCACCAAAAACATAGTCATAAGAACCTCTGTCTTAAGTCGGTTAAAAATTGAACGCATATCTACATAGCTACGTACAGCCACAGGTATAGTAGGTACATAGCTACCTACTATACCTGTGGCTAATCGCCCACGCCTGTCGTAGCCAGCGGCCGGGGCGGCTCGGCGCCCATACGGCCGGACGACCTTCGGGCTACCACTGTGTATGATACCATATCGAAGGTAGTGGCCAAGTGACGCGGTACACTTTTTAAACTTACCTACACGATTTCTGTCCATCATTATTAGACACGGGTACCTACTACCACAGTGTACCTAGTAGTTGGCGCCTCGACGCCTCGGCCCAGCATTCATACAAATTTGATTCTCGGGACAGGTCACAAAAGTTGTAGGAAAGTGAACATAAGATGTAGAAAATGTAGGAAATTTGATAAAATGACTTGTCAAAGCCTTAAGAACGAAGTCCACCCCTGTAGATGAGGTCTGGAAAGACGAGACTTAAGACTATATTAAGCATTTTATCTCGATATAAGATAAGATGCTTAATATAATAAAATCAACACGATGAAAACCGGAAAAACATTGTTAAAACAGAAGAAAATTCTAACTACTTCTACTTTTTGTCTCGCTTTCTTCTAAGTGTCTGTAAACCACTATCTCCCTTCAAGAAGAATCCTACAGTACATACATATATGTACCAACGCTCACTGAAGCCCTAAGATGGTACGCTGGAAAAATGAACTAAATTTATCTCCGTTTTATGTCATTTCGAATAAATATTTTGGAAAACCTTATGGTGGGGGCTCTGTAAAAGTAAAATCTTAATCCGAATAATACCGATGTTAAGGTAGAAAACTAAATTTTTCATGCTATATTTTGGTATTATGTTTGTATGGAAATGGTAACAGTACCCACCCTCTTAAGTTAGCCGAATCAAAAAACCTTCTAAAGTGACACACAAGTTAAAAGCAGTCACCTAACCCAAGAGTCGTGGGTCGTGCGCGGGCAATTAGCGAGGTCACATCCTTGCCCTCCGTATGATAGAGCACATGCAGTGCCTGGGGGTAGTTGTGTAACTTTCTTTGTGAGGTGCTTTCTTTGACGACGAGGTACAGTCAGCCTGCATATTTGCAGACTATTTTTCTTCAGTTAGCCCACATTTTTTCCTTAATTTTTTTTCTGTTTCGCGATGTTGAATTGAAATTAAACTCATTTTGTGGTTTTAATCGCATTGGTTTTATTATTTTCAGTATTTTATCAATGCTCTACGTTTCGAAATTCCTACCGGGTTGTTTACCCTGCAGGAAGAGATCTGTAAGATTTTGAAACGTTGCGTTAGGAATTAATAAAATGCTAAATTAAGACCGGAAAATGAGTTAATGTTTGTTTAAATCGTTTATTAATTTACGATTTTTTTAAGGTTCCGCAACCAAAGGGTGAAAACGGGGCCATTTTACTAAGACTCTACTGTCCATCCGTCAAGAATCAAGAATCAAGAATATTTATTGAATAACTGTGTACATTAAGGTGACATGGAAATGTGTTATAAGTCTCTCAACAGGCTATACCCTGAACCGTGATAGCCAGTCAGTTGGAATGTTCTATTTTGCACAGGATGATACAAAATATTTCAGTTGCCGCTGTAACAACTACTTAAAACATTTTTTTTTATTAACATTAACAACAACCGTGGTTTTCTGTGACATTTTTTTGTCTGTTGTTCTTTTCCAATTAATCTATCTATCTATATTTAATATTGAAAAGAAAGTAAATGCAAGACCCGTGCAAGCAACTATCGACCTAAAGGTGGGTCTGCAAACATGTGTGGTACTGTACATCCGACCACCGGTGTTATGTTGCATTCAAGTGAAGAGTGCATCAATCTTTGTACCACCAACTGCGAGTCATGATAGGTGCAATTTACTTGGAGCTAACTAAGCTGTGGGTTTCCTCACGATGGTGTCCTCCACTGTAAGAGCTAGGTAGCTAGCTACGTATTGGTTCGTTCTTTCCTTTGGGCATGGCTGGTTCTCCTTTAAGAGAACCGAATCTAGCACTTGGGGACACGATCTGTCTAAAACAGATCCCTGACGGTTGCCCGTCAAGGGGGGTGGCCTGACGGTACAGCGGACCCCTCTCTTTATACCCTTGCTGATCACAGTTGGGGACGCTATAACATTATATGCGTAGGTTTAGATAACAGGGTCTGGGCATGCCTGACAAGTTTAGCAAGATGGTAGTGCTGGCCAAGCCAACTCAACCTAATAATGTCCCGGGAACTACAGCGCTATAAAAACGTGTAAAAGGTGGTCGAAGTTTGTGGAAAGTGGCCCACTGTTTGAAAGTGGACGAAATACATACATATTATGCAGAAGTGACAACTTATAGAAGTGTCAATCTATATTTATAAAATGCCTTGATATTGGCCTGGGTTTGTGAAATAGATTGTAAAATTAGTAGCGTGTGGATGGCCTATTAAACAGTTTTGAGTGATTTTCCTACATGTTACCGAAGAAAGTTCGTAATAAGTTACGTGAAACAATCATATAAGCCAAACTCATTACATTATAAAAAAAATATATAAAGTATAGGAACCAAACGCGGTTTCACTCGAATAAGTCCCGATCCCGAGAGAATATTGGGATAAAAAGTAGCCTATATATTAGTCCATATTTCCAGCTATCTACGAATCCAGTTTAAAATCGTAATCGGTGCAGCTGTTTTTGCGTGAATGAGCAACAAACATATCATACTCACAAACTTTCATCACCTTTATAAAATGACTAGCAGTGCCCCGGAGTTTAACACGCGTAAGTCCCGATCCCGAAGGAATATTGGGATAAAAAGTCGCCTATTCGTAGTCCAAATCTCCAGCCATCTACAAACTGAGTTTCATCGTAATCGGTCTGTAGTTTTCGTGTGAAGGAGCACAAACACACACTTACTAAGTTTCACCTATATATTTAGCTGCTAGCAGAAATACTTAGATATTTATTTTCTATTGTTTTCTTCACGATACAAGAATTTTAATGATGTAGTTACCGCGGTCCAAAGATGGGTTATTTTTGCTGGGAAATTTTAAGTTTATAGCCGTGTAGTCCCGGCATAAAATAGGGGTAGGTATACTACATCTCTTCCCGTGGATGTCGTAAAAGGTGACTAAGGGATTTGGGGGAGACTAGTGCACCTGGAGTTCTCCCCGCGCGGTGGCGGGTAAAAAACTTGCTTGTAAGGAGGTCAGGCAGGCAACTAAAATATTTGCAGTAGGTATCGTCAATGATGATTTACCTACTGTGTCGACCGACACCACATCAATTTGAGGTTTTAGCGGACCCCGGGCTTACGAGAGGGATGCAACCGGGAACATCGCTCAGATCAGAGTGAAAAATAACGCAGAAGGTTGCGGGTTCGATTTCCGCCAAGAACATTATTTATGCTGACCATAAATGTTTGTTTCTGGTTCTGGATGTTTCTATAAATAATTTATCATTATGTACCTATGTATTTTCAAGAAAAAAAGTTGTACATATCCGTTGTCTAGTCGATACCCATAGTACAAGCCGAGTTGTTTAATTTTGTGGCCAGTTGGCGCTGTGTGCAACGTCTTGCAATATTTATTTATTCTTAGATAATAATGCGCTTTACGTTCATAATATTTAATTTCTAACCCAAACCGCGACAAACGCAGCCGTGAGACAGAACTCACTTTCATTTGACTAAAATTAGTTATGAATGACCCATGCACACAATGCCGATTACCGACCCCAACGCCAATACCATAAACCAGTAAAAAACGTCGCGTGAATTGATGTTCCTTTTTAGGGTTCGTACCTACGTAAAAAGTGATAATAACACGACACGCGGAATTTTACATATGGCTACTGCCCAATACTAAAACGCTGATTAAAACTTAACGTCTACTTAAATCAAAGACTATAGAACTAATTGACTGCTCAGTATACCCCCCCTCACAAAAATAGTACATCGTTTTGGTTGTAGTTACTGAAGCTACCTCCTCACTATTTCACGCTCTAAGTATAGATAGGTAACGCATCGGCCAATCACAACATTTGATTATTACCTCACCCCCTGCCCGCAATGGCGAGATTTGTTTTGTAGAAAAATTCGCAGTATTAGCAGTCAATTGGTTCTATTGTCTTTGACTTAAATATAAATAAGCAGCTTCTAAATTCAAAATTGATATGCAATTTTTTGAGTAAGGAGTTTGATATTTCAGTTAGTCTGTAGCACTGGTCGCATTTTCAGCAATATTTGTTTTCCAGCCTCGATTCGGCAAACCGACAACATGTAAACAGCTCAACAAACACATTCATAATTACATATTTAAATGGTCAATTATCGAATCGCATAGAAAGTGAAGACAGTATCGAGTGGGGTCGTATAACGAACGATTCGTTACGATCGCGGTAATCGATTCTAGATCCGATTCGTATCGAGAACCGGCTCTTTTGTTATCCGCTTACGGCGGTGTTAGATAACTGATGAGTGAGCAGGAAGGGAGATGGAAGTTGGCCCTTGATGATACTATTGCTTGCTACTCAAAATTTGAGGGCTACTTAACAATTAAGTAGCTCCACAATAACTCGCATATTAAGAGGAAAGATACCTAGTCGTTCTACATCTAAAAGTTATCGACCGTCTCCTCCCTGGATAAAGACATTAGAGAAAATATGTTTATGCTATAAAACCTATATCTGTCATGACCATGCGCCTACGTTTTGGTTGTTTTTTTTATTATTCTAATTACAATAGAATTAAAATTTAGAAAAAATAAATTTGAGAAAAAAATGTAGGTCATGGCAGATATAGGTTTTATGGCATAAAACATATTTTCTATAATATCTTTATCCAGGGAGGAAATCGTCGACTACGTTTGTAAAGTTTGTATGTAAAAGAGCGTAGGGTATCCTTTCCTCTTAAATTTAAATTTAGAAGTTTCTCAGTTATTTAAGTAGCAAGTCTGTCGACCTAATCTCGACAGGAAGAGTTGCACAATTGAGAAACCGTACCGAAAATGGTTCAGCCTTAGTGCATCCGCTGTGGTCATTGTTACCGTGATTGGAGTGTCATTGACATTATTTTGGTATCTATTGTCGTGTGATTGCTTGGAGGCATTGTGACAAGATTGTGGAGATGGGTTAGTTTTATCCCCTCCAAATTGTTGTACTTAGCGCTCCAAGACTAAAATATTTTTTTATGACAAGCGTACTTTCTTGTATACAGACGACTTGTATAATGTATAGGTATACTAGCAGATTCCCGCGGTTTTACCCGCGTTATTTCCAATCCCATGGGAATATCGAGATCAAAAGTAGCCTATGTAACTCCCAGATAATGTAGCTCTCTATTGGTAAAAGAATTTTTGAAATCGATCCAGAAGTTTCGGAGATTACCCCCAATATACATACATTCATGTTACCAACGTTACCTCTTAATAAAATTAGTAGGTATAGATTTAATATTCAATTAAAAAATATGTTCCTTATTTTAAAGTCGGTTAAAAAGGGTATCAAAGTGACGAATCCAACGATATACCTAAACAGAAATATTAACTGTTTACAAACTTACCACCTTTTTGTGACTGTAGTCAGTTGTTAACCAAAATTCAGATATTTATTGGTGACAGAAGATTATCTTTACTTACCTGAAACAAGTAAAAGACACAAAATTAGCATAGATAAAAAATAAATAAAGTTAAAAAGAGTTACAATAACTAATTAATTAAATAATAACGGTCAAATTAAAATTGGGTTATTCCACTCCACTCCATGAAAAACTGGTCATCGCTCCAGTAATAATAAGTCAACTAGGTACCAAGTAAAATTTGTAATAAATAAGTAATATAAGTAGGTACTACTGGAACTAATAAATTTTGTAAATTTTAAAGTTTTGAAATTAAATCACCAAAATCGATTTTACTCGCATTGCTTAATGCGAGTAAATCAATTCGAAAATCAATTAAACTATAAGTACAATACGATACGACGCGATGGTAGTATGCGATTAAAACCGAAAAAAAAAACAGTTTAAATTCAATCCAACATCTTGAAAACAGAACAAAATCTACTTAAATCTAAGTTTTATAATTCAGATTGATTATTTTTTGACATCGATGATTACAACAGCTATCGCTACACACTTATATCCGTGGGGATAGTTGGAAGGAAGCGGCGCCTGAGTTGAATTACAAACGCGTTTCCTGTACGACGTTCCATATTTGAATACAGGGCGACAAATGGTGGCTCTGGCCGAAGTAGGTCGCCATCATACGATCACTGATAGGGATATATGGATCTTATCTTCTATTATTATAAAGCGAAAGAGTTTGTTTGGTTGCTTGTTTGAACGCGCTAATCTTTGGAACAGTCCCATTTGAAAAATTCTTTCAGTGTTGGATAGTCCATTTATTGAGGTAGGCTATATGCTACTTTTGATCCCGATATTCCCACGGGATCGGGACTTACGCGGGTAAAACCGCGGGACGCAGCTAGTCATTAATATTAGATCTACGGGTTAGTCGTCTCGCGACCACAGTGTTACCCGTTTGCCGAAACGTCGAGGGAAGTAAAATCCATAAATCCAATCCGTTCATAAAATACAATTGATTGTATGACAATAATTTATGGAGTTTTTCTTCGGTTTTCGCGATGTTGTAAGGAGATAAATCTACAAAGGAAGCCGCAGAGTCGCTTATAATAAAAACAAAAGTACGAAATAGGTAAGTATGTAACTATTTTTCTCAAGTCATATAATAATTGACAATACGCTACTGTACTAGTTTTAAATTCCATTTTGAGAATCTTTGAGATACTATTGCTCAATAGGTGGCTTAGTTTTTGTTATGTAAAACCATTGAAATTAAACTCATTTTTCGGTTTAATCATTTTGAGTTTATTATTTTTACCATTTTTTTATGTTTAGACCTTTACAGATTTCTTGTTTAGGGTAGACCATCTTATGGTTAATTATAACTAACTACTACTCTAGGTTTCATGTTTGTGAAATATTTATTCACAAACATTTTTTTTTTTTTTTATTCTTTGTACTTTATTTTATTGTAATTTATTTTTGGTGAGAACAATAAAGCGTTCTATCTATCTATCTATCTATCTATTCACGCACCATACCACCTCCTAGCCTATATGCCAAGAAAGCATATGCCAAAATTTGCCATCTTTAATATCCCAGGTATTATATTTAGATAAGATTAATTAAAAAGTTGCTTGTGCTGTTTAAATCATCTAAGTAAATTGGATAGAGAAAAGAGGCTCATATAATATTCTTATCAATACTTCTTTATGCCGATACCGATAGTCCCACGAGACCGCGAATTTCACAAGTAAAATCCGAAGGCGTAGTTAGTTTAAAAACTAAATAAAATTACACACTTGCCTTCATGCGATTTGAATCTGCATTGTCTAATCCGGTAGTTAGCACGATTGGTCTCCATTGTGTTCTTTTCTCACATTTTGACTAATTACATGTAATTTCAATCTATTTGAGCAAGTGATGCCTATCTGGACTAATTCGCCGTTTGAACAATATTTCATTTTAATAACAAGCTTTGGACAATTAGTTGCAATATGGACGTGGTATTTGATTTATTTTCGTGTGAATTAACTGAAATTATAATCTAGTAGCAGCATCCCGCGGTTACACCCGCGTAAGTTCCGATCCCGCGGAAATTTTGGGTTAAAAAGTTGCCTATATTTTAGGCCAGGTCTTCAGCTATCTGCATATTAAGTTTTATGTCAATCGGTTCTGTTTTTGCGTGAACAAAACACAAACCTCCAAACAAATACAAAAAAAAATACTCTGTATTTTGAGGTTAAGCAGTGAGTTGCAAGGCACAACCATTTACTGTTTTGCACTTTCTCAGTTGCCTAATTAGATCTTCTAAAAGCCTAGAGCTAAATGACACGCCTAACATCATTAAAGCCAATTATTTTGACCATCCACAAAACGTTCACCAAACTTTTGTCTAACTTCGCTTTCGTTTGAAAAGTAAAAGAGTAAACGAAAGTGATGACAACCAGGTATGGACATCTGGCCCGAGGCTGGTGGAGTGACCACGGAGTGTTTTGACCATTGTCTCAACTACAATGACTAAACGTTGGACAGAGGCCACGCTTTCTACGGATTAGGAGTCCGTGGTCTAAGAATAAACGCCTGAATTAACATCAATGATGTGTCATGTAAAACGTAGTATTAGACGCGTCTTCTCTGATTTTTTATGGGTGCAAAAAGTTATCTTGAGTGTAAAGCAAGAGCGATGTCCATATTTTATTTTAAGTGAGAGGGAAAAAGACAGGTGTCGAATTTTATTGTCAAAATTGTCAATGGTTACATTTCTCTAATCATTTCCTTATGATTTGTTTTATTTATTCCAATTATAGTATTATTTACATAAATTATGATCACATGAACGATAAAGATCATTCAAAACGAGAACCACAAATTGTCATCGGTGATTGGTTGATCAGGAAGCTGTCAAAACTGACAACTACCGAATGTCATGCGATGATTGGTCGTTAAAGAACTGGTTGATTATTCTACCAATCATTTTATAAAATTAACCTATATAATTCATTATTCATTAAAATTTAAACTCTTTAGTTTTTTTTTTTAAATTACTTAATAATGAATTTAACCACAAAACAATGAAACTAAAAGCCAAATGCTGTTACCTCCTGTTTAACCCATTTTCCCGGTAGACTTCATGAAGCGATTGAATCTAAACCTCACTGTCTAAAACGACACTTAACCCTACTGGCCAAAACGACACCTAACCACACTGTTTAAAAGGACACCTAACCCTAGTAGGATTTTAAAACCAAAGTCCAAGCCAATTTGTAAGAGCTTTTAGCCCAAAAGCTTTGCGCTAAAGACTCTTACAAAAAACTTTAGTTCTAAAATACAAAGGCTTTAACCAGAATCTCCAATTACTAAACTGACGTCGGAGCTGCGTCCGAATGCTACCAAATACACCCAAACAATCAACGCTAGAATCATTCATAAGTTGCCATAGAGTATTGTTTATCAAACGACGCAGACGTGACACGCGTGCAAAGTAGGCAATCTCTGTGTTATGTCATAGATTACCTACTTGACACTTAATTCATGTAGGAATAATAATGTATGCAGATAGAATGCACTCACATGTCACTATTTTTTCTAATTTGCGATTATTTTTCACGCTCAAAAAATAATTAAATTAGTTTTAATATCAGATTTACGGAAAGAACAGTCAATCAACCAAACGTAAACAAAAATATATTTTATGGAACTGTGTAAAATGTTACAACCTAAAACCTTTTGGATCTAAGACTTATACAATGCAAAATATAGGTAGAACAAAAAAACTTCAAACTGGACTATCTGTATATCAGTCCTGCCGATAGCATCCAATTATATTTTCAAAGCCAAATATAAAATAAATCTAATCTATCGTCCTATCTTACAACATTGCCACACAAAAATACACTTTAAAAACAATAACATAAACTTTAGAATGATTTAGCAAGTTTACATACTACCTACATTACGTTGTCCTTTTATACCCAATTTCAAAAGACCTCTCTATTGTAAACATTTCTCAAACAACCAGGGATCAAATTAAGTTGGTAAACGAAAGGCACGCCCCAGGACAGGATGCGCACGCGCGACGACGCAAATTAATGTCATAGATTATTCAAATGTACAGAAGAGACAACATGATACAGGTTGAATTAACTAACTATTAATTTTATTTAACACTAGCTGCGCCCCGCGGTTTTACCCGTGTTAGTGCCGATTCCGAGAGAATTTCTAAAAACCCTTTCTTAACGGTTGGATACATCATATAAGTAAAGAACAAACTCTTAAAATTTCAGCTTTCTACTATCAGTCTATCAGCGGTTTAGGCTTTGATAGTCATTCAGTCAGTCAGTTAACATTTTATAGATGTAGCTAAATATCCGCATTTTAAATTATTTTCGCTACCTATTAAATTAACTCAAATACAGAAATATTATAGAATATTTTGATCTAAAGATAACTAAAATAAAATTATTTACGATTTTTTTGAAATCCTTATCCTTTAAATGTTACTTTATTATTATCATTTCAAATTCAAAGGGTCTTCTCGTCACAGACCGTTGACATTGTGTTGCATAATTGCACGCCTGTTATCATTGTGTTGCAGGAAGTGACGGTTACCTATCTGTTATCAGATGAGGGGCAAAGGTTTGGGACCAAATATCGTGTTGACGAAAGACCGCCCAGAAGGTATTATAAAAAATACTGATACAGATACTGTGACCTGCGGTTTCACCCGCGTATGTCCCGATCCCGCAGGAATATCGGGATAAAACGTAGCCTATGTGTTAATCTAGATCTCCAGCTATCTGCATACTAAGTTTCATCTCAATCGGGTGAGAAGTTTTTGTGTGAAGCAATATAACAAACATACTCCTTTACTTACTCAGAAACTTTGACTATGAGTATAGTATTTTTGAAATTAAAGACATTTTTCGGTTTGAATCGCGTGGTTTTTATTACTTTTAGCATCTTTACAACGCTCAACGTTTCGAGACCTTTCCAGGTCTCTTCTTCAGGATTTCTTTAATTTTAATACAACATCGCGAAAACAGAAGAAGAATCTATAGTATTTTTCTTAAAAATCGGCCTCCAAAAAATAAAAAAAATTATAGCATCAACATTTAATCTGTTGTTGAATTTTTACGTTATCCAGTTAATGCAACACCGAATTGCGAACCTTCTCCTATTTCGAAGTCGGTTTAAACAACTGTCATTTCTTTATTATTTAACTAGCTGTGCCCGCGACTTCGTCAGCGTTTTTCGGACTACCTACCCATCGCTGTACTTGAACGGACGACCAAGGAAGTATGTTGCTGAGCAGAAGATAATCATGGCAGAGTCTATTTAAGTGTAGATTTAGCACAGCGCAGCGGTAGGTAACGTGTTGCATGCTTATAAGAAGTAGCCTTTATCGAAAAAATAAAAAAAAATCGAAATCCGACTTCGAACAAAAGGACAAAACAATAATATTGAGCTCTCCGAAATACAGTGCAACCGACTTATCTGTTATGTAAGCTAAAGTCGGGCAGCTTAACTACATGATATCTTTTTTTTTTACGTGGTTAATGTCCGTCACCGTCAGGCCAATCTCGTTGGGCTCCCTACCATAGGCTTATAATGTAAACCCCCATGGTGTCCCTCGCTCCACAAGTGTCATGGACTACATCCCGAAAACGACGGCCTTTTCAAGCCTCATCTCTGTATCTCCCCATAGACAACCCCTCTCCGGTCACGCCACCGTCTCGAGGTCCCCAAAGCCGGTGATAACCTCCCCCCCCCCCAATTCACCACCAGAGGCTGAGGTGATTTTTATAGTGGTTGTCTACCACGCGGGCCCTTTCTTGCGGAAAGGACCCCCGAGCCCGCTGACGCGGGATTACGGATTAGAAGCCAGGCAAGCCCGGTTTCCCACCTCGTGCGCCTCTTAGCTTTCAGCTACTGAGTCCCCTCACAACGGCAAGGTGGACGACCATCTGGAGGGTAAAACGTAACGTCGTGTCCGGGACTCGTGACTCGAACGCGCAGCCGTCGAATCGGAAGCCATCACTCGGCTCGGTAGGCCACCGTTCCTTAAAAAGGGAATGCGCCGGTCTGTGATTCGAACGCGGAACCCTCGACTCGGAATCCATAGCTGCCATTGTGCCACGTAAACTACATGCAATCTGCATCTACCCAGTAAAACTGCCCGATTACAGATATATTTTTTTAATCCATTTTATTGCATTTTCAAGATTGTAACCGTAACTTTAATCACTGAGGAATTTTTGAGAAGGTGGTTTCAGGTGGTTCATCAATTTGTACCTAGTTCTTTATAAGCCGATTCTATTCATGGAAGTCCAAAAGTTAGTAATTAACATCATTGTGAGATGCTATTCTGCTCATCATTCCAAAGGTTCTCATCAGATCTTCACTAACAATTTATGGGACCAACTCGGGACTCTCACTTTCCAAATTAAAAAGAATGATCGAAATCGGACTTTATATGCCGGAGTACGGCGTGAACATATTCACATACAAATAATATGCGATAGAATTGAGCAGCTCCTCTTTTTTTTAAAGTCGGTTAAAAACAGTCATTATAAAGAATTTCCGTATGTCCAAAGGATCCGGATATATGGACAGACATAGGTATACGGTATTTGAGGAATTTCCTGAAAAAAAACCGGATATCCGGTTTTTTTATTTTCGACCGGATATCCGGTTAATCATGTGTTGATTCCACACCATATATTTATTCAATACAACATTCAAACTAATTAAGTAATAGCAAAAAAACACTTTATCCGGATAACCGGACTAAATATCCGGATAAAAAATACCCTATATGTTAATCGGGGTCTAAAGCTATCTGCATACCAAATTTGGTTAAAATCGGATGAGCCGTTTTTGAGATTAGCGGGCACAAAGGCACACACAAACAGACAAACAGACAAACAGACAAACAGACAACCAGAAAAACAGAAAAATAGGTTCTACTGCGTTCATAGATACCCATACAATTTATATTTTTTTTATATCTTCCAAAAACAGACACCGCTGAGTTACGATTTTATTATATGTATAGAAGATCACTATTTTTAAAATAAGTTAATTCTCGAACAACCTCGCTCACATAATCTGTGCTATTTTATTACTTTTGTAAATTAAAGATTACGAAACGCCAATTAAAAAGAAGCCCTAAGGACATCGTCATTCATAATTGTAAAATATTAATATTAATTGACGTTAATCCCACAGAAGGTTTTTTGCTAGCCGAAGTTATGAATAAAACAAGCTTTCTAGACGCTGATTTTTTTTAAGTTTATCTTTTTGATGGTTGTTTCCGGTCGCTCCAAAACTTTCATTCCCAGGCGCTCCAAATTTGTTAATCGTTACTGCTAACAAAATTTATTATTTCATAAATCACTGCAAATAATATCTACTTATATCACTTATTGATGCCTCGGCCTCTGGAAAAAGAGGCCTCAGAGCTAGAAAAAAACACTAGAATCGGATACTGTTAAGGAGGAAAAGAAGTCCTACTTTTTAATCTCGTTGTATGGAAAAGTAGAGTATACTATACAACGAGATTAAAAATCGTAGAATAACATCACGTAAGATCGGATACGGGGGAAGACCGTATGACTCAAATATCTCCCATAAAAGGTGTTATTCACCTGGCAGTTGCAATGTGCATTGTGCACATATTTTGGGAGATATTTGAGTCAAGCGGTCTTCCTTTGTATCCGATCTTACCTGATGTTACTCTCGCCCGTCAAAGAGTCCTCATATTTAAACAGTTATTTTGTAGTCATTAGAGCCAACTCTGAGGTGCCATATTATCTCGAAATCTGAATACATTTGGGTATAATTGTACGTGCAGGTATGGTATTGACAGAGGTGATGATTTTAATGATTCCTTGTATGTCATTCATTATAATTAAAAAGTGGATGGGTCGAATTATTTTGGAGAAAATGAACAACTGTTGCAATCGTGGCGAAGTGATAATCACTGTCATTTTCATTTAGTTAAGTAAGTACATATTGTTAAAAATATCTTCAACGTCAACCTATTTTACTGAAAAAGCTAGCTGTGGTGGGGTTTCACGCGCTTAATACTCGATTCTAAGGTCAAAGTTCGAGATAAAATAGCTTTTAATGTGTATTTTTTACCAAACACCCTTTTTTCGATCTATTTTGATTGCCGATTCATAGATGGTATTATCTATGACTAAATAATGCAGCAAAGTAACCACCGGTCTACATGATAGACTTACATGATTAAAATATATTGAATGTATGCATGTGCTGTGCGAAACCGTAAAAAAAACGACCCATGTCTCAGATTTTTTTTCTCTCATCCCTGATCAACTCCATCTTTAGATGCACAATGAAACTCTAAAAAGCACATTCCCATTATTTGCAGGCACAACTCAATCAACAATGACAAAATACAAATACTCATACAATTACCCACAATATTCCACCAAATATTCAAGTGTTCTCCATACAGAAGTGACTAAACATTGCGTAATTTTTCAAAAAGAAGTACCTACTTGAAACATTTTGAGTGTAAGACATCACTTGAGAAGTCATTTTAAGCCGAGGCGACGATATCAAGACACGGAGGCGGTATCAAGGTTGTCACTGTCACTGTCAAATCTGACATTGACAACTACGGTCATGGCAAACGCAGTGACCGGTATTAAACCAGCTATTAATATTATTTCAATATTTATCTAGACTGTAAATGAGATTATGGATCGATCACGCATCAACAACTGAACTGATTTTCACGCCTGTTGGTAAGTGTTGATGTGGTCTAAGATGTAGCATGTTGACCTAGAGGGTATCTTTTCATTCTCTTGATTGGTGTAAAATAGAAAGAGTCTGGAGGTTGTGATAATTTTACTGGTTGACTTGGGTTTGTGCTTGGGGCTGTGGATTGTCACTGCACTAGTGTTATTCCCACAAAACGAATCTCTAACTTTTGAACATGGTAAAAAGATGTTGTACGACTTCACAAAAGTTTTATGAACTTTCATAGTATTTTGTAACATTTTTACAAACTACCCCTCTGGTTTTATCTTGCTTTTGTTAGTGATAATGATAATCAACGTCAGCGAAAATGTGACAAAAGCCGCGATGGTCGCTTGTGAATACTGCTGTTACTGTCTGTAACATAATATAAAATGGCAGCCTTAACAAGTTTCACATTATCATTTTTTAATGCAATTACATTCGCACTTTCGTTGACAGATGCGTTAAATGTAGAAGAAAGATTGAGTTTTTTTATCTGTAATTGCGTCGAGTCAATTAGGCACGCTTGTAAAATGGGGCTATAAATCGTTCGTGACACCGAATTGTCGAGTCCCTTGACTTGACAAGCCCTTGACATTACGTGCTGGACATTAAATGACAATTAGTTTAAATTGCCTAGCTGTCATATTTACGTTTATTTATCTGTACATTGTACAGGCCACAAATAATTTTCTTATTAAGTATTACTACTTGAACCTGGGTATAATTATCAATTTATACACAATATGGGACAAATCGTTGGCAATTAGATATTTAAACCGAGTCCTAATAAGAAAACAAAAATAGGGGGAAGCATAATCGTTAATTTACCGTGTCATGTGGGTTCCCATGTGGCGCAGTGCTTAGGACACTGGCAAACGAGGGGCACAGGTTAGAATCCGAATTTTGATGATGCAATTATCCTTGTAAAATATTTCTATCCATTGAACCATCTCATAAGGATACAAATAAAAAATAGCAGAAGTAAAAAGTTTAGCCATTCTGGAATGAAGATATTTGAAGTTTAGATTTAGTAAATTTTGGAGCTATTTGGAATTATTTTCATCCAATGAAACTTATTAATTAACCTTTTTGTCAATTTTTAAGTACCATCCAAGAAAAAGAGTTATATTATGTTTGTTGTGCCAATTAGGTCTCAGTCATATTCTGCAATGGATATTACTAGTTTTAAAGTTATTAGTAATTATGGAGCCATTGGGAATAATTTGCATCCAATCAAACTTTCTAAAGATTTTCTGATAGGATTTTCTTTTGGCGACGGAGAGTATAACCCAAGTAAAATTGAAATTATTTAGAAATATCGAGTCATTGAGTTCTGCACCTGAATCCGTATAAATCAGCCACAAATTCTCATAACTTTTTGTCGGATGCTTGTTCAAATAGAAGCTTTTCTTTCTTTTGAATTAAAACCATAGTGCCCGTATAAATAGACAAAATATCTCTCCATTGTGTCATTCAAAGCGCCACAGTGCCACCAACTTATCTCATCAGGTGGACAAAATCTGAACTAAAAATCGGCATATAGAAAGCTATAGTTTCAAAGTAGACCAGCGCCACCGCTGCCTGCATAGATAACGTGGAGGACGCGTACACGCATGATGGCCGGACATGCATGACAGCGCGCAGATCATGCACGAAACTACGATGTGCGTTGACCGCATGGACATTCGTGATACTAACTCTACTATTGTTATAGATGTGTTTGTGTGCTTGTTTGTACGAAGCTATTTGGTACGTTAGTACCTATATGTACTATTGAACTGATTGCCTTAAGACTAAGTATAGATTGTAGTTATAGTTGAAATACTAGATTTAAAAAAAAATAAGAAAAAAAATAAGTTCAGTATTTTTTTTAAATAGTGAAAAATACGGTTCCGCCATGTTTTAATAAAATATTTTTTTTGAACAACATAGCGTCATCTAGCCCCGTGATAAACGACTAAGCTTGTCCTAATTTATCCGTGTGATATGAATCTACACCCTTCGCTTTACTATAGTGGCGCGCTACCAACTGCCTCACAAGTACCACGTTTCTGAATGAGACTTCCCAATAGAGACGTAACCAATCGATTACAAATTTTGACAAAAGTAATTTTAATAAATCTTTCCATTGACATATCAAAAGGTTTACAATTACAAAGTCAAAAGGTCAGAAAAACGGTTTAACATTTAAATGGCACTACATACTTGTCTATCCAACAAGAATCTCTAGTAATTCATTCATTTAATCCATTACAGCTGTCTCTAAATGGAGTTGAAGGTTTAGGAGCGCCGGCGCCTGCGCACACGCCCGCCCCACGCGTAATCATAGTAATTATCGATAACTATCGAAACCGCAAGGTCGATCGAGATCATATCTATCGATAATACACTTGCACAACACTGCGACGGGATTCTAATTGTAAAAATAATAAATAACTGACTTCAAAAAGTGAAACACTTGGTTAATTTTAATAAACTTGATATGAGGATACTTATGTATTGTTTAAAAATAAATTAGTTTAAAATTCCGACAACGCAAACACGATATTACACGTTCTGCCACCAATATCAGTATAATACAGTGTGCTTGTGATAAAACTGCATAAAAACATGACGTTTCTAAGAAATGATGTAAGATTCAGAGCCTAGGTCCTACCTGGGCACTGCCCGGTGTCCTACGTGTCTAGAATGGAGTCGAAGTTATAAGTAGTTTGTGAGAATGGTGACAGACTGTATTGTGATCTTTTATTCAGTTCAGATATAATTCGCAAAACGTTAGGCACCTTGAATTTGATAGTAAGAATTGAGTTCTCACGATATAGTTTGAAATTGTCCAATTTATTTTTCTCTGAAAATGTATTATTACTGTTCCTAATTTATTATGTGGTACTTTTTGACCCAATATTCACCTACAAGTGAATTCGCGGACTGCACCTTGTTTCAGGTAATATTTCCTCCTGCTCCCAATTTTGTGGAGCGGGCGGGAATTTATTTTATTATTTAATTTAACTTTCATAATTATTTACGTATATTTATTTTTTCTCCAAAATTTCAGCAACAAAATTCTTATCATTAACACATTCTGTGGCCTTATCGCCTGAGGTGATAGAGTGTAGATCACACATAAACGAGTTCGTTTTTTTTTAATTAGATCCCGGTAGCACCCGAGCCGAAACAAAAACATAAATACAATTGTCAATTACCGAAAATCACCCGTCGGTTAATGCGAAGGTCTCAATAAATATGAAAAAAAACCATATGTAATTAATTTAATCATCCAGTGGGGCCTATAAATCATCGTACCAAGACCATTGAGTGACATTTCGTTCTGTATTTCTGCTAATAGCCGTCGGATAATTGAATAATACACAGGTGAACATGATTTATATAATTTGACAGGTGACTTTTGACATTTTTGGGCTGTCAGGGGTATGTTTTGTAGCTACAATGTATGACATACAGATGGGGTTCCACTGACAGACACGACAAACAAATAACTATCAATATCCTGGCCAGTGGTTAAAAATTGACAAATAAATTCATTAGGACTGAGTGGAAAGACACGACGAGGCGATAAGGCCGCCCATTACGCCACGACACGCCGATTGCCGATGGCGATTACGCCATTACGCCGCCTTATTTCAAGATATTTTCTGTATAAAATTTTATTTGCTTCTTTATGGTACAATAATAATAAATCCATCAAAGAGTGAAATTTTACCAATTTCAATAAAATTTGTCAGGTAGGTACTTTCAGACTCCGCACAAGAACCACAAAGGTTTTAAGGGACGTATCAAAAAAAGAAAGAAGAAAAGAAGAGGGGGAAGTAAAGGAGGCATCTATAAAGACTTCTGCGAGATAATAGAACAGTAATAGAATAGTACATGTTACAAAACTGAAGCAAAGTTATACCAACATACAGCACACAAAAGACATACAAACAATAGTAAACAGTTGTACAACGAACAAACTCTAAACTCCATCGTCATTCACATCGAGTATCGATAAAATAGTGATGTTCCAGCGATAGTGTTGTCACGGACGATGCAAATTGGGACCGTTATCGACAGCATTGTTAGGGTTTGCATGTTGGTCAACAAAATACAGGTATTTGATTGGCATGTTTTGGTGGCAATTTGTTATTATAATTTAGTGATACTGACACGCCTTTCTTGGAGGAATTTACTGAGATAAATTATGTAAGTAGGTGGTGAAGTGATAGAAAAGAAGAATAGATTTTATTGTTGTGTTGTAGCTAAGTTAATTTCTTCTTTTAATAATGTTTAGTTAAATAACAATTTTGTTTAGTTAAATAACAATATAGTCAAAAAATATGTATTACATACTAAATTTTAGTTAATTTAGTATGTAATACATATTTTTTGACTATATTGTTATTTAACTACCAAGCTTTTCTGTGTACCTGCTGAAATTTGGAGCGGCTAGAACCAACCCTATAAATTAATTTTGGTTTTTATACTTATATTATGTTTTCACGCCTAAACCACTGAACCGAAATTTAGTAAGTATAAAGATCTCTCCTATCAGGATTAATTTTAAATTTAAGATAAAAGGCTTATTTTGAACCCGATATTCCGGTGGAATCAGGACTTATACTTGTGAAACCGCGGGCACATCTAGTTTACTAATATTATTTTTGGGAACATTATGGTACCCTCTACCCAATAGGTAGATAACTAGGTAATATATAATTACTAACAAGTACTTAGAGGGCATATAATTATTATATCTGAGATAAAATTAAAACCCTTATTAACCTGTTAAGAGTCTGTCGAGCAGCTCGTTAGACCATTATGCAGCAATAAGATAAGTAAATTGCAGGTTCAGTATAAATCACGGCAATTTTAGATTACATTCAAGTATAACCATAATTTTATAAGATTTAATAATACTTAGGTAATCTTACAAATATCTAAGTTCCAGTTACCTACCTATATTGTAACATTTTTTTTTAATAGTTTATAGTCTAGATTTTTTTTAAAGGAAAAATACGTATTAAAATGTTCACTTGCGACGAGGCTTGAACTCGCGTTTTTGGGTCTGTACCGCAACGGTCTATTCCAACTAGACCACGCAAGTCCCTGCACCGAGCGGTGAAAATTATGAAGCGTATCCATGCTTGGTTTGTTTACGATTAAGGCTCGTTTTAAACGCCATCTATCTAACGCTACAGGAAACCACTTTCCAGTGGTTCTACCTGAAGTTTTTAGTGTCAATATTAGCCTATAAACCTACCTGTTTACGCATTATATTTTTTGATACTAGAAACCATTGTCCTTTTTCGACTAATCGGAAAAAAAAATTGTGTGGGACTAATAATGTACAGTGTGTCAGTGAGAGCGTGTAGTTCAGTGCAACACACGATAAATTGGTGCGATAATGATAAGTTCCGATTTCCTAAAAATAACCTAATTTTGAGTAAGGCTCAATCATTTCATTCGACACTCACCTCGGGCCCTTTTCTCAATCCAAACAAAAAAAACGCAACAAAACACATCAAATTATGAATCCTTCGATTGTTAATTTCCTTCAAGAAACTATAAGTATATATTATTACGACATAAAAAAGGGGCGGTTCAAAAAAATCGAGACCGTGATCAAACTTCGATGGTCTGAAATCGAGCTCTATCTTTCATTACCAATGTGCGCCAACTATAATTGAAACTTGGTCGTTAATAAAGAAATTATTTCCAAATTAGAAGTTTTTAAAGAAATTCTGGGTAAGAACAATTTGATAAAAAAAATGCGCCTTGCCGGGGCGCCAACTACTACGTAAACCGTGATAAAAAGTCACTCAATATTGAATAGGTATCTAGGTCTAGATTATTTAGGTTTAGATATCTGTAATCTTATTTCCTTTCAGATAAAAACCCGTCAAATGTGAATCGTTCAGGAAATGTATGGAATTTCATAAACAAATGGCGTGCCGTGGAACAATGAGTAATGTACTCAGAAATGTATGAAAATAGTTGTTGTATGAGTGAATCAGTTTGATGATAAATGAGTCGAAGTGTGAAGATGATTGCGAAATTATTGTGACTTGAAGATGGATTAATTATGCCTTATTACAAAACGAAGACTAACACCCGTATTTATAGACGAATCTGAGTGATTACTTTGGCTAAGTAATGCCCTGTCTCGCTCTTATTAGTGACTCGTGACGTCAACGAGAATGTGACAGACACATTACTTAGAAAAGTAATTACTTAGAATTGACTATAAATACGGATGTTAGAGTGAGCTATGGTTTATTGTCAGTTTTAGTTTTACCTAGTTAACGAACTTGCTTCTGGTGTACAAATGGATGGCTGGTACTTTGGCCAACGAATAGGTATTGCTATCCAAAGAGCCAATGCTCTTAACCTTTTGGGTTTTTGGGGACTCTTTTTTGGATTTTTGGTTTAGTTTACGATTGTAATGGTACAATCTTCTATCCATAACAACTATTGCAAACACACAGTATATTTGTTTTTTATAGCCTTATGGCGAATCGAAAATAATACGCAGAAGAAAACGTTTAAGATTAAAAAATTTAATATGCTATTTTGTAAGTACATTTCTCTTCAATTTAGAAGCCTTCAGTCACCTGTCGTGAAACTAGGTTTTTGTTTTGTAATAATGCCATTGAGTTTTGACGCCCTCTGCGTAAGTTCCTATCATGCCTACCCTACATTATAACAAGTATATTTTAATAATATAAGTTATTTATTATAAAACGTAGAGTGAACCCAGTTATTAAATGTTATAAATTCTGCCACATTCATTATTGTGACGCGAAGGTCGTTGTCAATAGAGCTGCAGGCTAAAGATAATTATTTATATTTTATTCTAATTTGCTTATATTTATCCCATATTTATTTTAAAGAGCAATTTAATTGTAATTTTGCATTGATCTCAACCTTAACAGTAGATATGACATAAGAAGGAAGACAGTTTGTAAACAGATACTGCAGTAAAGCTACTGAAAAATCAATGGTTTGTGAGTATGTATGTGTGTATTTGTTACTCAATCACATAAAAATCGCTGAACCAATTACCATGAAACTCGGTATGTAGGTAGTTGGAGACCTGGAATAACACATTAGACTTCTTTTTATTCCGACATTCCCGCGGGAATTACGCGGGTGAATTGTTAAAACAAGTTAAACCAAGATTCCTAGGTACAAAGCAGTAAGCTGGTAGCAAGTGTGTAAAGAAACATATTTCATAACCTCTCAATCAGGATTAACTACTGTCATTTGACAGACAGACAGATCTTACAAAACGTCCTGTCGTATTATAATGACAGGAGCAGTTGCAAAATATAACATTATACACAAAAAAGATCATTAATGCACTACAAATCAATAATATTTAATACTATACTCGTAGGGAAATTTGGAGCGGGTGGAAAAATACCCTGTGACAGTATGAAAAATAATTTCGACAAAAACAATGGAAATTGGAGCGTCCGGTACAACCCTACGATTTAAAATTGTTTTTTTTTTAATAAGATTTCACAAGATCGTTTTTAATCGTCACAACTATCTACCAATTTATTGTGTCTTAGGAACGCGACTTCCAATGAGAAGAAGACTGTTTTTGCTGTCATCATGTAATTCACATCCAAAAACACATTCACACGCAAAAAAACCTACCTATTTTTTTTAAACCTTGTAGTTTATAGAATCGGCTCTGAAAATACTGGACAAATTACAAAATTATTGAGGAGTAACATAGTCTATCTGTGATCCCGATATTCCCACGGAATCGAGAATTTAGCGAGTAAAACCGCGGGATGCAGCTGGTGATAAATCTAATTGGTACGTACCTAGGTATATAAGATGTATTCCAACAACAAAATTATTAGTATTAGCTCCTGGTGACCAAAGGGCTGGCGGCTACTTTGGCCAACGAATAGGTATTGCTATCCAAAGGGGCAATGCAGCCAGCCTTTTGGGTGCCATACCTAGGGACTCATTTTTGGATTATTAATTTTAATTATTTTAATTTATTAAGTGATTTAAGATGGTATAGGTACTGTTGGTATAGTTATATTTATATTGTTAGGTAATAAATACGTTTCCAACAACTAGAAATGCAGAGACATAGTATTCGGTAGGTGTGAGATGCGAATGAGAATTGCCAAACGATACGGTGTGAAGTGTTACAATTAGCCAAGGTCTGTGCGAACGAAGACGCGTCACGTGACCGTAACTAACTTGGGACGAGATAGTTAGTTAGTAGGTATCGTTACTTTAATTTTGTTGCGCGAATTTCGAAAACTGTATGTTCTGCTCGTCTGTTGTACCTATCTATCTAATGGATCAGGTTCAGCCCCTCTATTGTGTATCTAGTTGATTACTGAGTTTAATAGGCACTATGCATTGCTGTCGTATTTTGATAATCACCAGTATTACCTCACCTCCCAATCATGTTATTGAAAAACTGATTTTCGAAATTTTGGAAAAAAAACTACTCAGTCCAAGTGTAGAAAACACTTTAAAATAATAATTAAGTGTTTCATTTTATTTGGCATTTTTTTTAAGTTTTCCTATTATTATCCTAGCTTATAATTATTAAAGTTATCAATAATCCGTCCTAATTTGACAAGAATTTCTACCAATTTTTCTATTTCGTAGTATCATAGAGTAAGTGATTTGAGGAAAAGCGCCGCACTTCAAAGTAAACATTGATAAATGCTATCGATAATTACTATCGAGCACTCGATAACAATTTACTGGCCTCATTTCACTCGATAAATATCGAGTAAATATTGCGTACTGTGTAACTATTATGTTTCATTATTATTTAATACGTTGTGACATTATAATTTTCTTTATGCAAAACGCTGTGAGCTCTAGGGAGTAAATGCATAATATCAACACTTCTACACTAATATTATAAAGAGCAAAGATTTGTATTTTAATGTGTATGTGTGTATGTGTGTATGTGGGTGCGTATGTTTGTAATGAATAAACCCAAAAACTACTGGACTGCTTTCAAAAATTCTTTCACCATTAGAAAGCTACATTCACCCTGAGTAACATAGGCTACTTTTGATCCCGATTTTCCCTCGGGATCGAGACTTACGCGGGTGAAACCGCGGGAAGGAGCTTGTTTTTTTATAATTTACTGCCTCTTCGGCGTTTCGACTTAGGCCGCTGTTGGAGGTTTCTTCTTTAGCACTACCTAGGCTATACGCACTCTTGCCTTAGGCGTAATGAAGTTGCGTCGCCATAGCATCGCAAATTCCTTTTACATTACCACAGAATATGCGATAGACGACACGCCTCTGCGATAGTATGGGCAAATATCCGCTACCGTATACGCCAAATTCCTCTGCCGGTGATGGCTATGGGGGATCGTTCAGAGGATTTATGGACAAAAAGTTCACAAGTTCACAGGACACTCTACGTAAAACAGACCACACGTACAGCACACTTCTCCATATGTGTTCTGTACGTGTGAGGAGAGTGCTGGAGGATTTGTGGAACATCATGCCAATAAAACTGCAGTACAGGAAAACCAGTTCACAGAAAAAAAATAAAAATTTAGTAGCTCCACTTACCCTGCACAAAGTGACTCCCGTATCGAGTCTGTCAAGAAAGTTATCCGCTGTGATCCTCAGCTCGGGATAGAGGACAGTGAGCCACTCGGCGAGGTCCTCTTTCATGGCATAGAGGTACTCCTCGGATGACTTGAACGGCCGGAAAGGCCGCGCCTCTAGCAGAACCGCGCCTGCTGACGCCATTTTGTTTTGCCTTTAGTGGTGTCGCATTAGGATCTGTAACAAGGGACAGTAAACAATTTAAAAAAATCCTTGTTTTTCTTTGTTTTTCTTGTTCTTAGCAGTAAATATGACATAAGAAATGTGACAGTTGTAAACACCCACTGTGGTGACAATGACGCTTTTGACGTTTTAATCGTCATTCATCGACTGCATTTCAGCGCCCGAAGCGATGTTTTTTATTTTTATTAATGACGTAACAATATTGTCAAGCTTTTGATGTAGCATACTTTCGATATCTTGTACTGTCGATATGATGTTCTTTCGCTGCAGGAACGTGTCAGTGGGACGTTTTTGATGTACTTAGTGATCATCGATGTCATTATTTTCGATCAATATAATGCTCTCCCTCTGCGCCATAACATCGCGAAATCCCTTTGCTACTATCACCTATTCTGTGGTTATCACATTACCATTGAGGCTTATCAGTGGCCGTATATATAGCCTAAATGGACGCTACAAACACTTCGCCTATCAAATTAACACGTCGCCGTTTTTAATCAAACAAATGCTAGATTTGCGTGACGAATTCTATTTAGGCAAGTCTAGGCTAGCCCAGTCTAGACGTAGCCCATCAATCATTGGGTTACATTACATGGTAATATCAGTGCTAAGTGCCAGTGACAGGGGTCAATGGAGACTGGTCGTCGTTGTCAAAATAAATGATGATGATTTGATGGCATCAAAATTGCATCTTTCAATTTATTCAATAGAATATGTTTTATTGTCTAACAGCCGGATACAGAAACGCTACTTAAAATTCGAGGCGTACTTAAATAATTGAGCATTAAAAATAATATAGGAATTTTTGAATTTGAGAGGTGCTTAGTTGTTTAAGCAGAATTTAAATTTTGAGTTGCGTGAGTTTCTTAAATATAGGTAACCAAATTACCAACTAAAAGAAAAATGTTCAAGTGCGAGTCGAACTCGCGCGCCGAGGGTTCCGTCCATACCTACCCAATATAAACAGACCCTTTTATAATGGGTAAGTATGCGGCTATTATGAAAAGAATCACGTTTGTTCTATAGAAGCCCCACTTAAACATTTATTTAATTCTATTTTTAGTATTTGTTGTTATAGCGGCAACAGAAATACTACATCATCCATACAATTTTCAGCTGTCTCTAGCTATCACGGTTCATGAGATTCAAACTGGTGACAGACAGAGAAGGCTTAGTAAAAAGGTCCCCATTTTTACATATTATGGGTACGGAACCCTATTTTTTTAAAATCGATGTAGGCTAAAGCGTTTAATCCATTTATCCTAAATTTCATTAGAGTCATCCCATCACAGTATCTACTAAAGCAATATTGTAAGAGTCTACGCCCATTGCACACCACAGTATCATAGTGGACAGGGGTCGAGTTGAGTAGGTCGTTTACCTACCAGTATCACGCTCCAACTGACAGCGGTAGGGTTGCCAAGCTTGTTTACGTAGATTGGTGTAACTAAATTATTATAAATTTGTTTTTTTTTGAGGTCTGTGAAGACTCGGAAATGTCAGGCGTTGAAAAATGCTTAATTTTATAAAAGCAGCGCAATTAAAACCGAAAAAATGAGTTTAATTTCATAGCTGCATCGCAAAAACCGACGAAAAATATATTATTATTTATAGTTTTTATTCAAGAACATTTAACACCCACAAAACCCGGAGGGGTATATAAATTTCGAATTTACATATTTATTATGCATTTCATGGTTACCAGAAACGATAACGCAGCGAAAGCACTCGCCTCCTTGAAGGTGAGGCTGACATTTGATGCCGCCTATTTACTCACAACACAAATACACAAGAAGCATAGCATCCCACACCACCAGCTTCCCATGACTCATCGGGCCGCTAGCCATCATCAAGTCCCATGATCGTTGACGTGGTTGACGGTAAAAAGAGCCCAGCGTATGGAATATTTACCGAAACCACGTGTGTCCCACTTGCCTCATTACTCTTTATTTTTGTCTCGTTTTAATGGGACAAATGAGACTTGGGTCAAAAATACCATTTGTCACATTAAAGCGAAAAGCGCCTGGCCGCGGCAGATTGGGAAGACTAAAGAAGTGCTGTCTTGGTGTAGTAAAGGCTGACTTGCGTGCAAATGTTCTCACTTCATGGGATGCTGAAGGCCTCAGGCTCCCGAGAGGAACGCAACCGGGAATATGATGATGATGACATTAAAGCGAAAACTAAAAAACAAAACGATAATCCTCATTTAATTTAGGTTTATCTGTTGGGCAGCCCTACAAACAAGCAGCGCTTCAATAGTTTCGAGTTTTGTGAATATCTCTGCAAATGGCCGAACGATTTAACGCTAGGTTTAGGTAAATACCTAGTTCTACTGCGGATAATCGATTCACCGAACCGAATGTTATTGCTAATCAATACCATTCGATACTATCGATATTCGGTAATCCGCATCGTTTCAACGGTTCGCGACTACTCGATGTTATTTCGACCTTTTGATAGACTTGTCAGTTCTGATGGGAATCCCAATCCTACGAATGTAATGTTTTTATTACGTTTTTGTTCCTTGTATTTGTAATTTTTTCTATACTTACTTAGAAAGATGTGTCAAATAGTAGCCTATAATTAAAAAAACAAAGTAGGTATTGATGTTTGTTCGTCAATCACGCAAAAAAACTATATAAACGGATTTGGCTGAAATTTGACACACAGGTAGTTCATAGCCTGGCTTAAAAGAGGAAAGCCTACTTACTCTTTATTTTCCTCCGTGGATAAAGATTTTAGAGTAGGTACCTAAATAATAATATGTTAATGCTATAAAACTTACATCTGCCATGACTATGCCCCTCAACGTTTCTTTTTGTTTTTTCTAATTAGAATAGAAATATAATTCAGAAATATTAGAAAATGAAAAAAATCAAAACATAGGAGCATGGTCATGGCTAATATAGGACTAATGGAATAAACATATTTTTTTCTAATATCTTTATCCGGGAGGAAACAATCGAAAACGTTTGTAAAGTTTGGATGGAGAAAACAGTAGTTAGACTTTCCTCTTATCACATTATATGATAGGTACCTAACGTATTATCCTGGTTTTCCCACAGGATTTCACCGACTCGCGGCTAATGTTATTTTTAAGGTTCTGAATAAGTAAGGAAAAGTCATATAACCTACTGTAGTGTTAAAAGGAATATTTTCTGTTATTCATGACCGCGTCATCCTCGTAATTTATGATGACGCAATGCATCAATCAAAACATATAGGTATAAATAAATAAATAAATAAATACGTTACACACAGCGCAATCTAGTCCCAAACTAAGCACTAGGCTTGTACTATGGGTACTAGACAACGGATATAATACTTACTTATTTTTCTTTTGTAAATACATACATATGATACATAGACACACACCCATGTCTTCGGACCGTGGTGAGTCCTAGGACATGTCGGTTTCTTCACGATGTTTTCCTTCACCGTAAGAGCGATGTTATTAGTGCACATAACTTTTTTCTTAAAGAAAAAGACATTGGTGCGCGGCCGGGTTCGAACCCACGACCCTCGGAATGAAAGTCGGGGTATCTACCACTAGACCAACACCGCTCTTACCTAATCATTTTATGAATGACTCCAAAAAACCATAAGCTAACCGCAATATACCTTCTTTTTTTCTACCCGACTGCCGAAGGAGGGTTAATGTATAGTGGTATGGTTCACTTAGTGTTAAACATAAGGTCGCCCTAGGCCTCTAACTTGACCTAACGACTACTACGAGTGCATAAGGCATAGATACCCAGACACTGGTAACTATCTCGATTGGTATCTATACTAATGTTATAAAGAGGTAACGTTAGTTTGTATGTATGTAAGTATATTGGGGGTAATCTCCGAAACCCCTCAATCGATTCAAAAAAATATTTTACTATAATAGAAGGCTACATTATCGAAGAGTAACAAAGGCAACTATTGATCCCGATATTCCCACGGGATGGAGACTGACGCGTGAAAATGCGGGAATCTGCTAGTCGCTAATAACAGTACTTAGTTCAGGTTAGAGGCCCTGCCCACTAGTCGGACAGCCTCCTCGTGGCGTGGGTGGAAACAACGTTGATCCATCGAGGGTGGCACCTTTTCCCCTCTATGGATCAGCGCTGGCTAATGGTTTGGCATAGTAGGTACACATTACACGCGTTAAATTCCTTGTCGGTGATTCCTCACCGCCTTGGGTCGCACTCACACAGTACACACATATCTACACACACACACACTCGCATGCATCTACACACACACGGCTCGTCCTTACCGATGGGCTCACCACCGATGAGTTCGAGTCACGTACACATACACATATACATACACACATACGTACACAAACAGTAGCATAGGTTCTATTCAAACACACAAAACATAAAACAAAAATGACGGAAGCGCTTGGTAATATTTCTACCCAGGTGGGTACCGGCCGCATTGCGGACGGAGAATCCCACCCGACTTCGGTCGGCAGGCCCCATCGTAATCTGGGGGGGCCAACTAACGCTGATGTTGTGGGAGGGGGGGAAATGGAATTGGAAGTGGGGAATGTTAGTGAAGGGGGGGTAGTGTTGCATGGGGGGGAAGGGCAAGTAGAGCGAAAGTCGAACGGGGGAGATGGAGAAGTACGAGAAAGAATAGATGATAGTGTGAGCTCTAGGACCCGAAGTCGGGACACAAGCTCAGTCAGGGGCGAGAGTCAGTGCAGTTTGGAGTGGGATGATGATGGTGACCTTTGGGTGCGGCCGGTGTCGCGCAAAGAGTCGCAAACCGAGCCTCCGACTCGGACTCCGACTCCGACTCCGTCTCAGTCTTCATCATGCACGAGGGACATGTACCTGAAGGATAAGATAGCACCAGGAGAAAGCAAGACCTACAAAAAACCTAGTAGGATTCATAAAGGAAAGGGAAAGGGTAAAAGAGGAGTAAAGACACAAAGAGAGAGAGAGAAAGACTATGAAGGCGTACTGGATGGCTCTAGTGGCACTGAGACCTCTAGAGTTGTACTGGAGAGGTACTTGGCAGGAGGAAATCTAAACGCCATGCGGGACTCCGAATCAGACTCGACTGCTGTGCCGTCAGCTTCGTCAGCTGTCAATGGCAGTCGGTCTGCGTCGGCTAAAAGGTCATATCCTCCGGACCCGTTCGTCCTACCGGAAGACAGAGCTCCTCCCCCTAAAGTGACAACGGCTAGACGGGGCAGACCACGCTTTGCGGGAACGGGCCAGGCTGGGGGTAACCGGAGCGCCTACGTCTTCGGGTTGCCTGATGGTCACGGCAGCGATGGAAATGATAGCGGCTGTTTGCCCGTTGCCAGCTTTATTAGGCCCAGTAAGAGTTCACGCTTGGATGATCTCAAGCGTCTGGGAGATATAGCTGGAACCGGGGTCGTGGTGGAGGATCAGCTACCGGCGGAAGACAAGCCTGCGGCGGCTCTCAACAGGCAGGCTGCGATTTGCCTTGCGGCTGTGAAACAGGTGGCCACTCGTTCAAAGAACCTAAACGGTTCTTGGCAAAGGGGCCTACAGGATGCAGTCCTATATATGTCGGAAGTGGTCGACGAGTTAGGTCGACGCTCTGTCAACGATGAGACAAACAAACTACAAGCGGAAAATTCGCGCCTACAATCTCAACTGACAGCGCTAAGAGGTGAAGTTGAGGAGCTTAGAACAGAGCTCCGATCGTCCGTACGACGTCAATCTATGGAGGTAGAGGAACTCCCTTTGGTAAATGTTCGTGGGCGAAAAGATCAGCCCTCACAAGAGGAGACCAATAGGTCTATTCAGAGCCAGATAACGATGCTTAACGCTCGTCTCGTGGCCATAGAGCCGGCAGCTGTGCGGCCACCTTTGGTGGCAGAGCGAAGAAGAGGTGTAGAAATGATAGCGGGTTCATCATCTCAGCCCAATATCCTCTCCCAGGCTCCCGCAGCACACACCAAGAGGAAAAGGCGAAACAGGGGGGCGACCTTAGCTGCTCAAGAAGCAACTCACGGACGTGAAGCTTCATCGTCTGCTACTCAGCCTGTCTCTGCTGTGAGTACGGATGTTTCTTGGTCGACAGTGGTAGGAAGAACACCCCGAGCTGCCAGGTCCCAGGCCACTGCAAAGCAAGCATCGGCGAAGAGACCGGAAGTGTTACTAAGGTCTGTGGCAACGACTGCAAGACCTAGACTGCAGGCACCCAAGTCAGCTGCGGTTATTTTGACTCTGCGCCAGGGTGCAGAAGAGAGTGTCACATACGAAAAGGTGATTGCTGAAGTGAAGGCCAAGATTGACCTCCGGAGTCTGGGTATACAAAACGGAGTCAGATTCAGGAAAGCACAGACGGGAGCGGCCATCATGGAAGTCGCTGGGGAGGATAATCCCATTAAGGCGGACGCTTTAGCACAGCGGCTAAGGGAGGAACTTACTTCCTATGGGGATGACGTTATAGTCTCCAGGCCGACTAAGTGCTCTGATCTGCGAGTAACTGGCTTGGATGACTCCGTTACAGCATCGGAAGTTGCAGCTGCGCTGGCCAGATTGGGAGAGGTGCCAGTTACCTCTGTCAAAACCGGTGAGGTTCGCCGGGGCCCTTCAGGCGTTGGAGTGGTCTTTGCGCGTTGCCCTATTACAGCTGCCAAGAAGATTGCCCAGGCAGGAAAAGTTCTTGTGGGTTGGGTAGCGGCTCCGGTTAAAGTCCTCGAACCCAGACCAATGCGATGCTTCCGGTGCATGGAACGAGGCCACGTGGGACGCTCCTGCACCTCAGATGTGGACCGAAGCGCTCTGTGCTTCCGATGCAGCAGGCCAGGGCACAAGTCCTCTAGTTGCTTGGCAGATCCATACTGCGAAGGATGTGCTTCAGCGGGGAACACGGCTACTCACGTGGTGGGCGGTAGCTCTTGCAAGCTAGGGTTGCCAAAGAGAAGTGGTAGAGGTCGTGGTCAAAGAAACCAGGGCGTGAGGGGTACACCATCAAATCTAAATAATGGATAAAACCATAAAAGTGCTTCAGGTGAACCTTAACCACTGCTCTGCAGCTCAAGACCTTATGGTTGCGACTGCAGCGCAGTGGGCAATATCAGTGGCGGTTGTCTGTGAGCCTTACTCGGTACAGCGGTACTCGGACTGGGTCGCGGATTCCACGGGCGTTGTGGCCATGACTTCCCGAGCTGCCGTCGGTTCCCCACCTTTCAGTGCAGTTGCGAGAGGTCAAGGTTGTGTTTCCGGGCTGCTTGGGGGTATCCTATTTGTGGGAGTGTATTTCTCCCCTAACCGGACGCTCGCAGAGTTTGAGGAGTTTCTGCAGGGGTTGGAGGATCTAATTGGCCACAATAGATCACGCCCTGTGATAATCTTAGGGGACTTCAATGCTTGGTCAACGGCGTGGGGGTCTTCTAGAACCGATGCATGGGGCAGAGAGCTGGAGACATGGGCGGCGACATTTGGCGTAGCGGTGATGAATCGTGGGTCGGTGCAAACGTGTTGGCGGGGGCGAGGTGGCTCGATTGTCGACTTGACATTCGCAAGCCCTGGCGTTGCTACACGGATCCGAGGCTGGAAGGTCATTGAAGAGATAGAGTCGATGTCGGACCACCGATATATTCGGTTCGACGTCTTGGACCAAACCTCTGGCTCTATGGCTGATACATCATCGTCTCGCAACATAGGTCCAAGATGGGCTCTTATGCACCTGGATCGTGACACGGCAAAAGAGGCTTCGCTGGTTGAGGCCTGGAACCCCATTCTGGAGGAACCAGTGGACGTGAACGAGGAAGCTATATGGTTTCGGCGATCACTGACGCGCATTTGTGATGCAGCAATGCCCAGGTGTGGACCCAGACACCCAAGACGTCAAGTGTATTGGTGGGATGCAAATATTGCAGAGCTCCGCGCGGAGTGCGTAGTGGTGAGGCGCCAATACACGAGGCACCGGAGAGGGCGCCGTTTCATCTCTTACGACGCTGAGCGGGAGACTGTCCTCTATGTAGCTTACAGAACCGCCAAAAAGGAGCTTGTACAGGCTATCAGAGAAGCGAAGGCACGAGCACGACAAGAGATGTTGGAGTCTCTAAACAGTGACCCGTGGGGACGGCCTTTTCGCATGGCTCGAGGCAAACTTCGCCCTTATGCTCCTCCGCTGACAGAGACCCTTGAGCCTGAGCTTGTAGAAAGAGTGGTGGAAGGCTTGTTCCCTGATGACCAGGGTTTTGAGCCACCAGCGATGTCGGGGCAACAACACTATGCTGGAGACACACAAACTGAGGTGACTGAAGTGGAGCTCAGAATGGCGGTGCTTAAGATGCGTGCGAAGAAAACTGCTCCAGGCCCTGATGGGATCCCGGGCAGAGCTCTAGCGTTATCTCTTCAAGCCTTAGGTCCTCGCTTCCTTCGGCTTCTCAGTGTATGGAGAATGGCCAATTTCCAGAGATCTGGAAGACGGGTAAACTCGTCCTCCTGAAAAAGGATGGACGTCCAGCTGACTCGCCATCTGCGTACCGCCCTATTGTGTTGCTTGACGAGACGTGCAAGCTCTTCGAACGAATTGTAGCGGCACGTCTTGTTGCACACCTAGGGAGAGAAGGTCCAGACCTGGCCGAAAACCAGTTTGGTTTCCGTAGAAATCGCTCCACGATTCACGCGGTCCTGAAGGTTAAGACGCTAGTGGAGGAGGCGGTTACTCAGAGGGAGGTTGTGTTAGCGGTGTCCCTGGATATCGCTAACGCATTTAACTCTATTCCCTGGAGTGTCATTAGGGAAGCACTTAACTACCATCGAGTGCCGCTCTACCTCCGCCGCGTCGTGGAGTCATACCTCGGTGATCGCTGCGTCATGTACCCGGGTCGTGAGGGGATTGGACGTCGAGGCATGTCGTGTGGTGTTCCGCAGGGGTCGGTCCTTGGGCCGCTCTTGTGGAACATCGGCTACGACTGGGCACTGAGAGGTCACAATATCTCTGGCGTGTGCGTTGTATGCTACGCAGACGACACCCTTGTCACCGCCCGGGGGAGATCCTTTGCTGAAGCGTCTGCTCTGGCTTCGACTGGAGTAGCGGATGTACTGGCCCGTATTAGGAGGCTCGGCCTACGTGTGGCGTTAAACAAGTCTGAGGCCCTTCTTTTCAGAGGACCTCGCCAGACTCTGCCACGTGGAGCCCATATCGTGGTGGATGGTGAGCGCATTAACGTCGGGACGACAATGAGATATCTCGGTCTCGTTCTCGATGGTCGTCTCACCTTTGACGCCCACTTTGAACAGTTGGCACCGAGGTTGAAGCAAGCTGCTTCAGCCTTGGGCGGGCTACTGCCCAACATAGGTGGTCCTTTGTCCTTTTGTCGAAGGCTATATCTGGGGATTATTAAATCCATGGCACTCTACGGGGCACCAGTGTGGGCGGACAGTCTTACACGTCGCAGCATCACCCTCTTGCGTCAGTCACAGAGGATACTAGCTGTAAGAGTGATACGCGGGTACCGCACGGTGTCTGTGGAGGCTGCGTGTATCTTAGCAGGCAGTGTGCCGTGGCACCTGGAGGCGAGGACCCTTGCGCTGATGTTTAGTTGGCGCGAGGAGGCGTTTGAGCGGGGTGACCGACCGGCGTTGCGAGAGGTGGAAGCTCGTCGGTTGGAACTCCAACAGGTGTCACTGGCGAGGTGGGCTGAGCGGCTTGAGAGCCCAGAGTATGGCCGAGACACAGTAGAGGCTGTGCGCCCTGTCTTAAAGGAATGGACGGAGAGGAACCACGGTCCCCTAACATTCCATTTGACACAGATACTTACGGGCCATGGATGCTTTGGTAAGTATCTGTGTCAAATTGCGAGACGAGAGCCTGACACGCGGTGTCATCATTGCATATGCGATGTGGACACGGCGAGTCACACTCTGCAGGAGTGCCCTGCCTGGGACGCCCCACGGGAGGCTCTCATGGCGGTTGTAGGAAGGGACCTGTCGCTGTCAAGAGTAGTGAACAGCATGGTGGAGAGCGATAGTGCCTGGAAAGCCGTCCTTCGCTTCTGCGAGACGGTAATGGGCACTAAGGAGGCAGCCGAAAGGGATCGAGAGGCAACTAGTACTCTCCCTTGCCGCTTTCGGAGGGCTGGGCGGAGAAGGCCGCGCCGCATAGGCAACGACCTAATGCCTCCCTAACAGGGTCCACAGACGGCGGACTCGGGGGGGTCTGTCGTCGTAAAGGGCCCGAGTGGCGCGCACTGTAGTTCCGGTGCGCCAACTTAGAAGAAACAGAGCTCAAACTCTGAGAGATGGAGGTCTGCAGAGACCGGTGCTGTTGGGAGACACAGAAGAATACTCACATGCGCCTGTGTCCCCAACATAAAGCACGGGAGGAACTCGTTAGGTTTTTAGTGGGTAGGCCGTGGCGCTTCACGCCCGGAGAGCCCCACATACCCCTCTGCCTCCCCCCGGGGGTGGAGGGGATGTAATTTAATACATTTTCCTAACGTAAAAAAAAAAAAAAAAAAAAAAAAAAAAAAGGTTAGAGGCCCTAACTCTGATAGCAGTCGTTTGGTCAAGTAGGGCGACCTGAAAACCTAACAGTAGGTGATCCACACCACTATACGGTTGTTTTCTCCGATAGCAGTCGTTAAGTCATGTTTGACACCTTAGGGCGACTTGAAAACTCCAACACTAGGAGCATCATTCAACTGCACCACAAGAATATGAAAACTCAACTTCACTTGTCGCGTCAGTATGTAAAGATATGACAGGATAACTTAAAATTGACTTTAGATAAGTTTCATATGAGATAACAGGTGGAGAATAGCTTAGCCTGAGTGCAACGAACTCCAATTCAAACATGACTCATGCTGGCAAACCATTAGAATAAATACTGGTACTGTATACAAACATAAAATATGAAAATACAGCGGAAACTAAATAAAGTTTCTGAGAGTTCTTTAAGATGTTGCTTTTGTTTTGAGCGAAATTTTTCATTATGGCAACCTTCCATTTTAGTAGTTGTGACTTAGACTAAATAAAAAATAGTTTATTTCATCAAAAGGAAGGATATGAAGTACAGGTAACCCTCACACCGTACCTAGGTAGCCCCTGGCCCCTGGGACATGGACTACCTAAGGTAGGCACTTCCTTTCATGTCCCAGGCTATATTTTCGTTGCGGGCATCGCAACGAAAATATAGCAACCTTCTGCATTGCAGACACAGAGGCCGTCAAATCAACGTACAACCTAAACCTCTGATATTAGAAGACTGAAATTTGGAGAGTGTGTTCTTTACATGATGAGAAGGAAGAAATTAAGGATCAAAATTATTACAGTGAAGAGAGATAAATACAGGACGCAAATAACGTTAATTTTTTATGTTACGAATTTCCATATAATCCTTGATAGACAAGGTGATTCTTTATAACAAAATAACCTACATTCTTAATCTGAGACATTCGCGGAATTCCTTGAAATGCCTCGCAGTTAACTTGTAAGAGATATATGCGTCACCAAATGATGCGTTCGGGTGACAAAGTTACAGTTAACTTATTTTACAGTTGGGTAATTGTTTTAAATATACATAACTAGCAGTTCCCCGCGGTTTCCCCCGCGTTGTTCCTGATCCGGGTCGGAATAAAAAGCCCATGTATTATTCTAAGTCTTCAGCTATCTACATAGGTACCAAGTTTCATCGCAATCGGTTCAGTAGTTTTTGCGTGAAAGAGTATCAAAGTCACATACACACAGACATACATACATAAGGTATGTATATTTCCTAAGTAGGAATTAGGATTATGAACTTTGTTGTATTTGACGGCTTCTGTGGCGCATCGGAAGTACCTACCTCCGGCTGCAATGCAAAAGGTTGCGGGTCCGATTTTTGCCGGGGATAAATATTTATGCTGATTATAAAATGTGTCTGGTTCTGGGAGTACGTATCATGTGTACCTATGTATTTACAACAAAAAAAAGTGGCTGTGAAATACAGACGGACAAACAGACGGACGGACGGACAGACAGACAGACATGACGAATCTATAAAGGTTCCGTTTTTTGCCATTTGGCTACGGAACCCTAAAAAAGCATAATAATGTAGTATATCCATTGTCTAGTGCCCATAGTACAAGCATAGTTGCTTAGTTGGGGTATGCAATGTCCTGAAATAGTTATGTATTTATTTAAAACCTGTATTTACAATTAACTTGTAAGAAATATGCGTCACAAAATGATGCGTTCGGGCACAGATCACATAATACTAACGGTTCGGGTGACAAAGTTACAGTTACACTCAGTTTACAGTTGAGTTATTGTTTAAAATAGACATATTAGGAACTTTGTCAGTATTTATGTCTAAACCGCAGACGACAAGTACGTCACAGCTTCAAGGACAAAGATGCACCGGCAAAGGATATCATGGCGCAGCGGGGTTGTAGGTGAACGGCAGTAACAGGTCGTGGGTTCGAATCGCACTGGGCAATTGAATTTTGGAAAACCGTTTATTAGAAGGTAACAATAACCTGGGAGCAAGAGGTCTAGCTCCTGATTACGTAACTAACTATGTTGCTAACAAACGATTGAATCACTTGAAATTGTTGATTACCTATACGTCATTTTTCTTAGAAAATTTGTATGAAATAGCGCATGTAATTGTCAAATTGTATATCTGTAAATGCAAAACCGATGCCCTCTAAACGTCGGGCGTTTAAAAATATTTTAATAATATGCAACGCAATTAAAACCGAAAAAATAATAGTTTTATTTCAAATCAACATCCGAAAACCGAAAAAAAATCTCGGTAACAATAAATTAGATTTCTTGGCATTAAGCTTAAAAAACCGTAAAAATAAATTCGCAAAACGCCAAAATTGCACAACGCAATTTCCCACAATAATTTCATTTTTAATTCTCAATGTATCCATCAACTACGTAATAAATAAATAGCTAACCACGACGGCCTTAATGTTTTGTTTGTCTAATCCATCCCGGGAACTAGCGTCGTGTATGTAGGTACCGTCCGCAAGACAATAGAAGCGTGGTTGTTACACAACGCCGCGCTCGGCTGGCTTCCGATGTCGCTTCGGTGTAGAAATGGCAAAACAAACGCAAGTAGGGCAGGTACTTGAGATTTTTTCAGTGTAATCTAAAAATATGGGTATGTAGATTGAAAGGCGTAATAGTAGGTACACAATAAAGTAGGAATAAAAAGATAGATAATTTAAGAAGCCGTAATGAACCAGGTATTTGATTGCGTAGACCTTAAAAAAATAAGTCTTATTTGTGTTTTATTTAAAAAAAAAAAAGTTTTAGTTACCGACATCAAATCATCACAAAATTAATATTTTTAGATTTTCTGTATCTAATCTAAACTTAGCAAAATTAACAGATTTTGACAATAAAAAAATGCAAAACAATTTACATTTTATTATAATTAATATGTACAATGTTCTCTCGTGTAATGTTTGACCGACTATAATAATGTAGGTTTAAGAAAGATATTATCAATTTGACCGCACAATTTGTAAGTATAAATATATTTAACAGTTTATCTGCTATCGCTACGTGTGTGAGCTAATCGGTTTATAGTGCATCCTACATTGTTTGTTTATAAGATTCATAATTTATGTATTTTCTAAGTTAGCGAGCCGACAAGGACCTACATCCAAGGATTTATTTAATCTGTTCTTTTGTCAACTTTTAACATGCTTTGGTTTGTCTAACCAAAGATTTTTTCATTGCAACGCATTTTTCAGTTTGTATCGTTGCAAAATGCTTAATATAATAAATGCAGAATGAGCATATTTTCAATTCAACATCGCAAAAACCTTACAAAAGATTAAATTTTTGTCATTGTACTTAATTGTAAACTGGTATCGGGATATAAGGTCAAAAATATCAGAATACTAGAGTGTCTAAATTTATAAATACTTACAACTTTCTTTTCAAAATTTCAGGTGTAAATTGCACTTGACTTGTTGACCTAATAATTTTATTCCCGCAATTCTCAAGGTAGCGGGACACAACAGCGGGGGCAACCGCGGGACGCTACTAATGACGTGAAGCAAAAATACTGACTATAAGAAAACCAATTTTCGCAGTCAATAGCTTTCCAAATCGAGTTTCCAATGACTTTCATCGACTCATTTCTAAGTTCTAATCTGTATAATTTTAGAAGCAACTGCCAAAAACTAATATAATTTATATCTAAATTATACACCACCCAGTTTTATTCACCTCCTACGCCTATAAAACGTATAATAGTCGAATAATTGTATAGTTTTATGTGTTTATTAGTTTATGGAATGGCAAAGTCATTTGGTTTTATTAGTTACCAAACATTAAAAGACTAATATTGCAAAATGATGTCCTGTTTGCAGGAATTAATATCCTATTTAGGTCGTAAATTCAACTATGATGATTTATTTAAATGAGGTTTGTTAAAAAGTGGTTTGATTGGTAGTCTGATATAGATCACAGATGTTCGGACTTGCACTGAATATAGTTCCAATTTCTGAAATTTTATATTAAAAAAAAAATGCAGTTTTAACTCTTGAACTACAATTTGATCTTATGCTTTAGAATATAATACAAAACGTTTTTAAACTTACGTGGTGGTTTTCACTACGAATATTATTAGAATTAGGGATATTTACCCTGTTTTAAGTAATTTCAGTAATGCCAGTAATTTCAACTGGTTTGTTCACGAGACCGTGAACAAGCCAGTTGAAATTACCGGCGAAATATCGAGCTCCGTCAAAAATAAATAAAAACATGGTAAATATCCCGTTATTTAATAATATTTGTAAAACAAAACGAATTTTACAACACCATGGGAACACTTTGAGCTAACATTTTGGAAATTAGACTTTTGAGAATTCAACATTTTGGGAATTATATAGGTATTCTGCGAAATCAAAATTTTGGTCCTAAAGGCAACGCCGGCAACGGACTTAAAATATCCAAACATCAAAATGTTTTTAACCTAAAACACTCAATTACCAAAATATTCAATTACTTAGTATTTCAACATTGAGTAGTTCCCATAGTAGCATCACAATAAACAATTTAATCAAGTAGCTTCAAACTGATAAGCTTTTGATACGTTTTATTACAATCAAATTGTTATCGGATCGTAAAACAATAATATCTTGCATTGGGTGGGAGCGAAATAATTAAAAATTGATAGCATTGTGACCAATTAAATACGTCTTCATTGATACACACACACACACACCTCACAAAACAAATACTTATTTTTTGTTTCGGGGGTATTGGTCCAAAGTTCAAAATGTCAATGTGTGAAAATGACCAGGATGTAATACCAAGTTTTCAAAGCCTATAAGGTGCTAAAATGTCAAACAGTAAAAAAACGCAAAAAAAATCTTGTCGGTGGAACCATGGATATCAACTTTTTTTAAACATAATAGTTAAGCATTTGACCAATATCTCACATGCTGATAATCGATGATACTTTGTCCCACCGCATTGTAAAAGCATCTTCCTCCTTTCGACTGTCTATTTTGCAAGTTATGTTTGGATTGTACTTATTTGAATTTGATTTTCAGTAATAATGTATCCTGAATGGCAGTTCAACATGCACAGCTCCGTCGAGCACATGGCTCGATATTGCTCACTCAATAGATATCCCGGCAGCCCTGCAGATCTGTTCTCCCTTAAAAATTACGCTATCCATTGGATTCGTTTTACTGTAACTTTGATGTTTGTATTGTTAATTGATTATTGTGAACAATTATAAAATGCCATGAACAAATAAATAAATAGTAATAATGAATTAGAATTATAGGGGTCACACTAAGAAACCCTTAGTGTCAATTAACACTTAATACCATTTTGATTTATTGTGTTATTTGTTCAAATTAAAAGTCCTTTTGCGATAAGCCGATTGCGATAAATACAATTTAAATAATTTACGTTATGACATTTTCTATCTCTACTTTTTATTACAATCTGTGAATGAACTGTCCGTGACATTTGGGTTTGTTTACATTAGGTAGGTATGAAGTAATTCGTTTTCAAATCGCAATATTTACTTTAAATTATAACTCTGACATAATTGATTGATGTTGTTAAGTTGAATAAGGTAAAAAATAAGTTTCAGGGTTGCGTACCCGGGGGGTAAAAATGAGATCTAAGACTCTGTCGCCTAGTTGTATCTCATGAACCGTGATAGCTAGTCAGTTAATATTTTCACAGATTATGTAACATATTATGTATCTCTTGCCGCTTTAATAATAAATATTACTAAAACAGAATAAAATAAATCATTTAGAAGTGTGAAACCACCTCCACAATAAAAAAAAGTATTGCAGGACGTCCTGCACAGCGCCATTATGCCCCAAACTATCCAAACGAACGACTTTAAAAATATAAAAACGTCTTGTGAAAATATTGCAGCTAACGCGAAACAAAGTGAGCTAAAGTTAAACCGACAGAACCGGTCCCACAGGAAGATTAGAAGAAGTCACGAACGTATTCACGTCGCGTCGAGATTCGGGGCTAAATATAGGCAAAAGAGACACCGTCGGCGACGCCGGCGCAGGCGCAGGGCCGGCTGTGAATTACAATAACTAAGCCAACACGTGCTTTATGGGCGTGAGCTTCTCACTAACTTACGGCTTAATAAACGTTTACAAAGATAAATATGTACGTGTGAGATGATGATGATGACTTATTCATAGTATTTTTTTTCGGAGTACTCAAACTCAAACTTTTAATTTTTTGACATTTTGAGAATTAGACCTATTGCTTGTTGCCATGTTGGGCTGAGGGACTCTTCGCCCAATTTTTAAAATTTTGAACCAATACATTTTTGAAAAATAAATGCAAGGGTGGGATTTAAACCCATGACCTCACCAATATCGTTAAGTAGGTACGACTTTTTATAAATAAATATTGCAGAGCGGAAAAAACTTATTGGTATTTATAGCACAAATAAACAAAAAAATAGTATATACAACGACATTTTCTTTCGAAGTGAGCTGTAAGGATGGATTCCGTTCAGAATTTTTCAGGTAGTGTGTTTTGATCATAATTGGGTAGTTATACCAAAATAAAAGTAGGCTACGATTTCAATGATAAGTTCATAATCTCGCTGTTAAAAAGTTTAATCAAAATCGATCCACAATGGTTATTCCTATCGTCTCCTTACGAGTGACACGTTATTTTTTCTCATGAATTGGTTTTTATGTTTTATTGATCAAAATAGACTAAATACTACGAAATGTAGAGTCAGAATATAAGTGTGTAGTTCTGAGTTAGCATAAGTCTTACCTTCTTAATATTATATAAATAAAAAATATCAGTGAGTGGTACCAGAAAAAAGAAAATAAATTACCTAACAGAGACGAGAGTTAAATAAAAATAGATAAATATTCAAACAAAAATAAATCATAAATAATAGAGAAGAACTATCTACTAAAATTTAAAATCTATCGTAGAGTTCTAAGGTCCTGCTTGGATTGAAAACATTTTAATACAGTCAGAAAAAAAAAAGTGAAACTTAGATAATTAAATAATAATAAATATTCATTTTTTCATTAATAAAAATAAAAGTTATTAGTTATAAAGATAAGTTTTACCAAATGACTCTTAATTTGATTGATTTAACATTTTGTTTGATAATAAAATAATAATACCTAATAGCTTTCTTTTCCCATATAATTTTATTTTGGAAATTTGGATTGTCATGCTTAGGTATGCAACTTGAGTTCTGTGCTTTATCGATTTAGTTTATCTAAAGCTCAAAATATACGATGGCCTGTGTCCTGTAAAGAAATTCGTGCATGTGTTCTAGGTGTGATTTGTTTTAGGTAAAGTGTCTGTATGTCATCGCGTATTTTGAGCATTAAATGTCATCAAAATTATCCAGTTTTACTCGAAACACACTAGTTAAATACTTGTATTTATATATGTATATCTATGTATGAATGATTGAAATTATTTGAAATATATATGCCCAAACCGCTGGTCCTAGAAACATGAAATTTGGATAATGTGTTCTCTATGGTGTGTAGATAGGTAGGTATCCACTAAGAAAGAATTTTTGGAAATCTCGCGGGATCGGGACTTACTCAAGCGATATTGTGGCACACTGCTAGTAAAATATATAAACAAAATGACACAAAAGACAAAGATGACTCCATTATACAAATGGCGGCAAAATAACTTCAATATTCGATATTCATTATCAGAAGGACGTCATACTGCGTATCTACACGTAAATTACAGGTATTGAATTATTGATAACTTGTCCGAGTACCTACCTACCTACTGGTAAAGATAAGTTTCATTGTATATCATACCGGAATAACTAACTATGAATACTTAAGTATATATTTTTCACTAATAATTTTGTTCCCGATGGAGTTTCGACCCACGATCTCTGTTTTACCTACACACCCCTCAACTTATAATATTTTTACGTGGAAAGTCTACCAACTCTTTCTCCATACAAACGTAGTCGACTGTTTCCTCCCTGGATAAAGACATTATAGAGCAAATATGTTTATGCCATAAATCCTATATCAGCCACAACCATGCCCTATGTTTTTTCATTTTCAAATTTTTCAATAATTTACTTTTCTTCTAATTAAAAAATGAAAGAAAAAACAAAACGTACGGGCATGGTCATGGCTGATATAGGATTTATGGCATAAACATAATATTTTCTCTAATGTCTTTATCCAAGAAAAAAGCAGTCTACTACGTTTGTAAAGTTTCTATGGAGAAAAGAGTAAGAGACTTTTCCCTTAATCCCCAACGGTAAAAAGAGGGGTGTTATAAGTTTGAGGGTCTGCCTTAAAGCTCACAAACCGATGAATCGATTTTAAGGAAGATTTTTTTTGTATGGTAGGTGACATATTTTATGCGCGAATGTTCTTACCTATGTTTCATTTGTATTAGCTCGAAGGTGTTAGTATCAAATATCGTAGAATAGACACAACTAGTCCAACAATTCGAGCGGGTGACTTATACCGTGAATTTGTGGCTAAAAAAATCTAAATGAGACATCCTTACTCTGAAACACTCTCAAGTGACTCAGGGAATGTTTAGTCTCGCAGTCACTCAATATTTAGTTAAATACTAGCGAGCAGCCTCATCTACGGCTGATCGGTTTTTTTTTTAAGTTGCATTGTTGCAAGTTACTTAGTTGTCAAAAGTGTGACATAGCATTGTTTAGAGAGTGATGTTGGTTTAATGGTCGATATCCCGACTTTTATCCCGAGGATCTTTGTTTTGTATCCGGCCAACAGCGCATCAATGAAATTTTCTTTACATCGCTCTTACGGTGAAGGATCACATCGAGAGGAAACCCGCGTCTTAAAATCACGTACAATGGTCCAATTATGAGTCTTATGATCTTAAATATTCATACTAATAATTAAAAAAAAGTTAAAATTGACTTTTCATTTTGAGCTTAAATGAACTTGCTAACTTTAAGTATATTTTTTAAGTTTGTGACAAATTAATAAAGACTTTACAATAATACAATAACCCGTACGAAACCTTTAACCTTTTTTGCACTGTTCAATTCTTTAGTTAGATACGTTACTGAGAGCAGCTGTTATAAGTATGTTATTTATTATGTTATGTGACTTACATGTAACAGGAAGGAAGTCCGCAGACCTATAGTAAGTAGGTAAGTTACGCACAAACGTCCTATTATTGTGTGTGTCATTCCTACGTAACTATGTGTAGTCGTAAGCAACGTCCCGCGTTTTCATCCACATAAGGCTTGATCCCGTGGGATTTTCCAAAAACCTTAGTAGACATCTACACATCACAAAGAACACACTGTCCAAATTTCATGACTCTAGGTCTAGGTCTAGCGGTTTAGGATGTGCGTCGATATATTCCTACAATTTAGTCAGGAGTTTAATTTATAATTATTTTATATTTGTATAGGTGACTAGTACATAATACGTCAAACGTTTGGACCCGTTGCTATCTCTAGTGGCAGTCGATAGGTCAAATTAGAGACCTTAGAGCAGTGACACTCTGTGACACTGACACGAAAGAGAAGAATGATAATTTAGTAATAATAAACTAAAATCTAACTAAAATAGAAATGGAATAAATATTTAGTCAGGTAAGTAGGTACTTGTTGAGATTTTATGTATTTTGCTCTTAATTAATTTAGGAGAATCATTTTTTATATTAATTTAGAGTGTATATCTAGTAGTATTTTGCCAAAATATATTAAAAAAAACATGGTTACTTAGTCAGTTTAAAAAAAATATCAGTCGAAGAATGCGGATAGAATAATTAAAATTAAAACACTTTTTTCTAACCTCTCACCATAATACGCCATTTAGATGCAAAAGAAATTCAAAAGAACCTTTTTCAAGGTCACATAATAATAAGGGCAAAAGGTTGACTAGTGAAAAGAAATTGTCTATAAATAACCAAGTTGAAAATTGTAATTAAAATGAGTTTTAATATCAAGTTTTTGGGAAAACCTAGATATTTTATGGTCGCAATGGCTCCTACAATTTTTGCTATCTCTACCTGTTTCTAAAATCTATTTAAGAATCCTTTTTTCTTTTGTGCAAATTGAATAAAAGAAAAAAGGATTATCGCAAAAGTTATCGATTAAAATTTAAACAAATGACATTACAAATTACAATAGTAGGTACCGAAAAAAAAAAAACAAATAAAATAAATTTCAATTTAAAAAGATAAAACTTTCTGTACTGACCTTACTAAAAAAAAATACCCACGAATCCGATTAAAAAACACAACCACTTAAAAGTCTCTTATCGATAACAAAACACAATCGATTAAAATTATTCGATTATCCGATAAATCGAGATAAGAGGATCAAAGCGAGCGTGCGTTCGGTGCGAGAGACGCGAGACAACTGACAACTGCGCGACGGAACTCTGCGTCCACGCATCGTACGGACAGCACAAAAACCTTGGCTGCAATTTTTATTGTATTTCGTTTTTTTTTCTCTCATCTCCTGCGAGACATATTGCGTTAAATTCTCGTTAAATCCTTGGAATTCGTATCGTTTGTTCGCAAAGAGGAAGCATTTAGAATTAATTTGTAACATGTTTTTTTTTGCGTATGTACTTAGTTACTTAGTCGAAGTCAAATAGACCGCTAGACGTTTGAAATATTGTGTTAAGAATTCTATTTCTGAGAATTTTAGGTGTTTAGACAAATAATTTGCATATGTTTGGTTTATGTTTTACATAAATAATTTATGTTTTATTTACTAATTTTAGATAACTGCATAAAATGTGATGTATGAGATTCTTATTTAAGTTATTTTAGTTACAAGCTTAGAGATAAAAACTTGAAATTAAAAACACGGTTGAAAATAAATTACTACCGAAGAAATAAATACTTACCTGAAATATAAATTAAATCAGTTTTGTTTATTCAAGTAGGTATTTAATAATTTGATTTTATTTAATTTTATGTTGTTATTTTTACAGTGCAATGAATGTTAGTTTTTAGACATTTAAATATTCTGTCTAAAAACTAACAAATAAATAGTTAAATAGTTTAAAGCTTTAAAGGTGTCTTATATTAGTATATTTTGTTTCGATTGGATTTTGCTTCTGTTACCTACTTCATATAATTCTAGTGACTGATTGGAAATCGTTCGACTACATTATCTTTATCAATAACCCATCAGTGTGGCAGCAAAAACTAATTTCCTTACCGTCACACCAGTGTGACAGAATAGTGTGACGGATAATCAATTGCCAATTTACTTACTGGTGATATTTTTACGAATTTTATTTGACATTTGATTGATTGATTGATGATTTATTTGATATTACTTAGTTTAGTTTGATTAGTTTAGTATATTATTTATAGAGATTTTATTGAAAATTCGAGTACTTTATAAGTATTAGCTATACCCCGCGGTTTTAACTGCAATTTACGGTCAAGTGATGTAATCGGGGACAAAAAATTAGCCTTTGATTTGGCTGCGTTTCCACTAGGATATGTACGGAGATACATTGCTAGAGGTGTGTTAGAGCGAATAGAACGATCCGACTAACTAGCCTCGCTTAGCGCAGCTCCTGTGAAAATAGCGGAGCGAGGCTGAGTTAATAAATAAATATGTATTGCACGACGTTACACACAGCCTAAAACTAAGCACTAGGCTTGTACTTTGGGTACTAAACAATGCATAGGTACAACGTTTTTTTTGTAAATACGTTCATAAAGAAAACGCCCAGACCAGAAACAAATATTTATTTTTAAGCATTAATACTTGCACCCTTTAAACCTTAAACCTTCTGCATTGCAGTCGGTCTTCACCCGATGCACTGCAAAGGCAAATGGATTGATTATGTTGGTTCTTATCAAACGCGTCCACAGCTTAGCTTTTCGCATAAATCTCTTGTGAAAACGCATAATCGGTATTTGGGTTAACAAAAGTAGATAGATTATTTAATCTGAAATACAAAATCACACGAGTAACTAATCTAGTAAAAAAGTGCACGAGTAAGTTTACAAACAGTGAAGTATTTTCTACAAAATTTTGTTGTTGTTTAGAATTTCATATCAGCATCGCGAAAAGCGAAGAAAATCTATATTTTCTGGTTTTCAATTAGTTTTACCCGGTATAATAATAAAAATGAAGGTACCTACTTTAGTTAGGTACTTATTGGTACTTCGTTTTTGAATTGTAGACTACGATTTGACCCTATTTCTTGAAGAAAACATGTCAAATACTAAGAGCCCAAACGTCAGATTAAAAAAAACTTACTATACATACCAAGTTTCATCACAATATGTTTCTGTTTCTACACCTAACGAACAAACAGGTAATTATTTCATAATATATTATGTTTTCTCTTGGCAATTATTTACATAATTCAATCTCGAGTCATCACCCTCTCACTCTCAGAGATGACAATAGTCTATAGACAAAACATAGTACCCACAGGTTCCCACGTACTGACAATATTAGCCGTGTTGATATATCGGAGCTAGAACCACTTTCTATAGAAATTGTTGCAGAGTTTTACACCTTATTTTAGTGCACTCCATTAGTTTATTTGGTAGATAGATCTTTATTTGTACAACATTATACATAGGGAACACAACAAACACATTTACGAAAAGTAAATACTAAAAAAGCTAAAAACTAAGTTGCACGGTCTTATCGCTGTGAGTGATTTCGTCCAGGCGACCTTTGAGTGGAGTAGAACTGTATCAACTTGAGTGGTAGGTAGTGAAGATATATCAAATAAGAATACCTTAGTAATACCTTTAGTTACCATATAAGCGGACCCCGGGCTCTCGAAAGGGATGCAACCGGGAACATCGCTCGGATGATAATGACCATATATAGGTAGATACAGCTTTGAATAATGTTAGCCTGCTAATTTATCCCATTCCAGAGTAAGAAGTCTCCTCTGGGGGGGTCCCCCTATCGTCATAAGCGTAGATTATACAAAAATCTCGCAAACTTCATTATCGATAAATTTAATGTAATTTCATGTTATAATGAGTATTTTTATAACTTATGTATATTAAACTTTCAGCGATTTCAGCCTGCCAAAGTAGATTTAAAATTATGTTATATCAGTATTTATATTATGTACTAGCTGTGCCCGCGACTTCGTCAGCGTTTTTCGAACACCTACTTATCGCTATGCAAAAATCTATGCTTTTAAACGAACGACCAGGGAAGACTGTTGCTGAGCTGAAGACAATCATGGCAGAGTCTGTTTAAGTGTTGATTTTGCGCAGCGGTAGGTAACTTGTAAGTAGGGTAGGTAACGACAAAGTAGCCTTAGTAGAAAATATAAAAAAAATTACCTGACTTCAAAAATAGAAGAAATTAAGCCCCCTCGGCGTTCCTCCTTCCGCAAGTGCCGAGGTCAGTGGGAATTCCTCGCGGACTACATCCACCTATTCGGACGGCCTCATCTCTGTCCCCAAGGACAATCCCTTTCCAAGAGGCACGGACACGCCACTATCTCAAGATTGAGAGTCTCGAGATAGCCGGCGGTAATCCTAGGCTCCGAAAGCCCCAAGTTCACCACCCCGGGCTGAGGCGATTTTTTAAAGTGGTTGTCTTCCACGCGGCCTTCCCTCCTTGCCGAAAGGACCCTCGGACCCGCTGACGCAGACTTGCGGTTGACTGACAGGCCCTGGCAAAAACCAAGACGGCCCGGCACCCCCTCGTAATTTTTTATAGTGGTTTTCTTTCACGCGGCCCCTTCCTTGCGAAAAAGGATCCCCGACCCCGCTGATGCGGGTTCACGGGTTAGAAGCCAGGCAAGCCCGGCTTCCCACCTTGTGCGCCTTGCAGCTTCACTGCCCGCCGCCCAGCTACTGACTCCCCCCACTACGGTAAGGTGGACGTACATCGGGAGGGAAACTACACGCAATCTGAAAAACTGCCCGACTTCAGCTTACATAACAAATAAGTTGGTGGTACTGTATATAGGAGAAGTTATTTTGTCCCTTTTTTCTGAAGACGGTTTTAATTTTTTTAATTTATCTTATTTTACCCTTTTTGGTGCATTCTTGACTGCCAATAAAAATCATCAAATTTTAATCACTGAGGAGTTTTTCTGATGAGAAAGTGGTTTCATGTGGTCCATCAAGTTGTACCTAGTACTTCATAATATTATATTAATGGAAATCCATGCATTCATACATACATACATACAACCCATATACGGGTCGAATTAAGAACCTCCTCCTTTTTTGAAGTCGGTTAAAAATAGATACTACTCATAAAATATTTCATTTAGTATCTTCCAAAAACAGACATCTCTCATTTACAATTTTAGTATAAGTACCTATAGATTTTTGAATTATCGGTCGGTTCGACCAAAAAGTTTCTTCAACAGTTTCAAACAAATTTTAAATTTCGAACGTCACAAATTATCATTCGGAGAAACGCAGTAGGCCTTCTGGACATACGGATAGGTCCAATATCTGATTTTTTTGAATTTCCGGATAACCGGTTTTTTTTTAATTTTTCGATATCCATATATCCGGAAATTATGTGTTGATTGCTCACAACATACTTCTTTGATACAACATTGAAATCAATTAGGAGAAAATTAGAAAAATCACTTTTTCCGGATAACCGGACTTGATATCCGGATAAAAAATAGCCTAAAGCCTAATCGGGGTCAAAAGCTATCTGCATACCGAATTTGGTTTTTTTTTTTTTTTTTTTTTTTTTTTAATTTATTTACCAGATTACATAAAAGAAATACAAAAATAGTTAAACTTAACATCTAAAAACCACGGAGGTTATAACTTGATGCTAAATATAAGTTTAAATCAATACATACATAGCTATAGTTCAATAATACATATATATACATTATAGGTTAAGTTTTAAATTAATACACATTTATCAACAAAGAAAAAAGAAAGAAAGTGACCCGGTAAGTAGAAAAAATAAACAGATATTATAGAAAAGTGTACGGTAGAAGACAAGACAGGAACATTATAAAATACAATAGGTACGGAACAAACTTGTTTTACAGATTATCTATAAAATATTAAAATCGTATGAGCCGTTTCTGAGATTAGCGTAGTCAAAGCCACACACAAACAGTCAAACAGACAACCAGAAAAACAGAAAAATAGGTTCTACTGCGTTAATAGATACCCATACAATTTATATTTTTTTTATATCTTCCAAAAACAGACACCGCTAAGTTACGATTTTATTATATGTATAGATAGATATAGATAGATTGTTTTCTTAAAATTTATGACAATAAAGCAGTTTGAAAATTGAATTCCTTTGGGGGTTAGGCAGACTCGGAATTGACGAATGTCCCATGCCTTCGGACCTTGGTGAGTCCTAGGACTTTTCGGTTTCCTCACGATGGACAAAAAATATAAATTAATATTGGAAATATTTTGATTTTTTTGTGTCTGCCTTGAGCAATTATTATTAACAAAATACGAAATATATAAAAAAATATTGTTCTAAATTACTCATAGTTAAATGCTAAACGCGCTAACTATGTGTAAGACATTTACTTAACCTTAACAATATGCGTCTTTTAAAGCTATAATAATGTCAAATTGTCCTTTAAAAAAAAACTCGACTTTCTGCCAATAGAGGCAATGACTAAATGAGTGATTTTAGTGTGACAAACTATACCAACTATAGGTTATCCATTAAAAATAAGCACAGGTCTGCTTTTCTTACAGTGGGCGTTTTTTTCTGAATGCCTCGGGGATCCTGCAGTAGATGATTCATAGCATTTGTAAAAATAACCTCACATTTATGGTTCAATCCACAGCCGTAATTCCCCAGAGAGTAGCCCGTAATAACTGAACGAACGAAGCGAGGCGGGTGGGCACTCATGAAACATGTAGGGGATGGCGTCATTTAATTATCTCGCAGGATTGTTTAGGCGATGTGATATGCAGATGTTTTACTTTAGTTAGGCCAACTAAACTAAGTTAGGCTTGGCTCTGCATGTTTTTTTTATAATAATAGACGTATAGAAAGCTTCATAGCGTAGACTAGGACATCATCGCAGAATGTCGTTCATTTTCCTATCGGATACATTTTGGTGTCATTCGAAACTGTGTACTATGCATGTGGGGTGGGAAGTCTTAACGTGAGACGTTGGGAATAACTCGAAAAATGGCTTTTTGTGTTAAGGCCTTCCTAGACCATTCACACCGTGTCAAAATGAACGGGCTTACAAACTCACTGTCCTGTCAGATTTAAAATAAAAATCAAGTTTTCGTATGTATGCAGTCTATTTTAGAACGCCGATTAGGTAAACTGTGTGTCTATTAGCTTAAATAATATTCGATATTGTGCTGTTTAAAGGAGTCCACTAGACCACTACTTCCAGACATTTTGCATTGACTTCAAGCCAATGGCTCGGAAATAGACAACGTGCGAACGCCCTATAATTTTCCTTCACTCCAGTACTCACATTCATTAGCCTCTGCCGATAAGAGAGCTGTTTTCACGCAGTTTTCACACGTTCACCGCGTTGTCTACACTTAATTGATGACAATGAGTGTTTTCGTTAGTTCGCGGTGATAATTGGTGGTACAGAGGTATTGTTTGTTGTTGTTAGAGGTTTCAAGAAAGCGAGTGTGAACTTTACTTAATCATGCTTTCTTTATAGAACAAAAATTGGGCCCGTGTGTGCCTTGTCGTGCCATGGTTTCGTAGTTTTCCTAAAATAACAGGGATTGCAATTTGGAATAAGTCATTACAACTTAACTAACTATCTTACTAATATTATAAATGCGAAAGTCACTCTGTCTGTCTGTCTGTTACGCTTTCACGCCTAAACCGCTGAACCGATATTGATGAATTTTGGTATTGAGAGAGATAGGACCTTGGAGAAGGAAATAGGCTACTTTTAAGTCTGAAAATCCCTCGGGATACGGACTTACGCGGGTGAAACCACGGGCGCAGCTAGTAGGTACCTTATGTAAACGAAGAAATAAAGAATGGTCAACGGAATTTGTTCAAAATTTAACTTTACATTTCTTAGATTTTTCTTTTGTTTTCGCGATGTTGTTGTTGAATTAAAGACATCCTGAATAATTCTTTTGAACCTGGAAAGGACTCGAAACGTTGAGCGTTGAAACAATGCTAAAAGTAATAAACACCACGCCACGCGATTATTATAAAACCGAAGAAAAATGTCTCTAATTAATATTTTTTTTTTTTACTCGTATATTTAAATAAAAAAGGTTGCTCAGCTGATGCTCAGCTGTGACAGTTTTACTTTAAACCTAACTATATGTACCTAATTCTATCGTAAATACATATGACTTCTCCAAGTATAGGTGTGGCTCATTAAGTGTTAGACTTTTCATGTGTCTCCATAAGGCCTCTAACTTGACCTAACGACTGCTATCAGAGATAACAACCGGGACTAACTGCTTGACGTGCCACAGATTTTTTCCACACAAATTATCAGTCACCCATCCAAGTAATGACCGCACCAAGCATTGCTTAACCCGCACGACCATTCAAACTCAGCTAGGCCAATGATTTCCTCCTTTGAAAAGTAATTCAAACGTAATTGGAAAACACAAAGGCCATAAAACAGAGCTAAAGTAATAAATAAGTGATAGTAAATGATAACAAATACCTACTCGACTGATAACAACAAATTACTACGGTGTTACACTAAAAATAGATCGATTAACAATTTGTTGTTCTCTTGAATTTACTTGGAAGGAGGTGTCTTTTACCTTAATCGCATTTATTAGGCGCATAACATATTGTTTTCAAGAAATATTACTATTACGAGGCCTCTATTTTAAAATCTTAGATCAAAAATGTAAACAAAGAACTGTCAATTTTAAAGGAAAAAGTAAATAAAGTGCTGTCACTTTCAAAAATTAAATGGTTTTTGTTTACATTTTTGATCTGAGTTTTTGAAATAAGGTAAGGTAATATTAATTATTTACCTAATATGCTTAGATCTGGCTTAGATATACCTATGTTATGTTGTAAGTCGTAAGTGTGGCCGTGTAGCTGCGACATAAAATAGGGTTACCCCATCTCTTCCCGAGGGCATCGTAAAAGGCGAATAAGGCAACAAATCTGAATTCTCCCCGCGCGGTGGCGGATAACCTGCTTGGTCCCCAGGAGAATCAGTGTGCAGGCGGTCAATGATGACTTACCTACTGTGCCGACCACAAATAATTTGGGGTGTTAGAGGACCTCGGACTCCCAAGAGCGATGCAACCGGGAACATCGCTCAGATGAGAAGATGATGTTGTAAAAGTTGGTAAAGATCTTAAGACACTTTCGGAATGATAAGCCGAATAGCATTGACGATCTCTGGGCCTTCGCTCGACTGCAATGCAGTAGGTTTTTAGTACAAACTCCGCCGGGTGCAAGTATGTACTTATGCTTCAAACAAAATACATTTTTTATGGTCTGGGTGATTTCTATGTATCATGTATTTCCAAAAAAAATGTATAATATGTAGCCTAGTGTTGAGTTGGGGGCTAGATTACGCTGTGTGTGACGTCGCGCAATATTTTGTTTATTTATCCCTGAATGCAATAAAATAATGTTTACAAAAAGCATGACTTCATAAATCGCTCTGTGCCTGGTTCGAATGCGGTGCGGAAGCGACGCAGGCGCCCGCCTTGCGCACGCGCATACCCGGGCGGGCGGGCGGGATTCTTGTGTGGACATATCTCACACTTTGCTTGCAACATTGAACGACGATGTGTTTTCGCTATGAAAGTTATAGGTCGCGTTCGTAGGATTATTTCTCTTTGGCGGTCGGAGCTCGGTTATAAACTCAACGGTATGAGATTTTGGGGAAACCTCTTCCAGTGCAAGTATACTCAAAATATGAGCATGAAATAGAAAAGCTTTAACTTACATATTATGAGTAGCCTAATATCAATTTACTGTATAAAATAAAGCATACCCTAAGTATTCAAAGATTTCCATTTTTCCACGCAAAGCCCTAACCGGTCAAAAATGTTGCATTGGCACCTACCTACCTACCTAGAGATATGACATAGACAAAAAACAGGTAGGTACTTTCGGAAAAGAAAATACTTTCCTCAATGATCAGAGATTCTCTGATAATAAAGGAGAGTCTTAAGGAGAGGAGACTTGACTTACACACATAAAACCGCTAAACACAACAAGTCCCCCATAACCATCGCCATTGACACGCTATTTCCCACTAACATCCAGGTCAGCGACCTGCAGCAGTATGCAGCATACATGCCTCGAATACTGGCGCCTCGCCAGCTTGCTGCAAGGGCTTCACTCACACTCAACTATGTCCGACTTAGATAATATACGAGTATATTGATTTAAACTAGCATGGTTGTTTTCACTACAACTCAATGGCCTAGCTGTACCTGCCGATCCTGAACGGTCGTGCGGGTTAAGCAACGCTTGGCGCGGTCATTACTTGGATGGGTGACCGATAATTTGTGTGGCAAAAAATCGTTTTCTCGAGCTCCTCCGTGCTTCAGAAGGCACGTCAAGCAGTTGGTCCCAGTTGTTGTCTCTGACAGCGGTCGTTAGGTTAAGAGACCTTAGGGCCACCTGACAACTCTAACACTAGGTGAGCCACATCGCTATACGAAAAGAAGAAGAAGACTACTTCTTATCTGAGCAATCTCAAAATTCTAGTGTGTAGAAAGGGAATGTAAGATTGGCACCGCAGAGCTCTGGTAGTGGGTCCCGGGGCGGATCGGGTTGTGTTGGGCGGGTTGTGTGTTTGTGGATGTGATAGTGTTTTTATTTGAACAGAAAGAGCTACTTTCACGTTTGTAATGTTAGTAAGGATTATTGTAGTAAGTATGGATTATTGCTCCAGTTCCACAATTGTTCAATGGTAAATAATGTTAATAGCGCACATACAATTTTCTTAAAGAAAAAGACGATGGTCGGTCGGCCAAGATTCGAAACCACGACCTTCGGAATGAATGTCGCGGTATCTACCACTAGACCAACACCGCTCACAGTCGAAGTAAATCAAAAGGGAATCAAAAGAGGATTAAGACAAATCGTCATATTTGCTGAACTCTGATTAAGCTACCTACACAATATTCATATTGAAAGTTTTGTAAAAAAAAAAGCAATAAATGCAAAAACAATTTGATTGCTAAACCCATAACTTTCACTTCTACATTCCTACAAGTTTACATCAAGATATTTGACGAAATATACATTCCGATTTCTTCATATTAAAACTTATATTAATGCAACTACAGACGTAAAATACAGACCGACAACTAAATACCTGCGAAGAGAAAAATCAGTTAACCCTGCAAAAAGGACAGGAAAAGCTTTCATATTTCAATTCAAGACAAAACCGGCCAAGTGTAGGTCGGACTCGCGAACGAAGGATTCTGTATCATTATCACAATTGGGTACGGAACCCTAAAATAAACACTGGACCAAGCGAAATCCGATATAAAAAAACATATGATTTATTTTATCTAGCTGCGCCCCGCGGTTTCACCCGCGTAATACCCGATTCCGAGGTATTATCAGGTCCTCTCCATTACTTAAACTATCGCTATGAAAATTTTCATCCAAATCGGTCAAGCCGTTTGACCGTGAAGAGGGGACAAACAAAAAATAAACAATTTCTGATTTATGATTTTTTTAGGTAAATATTTTTTTTTTTTGTTATAAACTCTCAATATTTGAATTATTTTATCAACTATCGTTCAAAGCTATGATTCAAGTAACTAAGAATCATAATATCCTACTTTAAATCACACAATTTCAAGTCTGCAATCTGCGGTCTCTTTTCAACCAATGTATAATTACATTTTTAATGTTTGTAATTAATGTTCTTTTTGTTTATAACCAATCGATCACGTATGTAGGTACGTACGTACTGTATGTTATGTATAGTGATGTAGTTAGCTAGGTTGGTAGGTACCGCCCGCAGCGACTCTGACTTGACCAGTTTTCGTAGACATTATTCCCAATATAAGAATCAATTAATATTTAGAGATCAATGCTAGTATTTTGCAAACATGCGACTTATAAATGTAGTTTGGGTAATGTCGATGTATAAGTTAAACTTTTTACGAGAAATCATCGTTTTTTTTTCTCATACAATTCTATCCCACTCACTCACTCCTATGCAATCGAAAAAGAACAGGTAAATATCATCTATCCCCGTCTTAAACAAAACGTGCCTCTAGCACAGACGATAGAGAAAAGCTTTCCGTTTTCTCTACCAATATCGACATTATCTCGATAAATGCATGCTACAGGTTGTAGACTCAGTATTGAGAAGATTTTGTCGTCTTTGTTATCATTAGCACAAGACAACTTTAAAAATATTTAATACTAGCAGATTCCCGCGGTTTCACCCGCGTAAGTCCGCGTAATCCCGTGGGAATATCGGGATCAAAAGTAGCCTATGTTACTCAAGGTGAATGGTGAAAAGTTGGTTTTCTAATAGTGAAAGATTTTTTGAAATCGATCCAGTAGTTTCGGAGATTACCCCCAATATACATACATACATACATGTTACCAACGTTACCTCTTTATAATAATAGTATAGATTATTATGACAGTTATGTCATTTTTAGTGCACCCCCGTATTTATAGACGAATCTGATAGCCTTATAAGGGTCCATTCACACTTCTTTTAAGGTTTGCTCTCAAGCAATCTCAATAATAATAATAGCGACATATAAAAATAAACCTTATTACAATAATTCAAATCTCTGTTAAGTTTCTTCATCTGCTCTCCTCTCCGAGCCGGTCTGTGTGAACGGACCCTTAATGAACATGGAGTAAGGTAGTAGTAACTTTTCCACTTTTTGAATTCCTAAAATGTAGAACTTCCCAAAATGTTGAATTCCTAAAAAGTAAAAAAAACACACATTTAGCAATCTCAAAAACTTCTTTACAATTTAAAAAAAAACTTATCGAGGTGAATATTATAAACATTTGATACAACCATTATTAAGTAACGAAAGTGCAATAGTTCAAGAGAAGGTGGCTGATAGATATAAATCTAGTTAAAAGTTAAATCAATTTATCAAGTGACCCATACACGTGTAGAGGTGGGGCGAGATACTAATATTGCAAAGGTTAAATTTTGTGTGTAAACGAGTATGTTTGTAACTCCTTCACGCAAAAACTGCTCAGCCGATTGCGATGAAACTTGGAAAGCAGGTAGCTGGAAATCAGGATTATCACATAGATTATTTTTTATCTCGACATTCTAGCGCAATCAGGAGTACACGGGTGAAATCGCGAGGCGTATCTATATTTATTACTATAACACGCAATATATTTAAATGTCTGTACATTATACATAACTAATCAATCAAGTATACGTATGTGATTTGAAATCGAAAGTATGCACAACATTAAGAGGAAAGGATACCTACTCTTTCTCCATACAAACTTAGTCGACTGTTTCCTCCCTGGTTAAGGATCAAGGGAAATGTTTATGCTCCGTGCTCCTATGTTTTAAATTTTCTAATTAGAATAGAAATAAAATTGAGAAAAATTAGATTATGAAAAACAAAAGACAAAATAGGGAGAAATAGGTTTTATGGCGTTAACATAATATTTGCTCTAATGCCTTTTTCTAGGAAGGAAACAGACGAATACGTTTGTAAAGTTCATACAGAGAGAAGAGTAGGTAGACCTTCCCCTTAAGACTCCTTAAAAATGTAACTAAAAGAAATGCAATTTAAACAGAAAAAATGAGTAAATTTCATTTGAAAGAAAAACTAGAAAACCTCGCTAAGTCGTTTAACAGTTATTTAACGTTGTCAAACTAAACATTTTCACAAAGAACCGTTAATGACTAAAACAGTTGTCATTACCGATACACTAACAACATAGTTTTAGCGACTATTGCTTTAATTGCTTAGTCAACATACTTACCTCACTGGGCTTTCTGCTTACGTACTCTCAACAACTCAACAACAAGGTCTAATATTCGTAAGGTCTAATTTATTTTTTGAAAAAATGCTTTCAAAAACTTTAGTACCCGTGGCGAAGCGGTCAAACGCGTTGGTTTTTTTTAAAAAAAACCCGTATTTCCTAAGATTGTGGATTAACACTAAAAATAATGTTTAACTATACCTACTTTTGTGCAAAAAGGAATAAGTATCCTTAGCTAATCGATAAGTCAAACAGCCCAAATCACCTGCACATATTTAGTTTCGGGTCGACCCGTAGGCCGCGGCCTATTGCCCTACACCCTGAGCTTGGGGGCTCTGCAGATCGGACACTTTTAATCCTTCGATGACCATCAAAGTAGTTGTGCGCCTCCGCGCACTAGAGTCATAGCGCACTTTTGGTCATAGAGTTCTATTGTTATTGTAATATTTTGAGCACTAGAAGAGCAACATACCTAGTAATAGACTTGAAGCAGAGACGCTTCGCTTGCTCAGTCAAAAAAATATAGCATTTTTTTGTACAATATAAAATAATGAATCCTGAAGTGAGTGTAACACCAAACCATTTAATCTATACAAATAAAATTGAATATCCTGACTGATTAATTGATGGACTGACTGACTGTCTATACAACGCAGTGCTCAAACCGCTGCTGGACCCAGAGACATGAAAATTAGAGATTCTTTGTGTTGTGTGGTAGGTAGGTACAAAGAAAGGGTTTTCGGAAATTTCACTCTTAAGGGGGTAAAGGTTGGGTTCCAATTTTCTGTTTTTTTAGATGTTCATTTCATTTTTGTCACGCGGGCGAAGCCGGGGTCAGAAGCAAGTCTTCAATATACACATTGATTTTACTATACGTAAATAAAACAATATCTCTTTTTCATATCGCGTGATGTCTTAAAAAAGCTGAATTCTTTTATCGGCCGATTCAAAGTATCTCGTCTGCTCCATCCATAACGGGGATAAGCCTGTGCCAATAGAAATCTCCATTAAATATGTTTGTAAATACATTAACTTAGGAGCTACCAAATATCGTGTCATGTTGGATTTAAAAGGTAGGAGGTGCGAAATATTTGCGTGTAGCAAAACGAGATTTGCGAATTCTAACTGGAATCACATTTTTTTATTAAATTTAAAAGATATAATAATATGAAAAAACATAATCCCATTTATTTCTCAGCAGGGAAAACATCCTAAAAACCCAAGGGTCCTTCGGTTTCAATCCTATTTAGGTATTTCTCTATTTATTAACCAACTTTAAAGAAAAGAAGGAGGTTCTCAATTTGGCCGCACATATATTTTCATATTTTATTTTCTGTATTCACTGTTCAGTAAAATACGGCTTCGTAATCGAGATGATTTTAAAGTTTTCTTCTGTTGCGTTTATTATTTTTAGCATTTTATCAATGCCTAACCTTTCAAGATCTTTAAATACTGATAATTCTTTTGAGAGCATTCTTTTTAGGGTTCCGTACCCAAAAGGTAAAAACGGGACCCTATTACTGAGACTTCGCTGTCTGTCCGTCCGTCCGTCTGTCCGTCTGTCACCAGGTCGTATCTCATGAACCGTAATAGCTAGACGGTTGAAATTTTCACAGAAGATGTATTTCGCTTGCCGCTACAACAACAAAAACAAAATAAAACAAATATTTAAGAGAGGCTCCCATACAACAAAGGTGTTTCAAAAACATCGAATCGAGTAGGTCATGAAATTCAAAATGGCTACCCTATCTGTCAAATATACCAGTCTGCCTTCACTTACCAAAGAGTTTCTTAATTATAAGTTTCAGATTGTCTTTGTGCCAAAGTTTTTTTTTTTTCATTTTTTTTTAGTGGTGTGGTCGTGTGATGGAAGTAAAAATCGAAGCTAAATATGTCACATTTTCCTATCAAATTTTAAAATTGGTAAACAATTTTAGGGTTCGGTACCCAATTGTGATAGTGGTACGGAACCCTTCGTGCGCGAGTTTCGCACTTGCCGGGTTTTTATCTGATCGGTACAAAACTGACGTAATTTCTAGGGTTCCAGCGCTATCTAACAAATAGATACCCAACACGATTTGTTAGACTAGAAATCATCCCCCATTTTACAATGGGGGATGATGGGGGGTATTTTGTCGTTGTCATCACTGTGTAAACTCATGCGAAGTTACAGCTTCTTAGTAGCTTTAGAGCTAGACCGCGGGCAAGCAGACAGACATGATTTAACTATACCCTTGCTATTATAAAATGAGTTTTAAGGCCTGGTTTTAACCATGATTAAGGCATAGTAAATCATGGTTTAAACCAGGTCTGGCACTTAAAACTCATTTTATAATAGCATGGTACGAGTTTTTTATTGACTACGAAACCCTATAAATGGAGAAAACCATAACGTAGGCGGAGACATTGCCAATATGAGAGGCTCCAGGGGTAATTAAAGTGCCATAAAATGCCATAGCATAACCCGTTCTTTTGCTTAGTTCTTGCACCGTTATTTGAGAAACTTAAACATATTTTTTGCGTAATTTTTTAACTTTTGATCAAACATACAACACGTAATTATACGTATTTTTAGACAACATGCAATCTAATGATTTGAGAAGTTAGAACGGATACAGATCAAAGACTGAATCATCGCCAGATAGTATTGAGTCAAGACAATTAAATGTATTTGAAAACAAAAAAAAAATGGTAAAAGGTTTATTTACTTATAACTGAATTGCATTGAAATACAATCGGTCGTGGTAACTTTATCTTTCGTTCAAACATTCGCCCAGTCATCTAATTTTTGAGTAAGCTTTTTTGTAATACCCAATAACACGAATAGGTTTATTTTACTGTCAAATACAAATTGGGTTAAAAACTGCCATTTGCTCACTTCAGACGGCGCTACTGTAGCACGTCTGACTTTATTTGACACCTTCATAGTTTTTTCGTAAACAAACATGGTTATTTTGAGATAATTTTACAAAATAACGCTTTGTTCAGCTGTGGATTGCAAAAACATAGCTAATCATTTATTCCCCAAAGATGCTAAAAGAAAAAAACAGTGGATAAAAGCTATGAGGAGAAAAAATCGACCTAGTAACTATTTAAGGTTATGTGCTGTCCATTTTAAACCTAATGGTTTTTTTGAGAGAAATTCCTACACAGGTAAGACGTTTCCTTTCTTAAAACTACTAGTGTAGGTACCTATCTATTGATCTAAGGTTACAATAGTGTACTATTGCAACGATAGTCTGTATGAGAATGTATACCTATTCTAGGAATAGACCATTCCTTAGTTTTTACAGTATTTTCCACCTATCATCAATGATCATCGATCAGTGATCATCACAGACGTTTCTCTCATGCCAAGCTTTGTGTAAATTAGGGTCCTTATCTTACTTTATCCACATTTTCTCATTCATTCAGGTGATAAAAATAAATAAAAAGTATTGAGGAAAACAGCAGTTCCTTCTATATTTTCTTTGACCAAAGTAATTACCGAAATAAAGCCAGGAAACCAACAACGGTTAAACAGACGTCTAGAAAGAAGCAGAAGGAGACAGTGCTTAGATACAGCACCTGGACCTAGCAGAATACAAACCGAAAATAATAAATGCTGCAACTTTAGAGAAAATATTATGAAATGAAGGAAATTTTACTTATAAATTAAAGACATTTTTCGGTTATAATCACATGGTGTTTATTTTATTACTTTAGGCATTGTTTCAACGCTCAACGTTTTGAGACCTTTACAGGTCTCTTCTTCAGGATTGACTGAGATGTTTTTGTGATTTGTCATTCTAATGTGTTAAAAAGTTACTGTGAAACTACTGTCTTATCAAAATCTAAAATTAAAAAAGGTATCAAAACGTTCCTGTGTACACAGACTCTAGCTAGATAGCAAAGTTAGACTAATATTTATTATTAACTAGAAAACCAGGCGAACTCCGTTTCGCCACCAGATGGCTTCGTTTTATGTAACATTTCGTTTGGTGATTAAAATATGAAGAATATTTTTTTTTGTTTTATATTTGAAAAGGAAAAATTTTATTTCATTTATCGTACGTCATACGTCATCGTCATACGTCATCGTCATCGTCATACGTCATCGTCATACGTCATCGTCATACGTCATCGTCATACGTCATCGTCATACGTCATCGTCATACGTCATCGTCATACGTCATCGTCATACGTCATCGTCATACGTCATCGTCATACGTCATCGTCATACGTCATCGTCATACGTCATCGTCATACGCCATCGCTGAGTTTGATTTTGATTTTCCAGCTTTTCTTTTTAAATTTTTCCTGATTTTTTTTGCTATAAACCTCACCGAGCCCGAGACCTTTCCAACGAATGCAAAACCGTGGAAATCGGTTCGTGCGTTCTGGAGTTATAGCGTCAGGAAGGAAAACCCGACTTATTTTTATATAGTAGAAGACTATGCATAAAGCGTGTCAGTCAGCTAGGCCGGACCGGGCAACCGATTTACACCGAACTTTACACAAACAGATGTGCTTACAATGTGCCTCCAAACCACTTCCAGCGGCACATTCACAATGACTGACTTCTATAGTGCCATTTCAATCTATTTTACAAAAGAAAAATAAATATAAGTATTATATCCGTTGTCTAGTCACCGTAACACAAGCTTAGTCGCTTACCACGGGGCTAGATGGCGCTGTGTGTTGTTCGGAGAAATTATTTATTATTATTATTTATTTTCAATAAAACTATGTAAAGTAGTTTCTTCATTTGTCCTTTGCATTGCACATGAAAGTAGGCATAGTTTCCTTCAAAGGCAACACGAAGAGTAACCAAACTTCTGCTTTCATAATAACAGACGACTTTTGGGTGGTAGGTACTTAAAACCTCTCCGCAAACTCTTGGATGTGGTGTTTGGGACAGCGGTGGTAAATTGGTGCTAACGTTAACATCTCTAAAGTGACTTATATCAGGAAACTCAGGAATTTCGTCATCGAGTTCCTCTTCGACTCCAATAATACTGTTTCTATCGTACGCCTCTAGCCTAAAACAAAAACATAGAAAATCCATGAAAAAATACCCTTGTCAACCATTTGTAAACAAAGACTTATTTTTAATAAAATCATAAAAATTACAAGTCGTACGACCCCGAAAATAAGCACGTATACTTATCTCAACATGTAGGTACTTTTTACAAAAGGGTTTTTACATATTTCCAACATATAAATCAGTACAAAGCCTTTTTGTAAAAAATAACAAACAAACACTAAAATGCACTTTTTTACTTACCTTTCAATCAAAGCAGCTTTTTTTCCGCTAGTAGACGCATTCCTTTCTCTCAGCTCCCCTTTTAATTGGATTATACTCCACGTTGAATACATTTTAATTCACAAAATTCCTAAATACACATGCAATCACAGTTGAAGTTTGGTGACATCTGGTCAAGCCACACTAGCGCGACCTGCCTCGACCTTTTAGTTTATAACCCCATTGATAAACATGCGTAGATGAGAATAGACTAGAAATGGCGTCCGCACTTGGAGTGAAATAACAATAATATGTCACCTATTTATGTCAATTTTGACAAATTAATTTTGTAAACACTTAGATGGTTACGTATGATTTAAAACTAAAATGTTTTTAAAATAAAGTATTCTGCGCGATTTTCAAAGTTTAAAATTTGATGCAAAATGGCATCAAAGACACTTATTGTAACATATTATTATTAGCTAATATCCGACACCAGATTTTGAGGGATATAGTTCTTACCTACGTAATAGCCGTATCGTGTACGTAGTAACTTTGACTCGATAGGAAATCGTCGATTTGGCAAAGTTAATATATTTTGACATGGCAAAGTTTACACATTTTGACATGGCAAAGTTTATACATTTTGACATGGCAAAGTTTATACATTTTGACATGGCAAAGTTTATACATTTTGACATGGCAAAATCAATAAAATCGAGCATCACCTAATCGTTCGTCTGTCTTCACTCTTATTTAATAGTAAAAAACGTGTGTTTTATTAGTATTAAACCAGCGATGATATTATTATATTCACACCGGTGCGGTGTGTTGGCAGATGAGTCATTTTAATTATTGGTAGTATTGTTATCAAATTTGAATGAATAATGCCACAGGTCAACGGACAGAATTGATTAAACATGAATATTTTACAACAGAACAAGAGCTTTAATAATTATTGATAACTTTTTTATTACTGAACTAGCTGCGTCCCGCGGTTTCACCCGCGTAAGTCCCGATCCCGTGGGAATATCGGGATCAAAAGTAGCCTATGTTACTCTTCGATAATGTAGCTTTCTTTTGGTGAAAGAATTTTTGAAATCGGCACAGTAGTTTATGAGTTTTTTCATTACAGACACACACACAAATACAAAAATATTTCCTCTTTATAATATAAATGTAGATGTAGATATATCTTCCTTTGAATCCTTTGAATCCTCGAATTTTATGTAAATGCAGATTTTTTTACAATATTTCCTTCACTGGTTAAAAGATGTGGTATGTATTCAGTACTCACGTAACAAATACCAAATAATTATTGGTTGTTTATCGTCTGTATTTACGGGCGGCCTAGACCCCTTTATAAGTAGCATGTAAAAAGCATGGCGTAGGCGGAACATTACGGACTTGGGGGTTAATAACGACTTTTTATTACCTTACTTACCTACTGACCTAACTACAATGCAAACAATGAACTATTACATTGCAATATAGTAGCAGTGCCCGCGACTTCGTCCGCCTATTTTTTTTTTAAATATAATATAGCCTAACCTTCCTCAATAAATAGACTATCCGACACTGAAAGAGTTTTTAAAATGGGACTAGCGGTTCCTGAGATAAGCGCGTTCAACCAAACAAACTCTTCACCTTCTTAATATTAGTATAGATAGTGCTAGCTTCGTCACAAGGTTTTACTCGAAGCAATTGGACGAAATCTCGTTGACCAAAACTCTTCGATTTAAAGTAATATGTCATTACATCACATACCTACATATTTTTAGGTTGGATTTTCTATATGTAACACTGGTTGTCGTTCGTCACACCTAATTACAATTGGCGAATGAGGATTGGCAGACAAGCAATGGATCAATCTTACCAATTTTTGGCAATTTTACACGATAAAACTCTAATAACACTTTAGTGTTATATTCTAACTTATACTTCGTTTTTGTTGTAGACTATGATTTGACACATCTTCCTGAAGAAAAAAGGCAAAAATAAAGAACCAAAACGTCAGATCTTAGTCTGAAATTAAAAAAACAAAGTATAGAATGATTATCATGTAACTCGCGGAATTACAGAATGGTGGTCTCATGAATGATAAAAAGCAACCGGGGACAATCATCCATCATTCTGGCGTCATTTAATTAGACTGAACATATAGCAGAATGATTGTAACTTTGCTCCTTGAGACATGATCTACTTATCATTGCCCCAACAGGAACAAGACGAAAATAGCCCTTCAAAAAACCTCAAAAAATAGAGTAAAAGAGTTAGAAGTAATAAATTATGTTGTACCACCCACATACAGCAAGACTCAAGAGTATCGGTTTACATTTGAACTCGCGTCCCGTTACCGACATCCGGCCCAGTTCAATCACAAATTGTGTGGGACATCTTTTGTTTGAACTTGCAATTGAGGTAATTAGGCAGTGCTGCGCTTGCGCTGTTGTTTCGACAACATTATTAGCTGGTCCCCGCGGTCTACTTTCCGGTATACAGATTGTTTTTAATCAAAAAAAAATATGGACGAGTCGCACTTGACTAAAAAACGAACTATGCCAAAACTGTTTCTTTTTCTGTTGTTTAAATACATTAGAAATTATATATTTTTAAGATTAGGTACATCTTTAAAAATTCACTCGGGTTCCTGTAGGATGTTAACACGCTGGGGTACAGACCCAGAGACGCGAGTTCGAGCCTTGCCGCGAGGAAAAAGGTATGTTTTTTAATTTTCTAGTAGATGTGCTAAGTATAGCTAGAGTCTGACTCTAGCTAGGTAGCTAAAGCATAAAAAATCAAATTTCTCGTATAATTTGAATTGCAAAAAAAATGATATTATTTAGAACAGTTTATCTGTATCAATATCTCTCTTGCTCGCAATTTATACTTGTATACTGACAGACAGACCGATAATCAACTTATCGTATGTACGTAAAGTTGCCTCAGAACGAAACCTTAAAAACAAAAGCAACTAACTTTCCAAAACAGAATAAAAAATAGTTCTAATATCACTCCATCTCCAAATCAAGTGTAAACCATAGAAGGCTGCATATAAAAACTTTAATTAACCGCTTTTACTGTCCAAATTACTTCAAATAGAGTAGCTACTTAACTTTGGTCAATGACCCGGATCCCTGTTAGATAAAAAAACATGTTTGACCTATTTTTTTTCTGTAACTAGATAGGCGAGCGTATGACTACTATCTCGCCAGATAGGTCTTAAGTGACAATGCGGTGTAGGATGTAGCACTCCCGCCTAAAAGATAAGAAGACTGCAGACGAACGAGTTTTGATCCGCCTTCCTTAATGGCTGCACTGGCCAACGTGTCGAAATGTTAACCAAAACTTAGGTAGTGATAAACTGAACCTAGTAAAAGTTCCCTTCGCAGCACCCAAGACTCAAGTCACGTGTGGGACAATTAAAGGCCACACGCGCATTGAAAAGTCGTGGCGGAGGTGCCTTTGTGATTATCGCCTGTTTTGTGGTTATATGGCGGCCTCTGCGGCTGACTGCAATGCAGAAGTATGCGGGTTCGATTTCCGCCGGATGCTAGTTTTATGCTTAAAAAAATTGTTTCTGGTCTGGGTGTTTTCTGGGTATCATATGGATGTATTTACAAAAAAATAAGTAAAATAATATGTAGTATATCCGCTGTCTAGTACCCATAGTACAGCCTAGTGCTTAGTTTGGGGCGAGATTGCGCTGTGTTTAAAGTCGTTCAATTTTTTTTTTATATCAAAATATTTCACGACACCACAATGACGCGCCTCCGCTGCGACTTATCAGTTCACCTATAGCCTAAACTTGGGCAACACGAACCCCCAAATGCAGTAAGATAGTGTGGTCACTGACCCGGGTCGTTGTAACATAAAACACACATGTTTGACCTATTTCCAACGTGGGTAGAATGGGACCCTTGTTTTTGATAAACTTTATTGAGAGGGGAGCCTAATCTACTGATTGATTGAACCGACAGACTTGATAAAAAGGAAGTAATTAGGTACTTATGTTTTTATTATTTTGTTTCTAATAAATCAAAATTAAATAAGATACCTATCTTAAATTGTGTAAGGCTGGGTATACGTTCAGCTTTTTTTGACAGTGCTAACTTTGTCCAATGGCAAAGTTAGCTACTACCAATGATAGCCAAAACAGTTTTACAGAAATAAAATTGTCAAACAATTGGTAAGTAGACCGTTTTTGTTCGAATTTGTAAAAATAATAGAAAAAGTGAAAACGTTTATTCCTATTTCCCCCGATAATTCCTGTTGTTCAGGTAACTCCATAACTTTGCTTTTAACGGTAACTAACTTTGTTTTCCCTTTGGCTAAAGTTAGCATAACCAAAAAGTAACTTAACTTTACCCAACCCTTAACATACTTCGAGAGACATTTCAACAAATACAAAACACCGATACATTGACATAAATAACCATGAGTACTTGTCTGTCTGTACTTTGCTATAAATAATTGAACTCAGAGTTAAATTCCTACGGGACCACGACCTAGAACTTGCTAATAGGTATTCGTTAGGTATTTAATACACAGAGATAGATCTCTATAGCAATTCGATTGATTATTAAAGTATCAATGAATTATTGTCTTTACGATTGTAATTGAGCTGGGTTCTAGACACAGTGTAAAGTATACAGTGGGCAAAGGTAACAACTGGGTATTCAGACTAATGAGAAATAATAATATGCTGTGTTATTAAACAATTATTATTGGTGGTGCTCAAAAAACATTCCTAATCCTAATAACATTAGCTGAGCTAAAGAAAGATTATATATTGGTACATTTTGGTGATCTAAGAATCATTCACGATTGTAAGAAACACGAGGTTTGTTTAGCAGAATTTTGATGTGTTGAAAAATATCTGCAAAAGCTGAAAACAAATAATTGTCCGCAGATCACAAAAACACTTATTATTGTTTCACGGCGGTATTCGAACTCGCTACCTTCTACGTCGCTGTCAAGTGTTTGTCCGACACAATATGATACAATAAAATACCACGGCATTAGTCTTAGCATACGAGCGCGAGGAACACCTCTGTCTATCAACAAAAAAATTTGTCTCTTTTTTTTGTCGTTTGAGAAAAAGAGACGGCTTATTTTTACCATCAGTGATATTATGCTATTTCCGTAGGTGTATACAGATGACGTCATCATCACAATATTGGCCCTCGTAGTGACGTAGACAGTATACCATCACGTGAACACTCTTTTTACCACAGTTCGAGGCCTTACTTTCTTTGATCATGGTTCGACGTGCCACAGAGGTTCGACACTGCGTACTGCCCAATTAGCCTACTGGTTTCACCTCCACTGTGTACACAGCATTGACCCGTTGACATACCGTTTAAACTTTTAAAGGATAGATTATTTATAGACTACCTCACACAGACACTAACTACTTACCACATTCTTCAAGATATCTAGGTCAGGTTTTGAACCTAACATGTGTGGTGAGTGACTTGTAGGTACATAAGTACATACCTATCTCCATTTGTAATTATCTATAGGTAGTCTAGAAATAAGTGTTATATATTTACAAAGGTAGGCCTTAAACACACTGATAAGTCGTGGCGTAGGCGCGTCGCGAAATCCTTTTGTGACTATCGCCTATTCTGTGGTATTCTTCTTCTTTCTTGTAGAAGTATGGCTCAAACCAATTATAGTATAAACCTATTCCATTCATCCAAAAGACCCAATACGGAAATGCATTGGGTCTTTTGGATGAATGGAATAGCTTGTTTTACAATAACAATGACATTGGCAGTCATTGAAATTTAAACCCTAATCTCCGATAAAAATATCAAAAAGCTTCCTTGTACTTAATATAAGCCACATTCGTTAAACGAAGTGCTGATAAAACCTGACAAAAAGCATCTAGAAGAGCCACCCTTTGAGACGAATCAGGTGTATTACATCATGTTATTATCGTGAGCCTACATAAACAATAACATGCGCCTGCGACTGCCGCGTCACCGTGTCAAGGCGCCGACCTCGTCGTGTCATGATCATACATAGTACATACCACAGAGTATGTAGGTACATACAGATTATAAATAAAAAAAAAATTGCTGGGCGTTGCACATATAGCCCCACGCTAAGTAGCTATATAGGCTTGTTCTATAGCAGCGGTTTCCAAAGTGGGGGGGGTGCAAAGACCATTTACCGGAGGGCGCGGGCCACCTTTATAGAAAAACCTGCGATCGCTGAGAGAATGCTTTCTAGACTGCTCGATAAGACCAATGAAATTATCTGAAATTGACGCTGACAAGAACATAATGTTGTTTCCTCAGTGGGCGAATTATAAGAACCTTTTCGGCCACTAGACTGGCCCCGCGGCCACCTCACGGGCGCTATCAAAGATATTTGGTACTTGCCAATGAGCAACAAAAATAGTCGTTTTATTATTTAATACTTTTTTATTCTGACCTGATAATCTGGACTGGACTTCTTCCTCCCATTTCTATGTGGTAGACTTACCTATTAAAAGGTCTCATCCGTCCCAATCGCTAAGTTTTTAAGCTCGACCGGGACTAATGAGACATATCCTATACGACGAATTCAGTCGGTCTCAAGCCTAAAATAAGGCATAAGTACCTCTAGTCGTTGGCATGTTTTTAGCATTGTTATTTAATTCAGTAAAGTACAGTAAACAGTAAAAACCGTTACCTTTTACAGAGTTCATTCTAGAGTCGAAGGTTTGTGTGACTCACGGCAGGTACGTTACTAGGAAGTTCACCTCCGAGTGACGAGACAGGGCCGGGCGTAGGACTGGCGGTTTAAGGGGCCCATGTTGATGCTCAAGGGCATAGTTTGCTCGAAATATGTTCTTGTATTTATTATAAGGAAAATACGATCACATTAAAATAAAAATAGGGATGCTATCATCATAATCCGAGCGATGTTCCCGGTAACATCCCTTTTGAAAGCCCCGGGCTTCTAAATCTCTCCTGGTCTTATGTCTCTTACGTCTTCGCACGATCCCAGACGAAATGGCCTCACTATATCGCAGCATCGGCCATTTACACGCACAAATATCTTCTATTTAAAATTAAATGTCCTGAATAATCTATTTATCAAACCAGGTCCCAAACTGCTGGTCCTAGAGACATGACATTTGGAGAGTATGTTCTATGTGGTGTATAAGGATCTACTAAGAAATGGTTTTTGAAAAATCCCGCGAGATCGGGACTTGCATAGGTGAAACCGCGGGACTCTGCTAGTAAGTATTATAAAATCAGTCAATCGAACATACTGCCTCTGATCGTTCCCAGTGCAAAGGACCCGAGAATATTAGGTGCATTTATATTTTGCCCCATACCCAGTCCTAACCACATTCCTGCCCCAGTCATCCACACGACCAGCTTGCGATTTGTAACACATCACCATAAACGGTAACTTTGCCCGGGTCGCGTCAACTTCCGCCCAGTTTTGGCACTGAACTTTGCAACTTTGCCCACTAAACGTCTCCGTGAAAACGGAAGTAAGCATCCATTTTGTATTTTAGTGGATAATAGTTTTAATAACCGTTAAATTAGGTAGGCATGTATATGTAGATAAGTACTTAAAAAGGATTATAAGTTTATAGGTACTTATTTAAATCCTATAGATTATCTTTAGCTGTGGTTCACTTTAAATTCAAGATGTTTGTCGCTTTGGAACCGCGTTTTAATCTCGGCAATTTAGCATCGCGAAAACTGAAGAAAAACCATATAATAACTAGTAGTTCGCCTCGAACTGAAACCTTCACGAGTTTAATGTTTCAGATTTTTACTAAATATACTAAATAGTGTACCTACTATTAAAATATTGTCGCCGAAGATGCGCTCTTTTATTTAATAGGTATATAATTTATATTATTTACTCGAGTATATAATTTGTTTGGTTTATAATTTTTATCCCTCTCTTTCACCCCTATCTCCGTATCCCCCTACCGATCCTGCTCATCTTCGAACTTAAAAGTTCTGTTGACTATAAAGACCTACATACCAAAAATCATGAAGATCGAATGCCTGTACTGTACTCAAGTTACTCAAGTCAAGTCATACAAAGATACAAGCGCCCGACCAATCTCACCACTGAATCTCACTCGTTTCGCTCGATCGGTCAACTATCTGAGTCCCGCGTAAGTCCTGATCACGTAGGAATTTCGAAAAACCCGATTGTTACTAGATTGTTATTAAAACTAAAATGGAAAAGCGACGTTATTATATTCTTTATTTATAGGTACATTTGAATAAAATATGTTATTTTTATAAAATACAACCCTAGATAAACCTTTTTTTCATCCCCAAACGATTATCGTCAAGAGAACAGCCGGAGCCAGACACAAAATAAAAGCAAAAGGATTTGTTTCCGAGTGGAAAGAGAACCCATTAAATTCACTGCGGTTCAACGGTTCACTGCTGATTTCCAATTAAAGAAATTGTCTAGTAGTGTAATAGATACTTAGTATATAGGTAGGTATGATTAACGTAATTCAATGTCGTGACTGACTGGCTGGCTGGCTATACCAACGCACAGCCTAAACCACTGTTGGTCCTAGGGACTTTGTGGTGTGTAGGGATATCCACTAAGAAAGGATTTTTCAAAATTTCCACTTGATCGGGAATTTGGCGGGTAAAACCGCGGAACGCTGCTATTTAAATATATTTATTTACTAACTGTGCCTTTTTAACTAGACGCGCCGCACCGCGCCGTCCAGTCTGAATTGTAGGTACATCAGAGATTTTTTCCATAAGCGTCTAGCTAGCTAGATCTACTGAACGCGAAACCCAAAAGACCTCACACGTAGGTGTGAGCGTCGTTACTAGCTAGTATTCCGACAGAAATCACAAACAAAAATAATAATCTCCATTTAAAACAATAGCAAACATAAAACGTAATAAATTAAGTTTATTGCGTTGTCCTTTGCGAATTTGGGCAACACCAACCTACGATCTTGCAAACACGAGCCGAGATCGTTTGTACATGACGTGACATAAGTTGATGTACACTGTAATATAGTTCTGCGCATTTATAACTTATGTACGGGAGTTTTATTACCTACGAGCTTGTAAAGCCGAGCCGAGCGAGACATAAGTGCATATCCACTGTAATAGTTTTACACACTTGCAACTTATGTACTGTCCTCCGAAGTTTTTTTTGTACATGAGGTGACAAGAGTGGATATCCACAGTAATAATTTTGCGCACTTGCAAGCTATGCAGTAGTTACCGCTAACGAAACGCTAGCGGATAATCATCAACGTACATATACATACATTCCTATTTCAGTTTATGATATAGCGTCCTACCTAACCGTTCATCCAAATGTCTTTTCGAGAAAAGGATTTGTTCAAATATGAATAAAATTAGGTATATTATTAAATACTACCTCGTGCCCAAAGTGACACTACCTGATTTTCCAGACAGGTACTGCTCGCGACCCTAGAAGAAGCTAACAATAACCTCGCTAAGGCCGGTGAAGAAGCTACCTGAAGAAGCAAGCTAGGGCAGCGTGCTAGGTAAAAGTATGTTTACCTACTATAAACAAACTATCAGATAAATTATCGATTAAATTAAAAACTTTGGCTTTTTAAGTTACTGTTGGTCTTTGTATTTTGGTAGTTACTTATAAACTTTTAAATATATTTTACTCATCAAAAACTCTCCGGTAGATATCCACTGTTGTTCCCTGACTGTACGCACGTTGTACGTTTTGCCCATACGCAGAGAGACCTCGACTTGTATGGGCAATGCGTAAAAAATACATGACTAACTCCGTGTAATTGCTCCCTTAATGTTTAGAGCATTTTGCGGAAATAATGAGCCCATAAAGCTTGATTATACTGTTGTTAAATTAAATAGACAATTAGAAGATGATATTAGAGTAGATTACAACTAAAAAAACAAGCTAAGTCCGAGTCGATCTCGCGCACGGTGGGTTCAGTTCCGTTGTTCAGTTTTTGTTGTGCGGCCGAGACTGAATTAACGCAGGTGTAGCCACCCAAGCGAAACATCGTCTTCGCTCGAATACCTACCGTCGTCGCAACGATCTACCTGACCACAGACATCGCGTAAACACGAATATTTGCCGTAGCCCGCTTATGAAGCCACAGCATAAGTGACACAAATGTTATTGCGTATTATTGAACAATTCAAAATGAATTATTTTAACTAATGAACTGTAATGTAAAGTAAACATTGCCATACCAAGCGGTCAGGTCTCTCGACAACTCTATTCGCCCACCTTCACTGTTTATGCCACAGTGTCGTATTTGACAGTATGGAAACCTACGTAATTCATAATTCATTTGTTGTGAATAAGAGTAATAGATTTTACTGTTACAGATAGTTATTATATACAGATCACCTTACTCAGCCATTTGGCATGCAATGTGTTTGTATATACGAATAACATTCACTTAACTGCACTGAACCGATTGCGATGGAACTTGCAATGTAGACAGCTAGATTTGTGGAATAACATAAAGGCTACTTTTTCCCGATATATCATCCTCTATATTGGGAGTTACTGAGGCGAAACCGCGGGCAGCAGCTAGCACCAAAATAAACTTGCAATCAGCAGTTAAAATTAAAAATAACTTCAAAAAGCCGTAACAGTTATTATCAATTTATTTAATGTTCCAAACTCTACAGTTTAACTAGCTGCCCCGCGGTTTCACCCGCATAAGTCCCAATCCCGTGAGATCAAAAGTTACTCCTCGATGATGTAGGTAGCTTTCTATTGGTAAAAGAATTTTTGAAATCGCTCCAGTAGTTTCGGAGCCTATTCGTTACAAACAAACAATCTTTCCTCTTTATAATATTAATTTATTACTAACAGTACGACTTCGTCCTTCTAATTTTTTTGAAAATATAATTTAGCCTATAGCTTTCCTCAATAAATGGAACAATATCCAACACTGAAAGAATTTTTCATATCGGACCAGCAGTTCCTAAAAATAGCGCGTTCAAACAAACAAACAAACTCTTCAGCTTTATAATATTAGAATAGAAGTATAGATTATAGTTTTGATGGGTTTTATTGGTAGAAAAACGTAAACTTTGCGGCAATTTGCAGACGAAGTATCAATAAAAACAACCGTTTCTTATAGTCACTTGATTTACTGATTACGTTTTTTATTTAATCTTTTTAACGTCTTTTGCGGATTTTTATTGAGGATTTAGTAAAGAAACAATCCGCAGAAACGTTGAAAAATATACATTTCTAGGTAAATTGTATGTTGCCACTACAATAAATATGATCATGGAAGCTGTAGGGATATCGAACCCACAGACAAAAAAAACTAAAAATTCGAAATAAGAACCTAGCTATATACCTTCATGTTTCATGAAGATCGGTTAAAAAATACGATCTGTAAAGGCGAAGCAACATACAGACAGACGAAAGAAAACCCTCGCATCCCTTAAGTACCCTCGCGACCAAGACCACTGTAACGTGGTTAATACGTCGAGGTAAGTAAAAAAAATACGCGATTAAAAGACCCGGAAAAATGTAACTTAATAAATAGTAGTTCCCCTTCTGCATTGTAAACACTGTGTCACTGTCCGACGCAATGTGGGCGACAAATTCTTTCATATTGCTCAACTGCGAACTGCGACAGTCGCGAGATGAGCTATGGTTTACCTACTGCAAGTACTCTCTGTACCTGTGGAGTAATGATGCTTTATTAGATGCTAGCTAGGCCCCGCGGTTTTACCCGGGTAAGTTGCGGGAATATCGGGATCAAATGTAGCATTATGTCCTTCTCCAAGGTCCCATCTATCCCTATACCAAAGTTTATCAAAATCGTTGCAGCGGTTTAGGCGTGAAAATGTTTTTTTGGGAACGGTCAAATGGTCATCGAGAGACGCTTCGCCTTGGAAAAACGAAAAAATTCGAAGACTATCTACTCCCTTAAAGAAGACGGGGCATCATAGATCCTTGTATTGTGTTTTAGGTGGAACTAGTGACAATTTATAACTTGTAAACATTATTTCTTAGTGTTAATCCACACTTAGGAATACTGCTTTTGAAAAAATGCTTTCAAAAACTTTAGTAGGTACCCGGCGGGATTCGAACCCGCGACTATTGGCAATCCGAACCAACGCGTTAAACCGCTTCGCCACGGGTAGCCCCGTACTAAAGTTTTTGAAAGCATTTTTTCAAAAGCAATTTATAACTTATTCAATATACTAATATTTATAATACAAAGCAATTAGTGTATTAATATACGCGATATTTCATAATTGAAAACACAACTTGACTAAAACAAAATTAATAAACAAGTTTAATAATAAAATTAATAAAAATTAGGTACCTATTTATTTTGAAAAGCTTCGATAAAGATTCTTTACGCGAGTAAAACTGCAGAGCCTAGCTAATAGATAGGATAACTGACATCATTTTTAACCCACCATAGATCAATCTACATTAGTTTTAAAGAAATAAGACGCAAATATATTTAATTACGATCATATTTCAAACGATCCGATCTAGTACCGTCTTCGCCTACACCGTGTTTTTGTATCGACAGACAGACACCCGCGCGCGATTTACGCTTTTTATGTCATCTCTACATCTACACTTCTACACTAATATTATAAAGAGGAAAGATTTGTATTATTGTGTGTGTGTGCGTCTATATGTTTGCTATGAATAAACTCAAAAACAACTCGACCGATTACAAAAATTACATATCGAGGAGTAACATAGGCTACTTTTGATCCCGATATTCCCACGGGATCTATTACCTACTAGCTGCACCCCGCGGTTTCACCCGCGTAAGTCCCGATCCCGTGGGAAAATCGAGATCAAAAGTAGCCTATGTATTGTCTATCCTATCCTGTATTGTAGCTTTCTATTGGTGAAAGAATTTTTGAAATCGGTCCAGTAGTTTCTGAGCCTATTCTGTACAAACAAACAAATGAAACTTTCCTCTTTATGATATTAGTAGGTACCTATTACTGGGCACAAAAATGTTTTATTTTTTAGGGTACCGTACCCAAAGAAAGGGTAAAAAGGGACCCTTTTAACTAAGACTCCACTGTACGTGGTGATAGACACTGTCTGTCTATTACCAGACTGAATTACATGAACCGTGATAGCTAAACAGTTGAAATTTTCAAAGATGCTGTTACATGTTTCTGTTGCCACTATAACAACAAATACTAAAACAGGGATTTAGCTTGTTACATATATTGGACCGAGTTATGCATAAAACAGCCATGTAGGTACATGGCTGTTTTTAGAGTTAGAAACACTACGATACTAAATTCAACAATGCGCATCTTTTGCAAAGACACCCGTATCGATATCTTTATTATTAACGGAGTTACAAATTGTAAACGGCAGCCATGTGAATTTGTGAATTGGTCAAAAACAGCCATCGTGGTGTAAAACGCATCCAACTTTAACAAAATTTGAAAAACCTAAATTGCATAAGTCAGCCAGCTCAAGTGGCTGTTTCTTGCAAATTGTTCAATGTAAGAAAAAATATTTTTTTGAATTTTGTAAAAAACAGCCATCATGAGTTGGCCGTTTAATGAAATTTATTTAGTGATCGTCGAACAAGCAAAAGCAGTCGTTTTAATGCAGCCATCCTATATTTAAATGCTTCTTCTTCATCTTATCATCATCATCCGGGCGTTGTTCCCGGTTGCATCTCTCTCGAGAGCCCGGGGTCCGCTTTCCTACTTTTACGTCTCCACTTCGCACGATCTTCGGCATCCCGTGTAGTGAGGCCATTTGCACGCATATCCGATCTCACAACGTCAAGCCAGCACTTCTTGGGTCTTCCCAATCTGCCGCGGCCGGACGGGGGCGCCATAGCAAGACATTTGTTTCCCACGTAACTAGCCGGTTTCCGTAGAACGTGGCCGTACCACCGTAAGCGGCATTCTTGCAGTTTGTCTGCAATGTCTCGGACATGAAGGCTGCCCCTGATGCGGGAGTTTCTGACGCGGTCTTTTCGCGTCACTCCACACATCCAGCGCAGCATCTTCATCTCCGTGACACACAGCTCCTGCTTATGTCGCTCAAGCAATGGCCACGCCTCACTACCATACAAAAGGACAGGTCTAATGATCGTTTTATAGACCTGTCCCTTCAGTTTAACCGGCATTTTCGGGTCACAGATGACACCAGTTACCTCTCGCCACTTGGCCCAAGCTGCCGAAATGCGGGACTTGACGTCACAATCGATGTCGCCAGACTCGTGAAGCACAGATCCCAAGTACTTAAACTGGTCTGTCCGCTCGACCATGTGACCGTCTACGCAGACAGGTGTAGGATGTGTGGTATTGCTAGCCAAGTATTCGGTCTTCGCTACGTTGAGTTGCAAACCGCCGTTCTCAAGTGACTCTTTCCACGCATTTACACGCCTTCCAAGCCGTCCCTTATCCGAGTCCGCTAGCGCAATATCATCAGCATACATGAGCATCCACGGGGGTTGCTCGTGTGCGTCTCGGATGATTACGGACAGTGCGTCCAGTATTACGCTAAACAGAAACGGACTTAGGACGGATCCTTGGTGGACTCCGACCGTAATGGGGAAAGATTTAGTGTCACCAACAGCAGTTCGCACCACTGAATCGGAATTTTTCTTCATCTTATCATTGTATCGTATTGTTAACCTGGTAGTATCGGCTTTAAGGGATCCCAGAACTCTAACACGAGGCAAAATAAAATGACGAAGCAATTAAATGAAGATCAGGCTAATGTTAAGCACTTTAAAAATATATGACACTAGCCGCGCCCCGCAGTGTTACCCGCATAAGTCCCGATTCCGCGGGAATATCAGGATAAAAAGTATCCTATGTGTTATTCCAGATCTTCAGCTACCTATATTCCAAGTTTCATCGCAATCGGTTCACTAGTTTTTGCGTGATTGAGTAACAAACATACATACACCCATACTCACAAAGATTCAGCTTTATAATATTAGTAGAATAATACGTAGGTATTATTTAAAACAACTCAGTATAGCTTTATTATAAGTTAAATTTTAATTTTTATACAAAAGAATAGCTAAAAGGACGATAATATTAAAGATTCAATGATATATAAGATTTACTTGGCTGTTTTTATCGATTTATTTCTTTCTTTGAATTTTGCTAAAAACAGCCATATCGACGTGGCTGTCTTTTACTTAATTCATTATTGAGTAAAAATGCATTGTGTAAAAAGCAGCCACCTAAAATACCGTTTTTTTTTCCTATTTAGAGAAACGATACAGAGGTCTGAGTCAGATACAAAGATTCTTATCACTTTCCTCCTTCATATAAAAAAAGAATTGAACGAATAACTTAATATACGACAGAAGAGGATCGATTTGAATTTTCCGACACAAAAACTCAAATATCTCGAGATTTTGTTTTGGTCACATGGCTGTTTTCTGCATAACTCGGTCCTATTGTTATGTTGTTGTATTGTATTTATTGTATTATATCTAGGTAATTTAAGTGGACGTGGCAATAAGACAGACAGACGGGCTTAATCTCATGAACCGTGATAGACTAGACTAGATAGCTAGACAGTTGAAAATATTTCTGTTGCCGCTATAACAACAAATACTAAAAACAGAACAGGTAGGTATAGTAAATATTTAAGTGGGACTCTTTACTAGTATCTAGGTAATTTAAGTGCACATGGCAATAAGACAGACAGGGGCGCCCCGACGGATTACCTTCGTAAATAGCTTCATTATGTAAGTACATAATATATTTATGGAACTAATCCGGGGCGTGTAGCGATACCAAAATATTTGTGGTAGATAACGGTAATCCCCCGATATAAACACTTTGGTACATTAGATTATGAAATCAAACTCATTTTTTAACCCCCGACGGAAAAAGAGGGGTGTTATAAGTTTGACGTGTCTGTGTGTCTGTCTGTCTGTCTGTCTGTGTATCTGTCTGTGGCATCGTAGCTCACGAACGGATAAACCGATTTGAATGTAGTTTTTTTTGTTTAATAGATGTCTTTTGCGCGAGTGTTCTTAGCTATGTTTGATCAAAATCGGTTCAGCCGTTCAAAGTATATGTAGGGTCAAACTCGGAAATAAAAAACGAATGTTTTCAAATATACCCGAGTGGGGTATCAAATAAAAGGACGTGACTTTTGTGACAACAATAAGCATGTTTCATCAAAATCGCTTTTACAAAAAGGGTGAAATAAAAAATTTAAATTAAAAATTTAAAAAACCCCCGACTTAAAAAATCTTCAAAGTTAAAACAAAACTAAACTTTAAAAAGGCAAAAATAATAACCCGAAAACAAATTTCATGTCTCTGAGTAGGTATGTGGTACCTTACGTTCCCGCGTCGGGGGACGCGGGAATGTGTCACAGAAGTTGATGGTAACCGACCCGTGCTTATAGTACCGCGTCCCCCGACGCGGGAACGTAAGGTACCACATACCTACTCAGAGACATGAAATTTGTTTTCGGGTTATTATTTTTGCCTTTTTAAAGTTTAGTTTTGTTTTAACTTTGAAGATTTTTTAAGTCGGGGGTTTTTTAAATTTTTTCGGTTTTTTAATCGCGTTGCGTTTATTATTTTTAACATTTTATCAATGCCCTATGCTTCGAGATCTTTATAGATCTCTTCCTTAGGGCTAGACTGAGATCTATACTAATACCTAAAGGTAGGTAAACCTATACTACTACTAAAGAGGAAAGATTTATTTGTTTGTAACGAATAGGCTCCGAAACTACTGGACCGATTTCAAAAATTATTTCACATAATACAAAGCTACATTTTCGAGGAGTAATGTAGGCTTCTTTAGATCCCGATATTTCCACGGATACATATATTTCAGTTTCAAGGAAAATTATTACAGCTAAGCAGTTATTTCAAAACAATTGAAAATTACAGACAAGGTAATTAAATTGTTAGTTGTAACGACTTTTTCCAAATTGCAATTAAAATCATTTCTATTTTATGGAAACTACGGAACCCACTACGCGTGGCCCGACAAGGCAAGCCCTTGCCTAATTTTTATTTCTTTCTTCTTTTATTACCACAGATTAAAAAGTCCAGACCACTAATAGCATTACTTCTTTATTTACGTAGCAATGTGTGTGCCAATTTAATTTAACAAGCGGATTAAACTCAAACTAAAGATCTATTAAGACAATATCAGACACTGCATAGATACTAGCGCCACTACAAAACGCAAAGTAAGTTGTTACATCTGCCCCTTATCAATTCAATAGACAGGTACGAACGGCAAAAAAAGAAAATTTGATGTCACACCTTTTAATGCTGTTTGACCTTTGAAATGGCAAAAAATATGAAACGATATTTTGATACTATGACAAGCTATTCCTACTTTAATATTAAACAGAATAGTTAAGTTTAAGTTTTTATATTGTAAACCTACTCGAAAAGAGTAAGCCTTTGAGACTGAACTATTTATAAGAACTAGAGATGGGCCGACTAGTCGCCGACTAGTCGGGAAAGCCGACTAGTAGGCAGTTCAACCGACTAGTCGGCAGGTGCCGACTAGTCGGCAAATTATGCCGACTAGTCGTCAACTAACAATTATGCAATAAAACCAATATTTAATTGAATGAATAGTTCAGTAAGAAGGTGGATAGTCAGAAAAACGTATACAAATCATGTCATAGCCCACATAAATCATCTTAACATCAAACATCTAAAAAGTCATAACTATGCCTCAGCTCCATTAATATTTTTATTCTATCTTTTATTTTTATTTTAACATTTTTTGGAAGTTTCGTTACAGCTTTCGAAGTGCAAATTTATCCAAAAATACCAACAATCGCCGAGTGGTCATGATTAACCCAAATATCTGGGAATTATAATGATCTGCATTGCCGACTAGTCGGCCGACTAGTCGGCAATTTTGAAACCGACTAGTCGGCTAGTCTGCTAGTCGGCAGAACCCCTAGTCGGCCCATCTCTAATAAGAACCTTTGTGACAGCGAAACAATAAATATTTACTTTACTTTACTTTAGGAATAACCGATTCTCGAAATAACTACATAGTCTATTATAATTGACCAATTCTTGAAATGTACCTACAATTCTATAATAAATGATCGATTCTATAAATGACTGACTTTAACGTCGTTGTTAGAATACCCATCATCTACCTAGCTACCTAGGTAATCTTAGTTAGGAGGCATTATTATGATTCTACCCCATGACCAATTTTTCTTGTCATGTTAAACAGCCGCCATTTTGTTTCCATTTGACAATAAAATTGATGTTAATTAATTGTAGGTAGTTCGAACAGACTGTAAACTTTACATTGCATATAAATCTAACGCAATATCAGGTTACTATCCAATACTGTGACTATACATTATGTCTATCCTGAGTCTAATACGAAAGCAGAATAAGTACTCGTGTTTACCGACTGAGGGCACCACCAGCGCAAAATAAAATATCACTATGTAGCGCTATTTATACAACGATTACAGTCACCGCTTAAGTGTGGAATTTTGCACAGTAGGAGGTACTGTGTTACGCGCGCTGCTTATCTTTGCTTTAGGTAAAGTCACATCTAGTACTAGTACATCATATCTAAATGCATTACCCCACGTTATCCCAGCACTCTCCGTCTCCGTGGACACCCTACCGCATCAATTGCAACGAACGTGCCCTGTCAGCTAGGGTGACATGTCTAATTGTTTGCTAGATGTTTGAGACATGCAGCGCCTAACAAACACGGTCAGTACTTTAATGGGACACCGCTTAAGTGTGGAATTTTGCACAGTAGAACGTTACGTATTACACGCGCTGCTTATCTATAGATACTTAGTCACCTTTTTACTAGGTACTTTATTTTTAACTAGCTGCGCCCCGCGGTTTCACCCGCGTAAGTCCCGTTCCCGTGGGAATATCGGGATAAAAAGTAGCCTATAGCCTTCCTCAATAAATGGACTATCCAACACTGAAAGATTTACTTAAATCGGACCAGCGGTTCCAGAAATTAGCGCGTTCAATCAAACTCTTCCGCTTTATAATAGTAATAGATAGAACTAGCAGTGCCCGCGACTTCGTCCGCGTAGAAAAGTGACTTTCAGGAATTCGTTTATTTATTTCTTCTCATCTGAGCGATGTTCCCGGTTGCATCCCTCTCGGGAACCCGGGGTCCGCTAAACCCCAAATTGTTTTTTTTAATTAGGGGTCGGCGCAGTCGGTAAGTCATCATTGGCCATACCTGCTGCAATTAGATTTGGCATTGTTTTTACGGCCGGCCGCCTGCCTGACACCAACCCTCTAAGGGATCAAGCAGTTTATCCGCCACCGCGCGGGGAGTACTTTAGGTTAGCTAATCTCCCTCAGATCCCTTAGTCGCCTTTACGACGCCCACGGGATGAGATGGGGTAACCCTATTCTATGCCGGGGCTACACAGCTAATGTCGGGGCTATACAGCTAGATTTGTTTATTTATTACTAGCTGCGTCCCGCGGTTTCACCCGCGTAAGTCCCGATCCCGTGAGAATATCGGGATTAAAAGCCAATGTTACTCAGGGTGAATGTAGCTTTCTAATGGTGAAAGAATTTTCGAAGTCGGCACAGTAGTTTTTGAGTTTATCATAACAAACATACAAACACACGCACACACAAATACAAATACAATCTTTCCTATTTATAATATTAGTGTATAGATGTAGATTAGTGTACCTAGATGTAGATTACGCCGCTGTTTAGCGTTGTACCACAGCTTACCTAGTAGTTGGTACCTCTGCGCGGGCGCCTCTTGTAAGTTCTATCAATGAATGTTCTAGCTCTAGCTCTGTGTTCGTTTGGTCTAAATGCACCTTAACATTTCCGCGTCCCCCGACGCGTGAACGTAAGGTACCACATACCTACTCAGAGACATGACTTTTTTATTTTTACCTTTTTAAAGTTTTGTTTTAACTTGGTAGATTTTTTTAGTCGGGGTTTTTTTATTTTTTTTCGATTTGCGTTCAAGTACAGACTTTTTGACCTACCTACCTATCTTCCCTTTATTTTAAGTATTGCCCAAAACTCGTCAGGTTTCGGCAGGTTCTGATTCCATTTGGTTTCGTGGTTTACAAAATTCAATTATCTATACCTACAAATAAAATTCAAAGACATGGCTTTTGCATGACTGATTGATTGATTGACTGACTGACTGAACTATATATCAACGCAATTTTAAATTTGGAGAAAGTGTTTCTTGTGGTTTGTACTGTGTAGTATCCAATAAGAAAGGGTTTTAGGAAAATCCCGGGCAAACGGGACTTATGCGGGTGAAACCGCGGGACACTGCTAGTCTATAAGTAAATCTTAGTTGCGCACTTTCATACAAATTAATGCTTAGAGAGCATACCATACTGAAAATACAATCGACTTGAGGCACGGCACGGGCGCGGACGTGGTGCGATGCGACACTTGAATTCGGTATTAAGGATTCCGTAGGTACTTTTTAAACTTGTGATAACTTCTAAACCAAATATCCGATTCGAATGAATTAAAAAGGAATTTACTTAGAAATAAATAGTCCTAATTATAAAATAAATTATTTGGATAAGGGTTTATACTATTGTAAGAATATAACCAACCTTTGTTTCTACCTACATTGTAATTAAATTTTTAACACAAAAGCTGTTATTGTGAGTTAACTATAATAGTTGGATATGTTACATCACGGACTTTTTGGTAGATATTTATAAGAACTACAAACCTGTAGTACATTATTTTGTTCTAATATCAACAGTTTTTGCTGCGCACGCTATTTTATATTTTGATTTTTCAACCTTTGGTTACAATATTGCAATTTTCTTACGGATCCCTAATTTTTTTTAAAATAAATTATAGCCTATGTTACTTCCTGATTATGTAGCTTTCTATTAGTGAAAGAATTTTTGGAATCGGTCCAGCGGTTCCGGAGATTACCCCCAATATACATACATACATATTTGTTACCAACGTTACCTCTTTGTAATATTAGTATTAGTATAGATTCTATACTTATAATATAACATCTGTACAAAAATTATAATAATACAAAATCCAATTAGATACGGAAATTGACAACAATAACTAAAAAAGACGTATGTTGTATGGGAGCCTCTCTTAAATTTTTGTTTTATTTTGTTTTTAGTATATATTTGTTGTTGTAGCGGCTACCGAAATACATCTTCTGTGAAAATGTCAACCGTATAGCTATAACGGTTCATGAGATAGAGATAGATAGATGAGAGACAGCCTGGTGACAAACGGACAAGGGGACAGGCAGACAGACAGACAGCGAAGTCTCAGTAATAGGGTTTCGTTTTTACCCTTTGGGTACGGAACCCTAAAAAAGTATTAAAAAGTATCGCTGAGCACAACCGCTTTGCAAGGAGCCGACCGCGCTCATACATGCGCGCGCAATACTTAATACTTATTTGGTTGCAACACACTTACATATTTAATATCGCGATATCTTTTGAATGAAATGTCCGAATTAAATAATTCAAAAGGTCCTAGAAAGGTATTGAATTCGTCTTGAATATGAAGTAATTTATTTTGATAAGGATTAATACCAAGGTACAAAATAAAAGGTTATTAAAGCGACGGCATTTTAATTATTTACAAAAATTACAAAAACACTTATTGTGAGATAACTACAATAGTTAGACATATGGTGTCGCGTTGTATTTGGTAGACAATTACATGTTCTACAAAGTTGTAGTACATAGTTTTGTTCTATATCCAATAGTTTTCGCAGCGCACGCGGCGTAAGGAATTTTTTGGTAATTTTTTTCACACCTTGTGTTACATTATTGAACTTTTAGTAAGGATCCCTATTTTTTTTGAAAATATAATATAGCCTATAGCCATCCTCATTAAATGGACTATCCAACACCGAAAGAATTTTTCGAATCGGACCAGTGGTTCCTGAGATTAGCGCGTTCAAACAAACAAACTCTTCCGTAGTAATAGATAGAAGATAGATTTCAGACTTTAATTTGACGGCTTGGTTCATTGTAAATTTTTTCTATAGAAAGATGTGTCAAATCTTAGTCTACAAATGAAACACGAGGTATACCTAGTACTAATTGGTACATCATATCTCAATGCATTTTACCCACATTATCCCAGCACTCTCCGTGTTCGTGGACACCCTACCGCATCAATTGCAACGAACGTGCCCTGTCAGCTAGGGTGACATGTCTAATTGTTTGCTAGATTTATTTCATTTAATAGAACGACTATTACGAGTAGGTGGGTCATACACAAAACAGTGTTTGAAAATTTAAAAAATAAAAGACTCCCAAATTATTCCCATTTTCACGTATTTTGTAAACAGAGGATAAAATAATATTTTGCTAATTTTAAACTAGATCGTTTATTGAAATTAACGAAATTATTAAGGTTATTTAATTTTTGGTGGCCACAGAAAATATCTAGTTCCACAGAAAAGAAAATAAAGACACGTTTATCCATTTCAATAATTATATTTTCAAATATTTGCACAAAATCACAATAATATTGCTCTTAATCATTCATTACTTAACAAATATACTAAGAAAAGCTACAAAAACAAAAGAAACAAATTGTAACATAGAATATGTTTCTCATTATTTTGTATTACGGGTATACAATAACAAACAAGGATGAGGAACATGTTTATAAATTTATAAATCAGCTCAATACTGCTACAAAACCAACGCTAATTAAAATATATGATAAAATAGGTTTAAAACCAACACAATGATGGCTACAAAACAAAAGTATGAGATCAACTAATATAATTGCTATAAAACAAAGTCAAAACAAGAAATATGTTTAAAAATCTGCCGTATTACAGCTACAAAAAATGAACGTAACAAAGGATATGTTTAACATCTACTAAACTTACCTACAAAATCTATTTTTGAGATCAACTAAATAATAGCTTTAAAAAGGAAAGTCAAAACAAAAAATATTTCTAAATATCAGCCTTATTACTATTACAAAAACAAAGTCAAATCCAGAAATATTTCTAAAAATCAGCCTTATTACAGCTACAAAAACAAACGTATTATATGTTTAGGATATAATACTAAAAATCAGCCTTATTACAGCTACAAAAACAAACAAATAATATGTTTAGGATCGACTTAATGATAGCTTTAAACACAAAGTCAAAACAAGAAATATGTCTAAAATTTAGCACACGAAATCACATGGAAAACAAAGGATATCTTTGGGATCAACTTAATAGCTACAAAAACAAATAATATGCGATCAACTTAAAAATAAAGAACATATTCTAATATATATTGTACCTACCCAGATTGCTAAACCTACGTGAGACTCAAATTCAAAGAAAGATGACGGCTTGCGCTTTTTAGGAGAGGGCAAATTAGGCTTAGTAAAATAGTTCCATCTTTTCGTTGGTTTCACCTTAATGGGAGAAGACGAATTGGAGTCGGAAAAATAATTCAACCTTTTACTCGGTGTCAGGGGCATTCTGGCACCAAGAAAAGGATCAGGTGATGGAGTAAACGAATTTGTTACATCAAATTCGTTTACAGTCGCAGTAGAAGCTGAAGCGGTTCCATGACTCTCAGGCGATGCGAGACTTTCAGGCGATACTGGAGGTTCAGGCGATGCTGAACTCACAGGCGATGCAGTTCTTTCTCGCGATGCTAGATTTTCAGGTGATGCTGGACTCCTAAGAGATGCTGGTATTTCAAGCAATGTTGCACTTTCTGGTGATCCTGGCATTTTTTTATTTTCAAATAAAAATATCCTGTATTCATATAAAAATATCTTCTGTAGAATTTCATCTTTCCTGTGGACACCAAATTCTACAGAAAAGATGTCCACAGAAGAGATAATTTAAAGAAAAAGCAACATAAATCATTACTGAATTGAGGTTAGAAAAACAACAAAGTGAAAACCTAGAAATCGTCCCTAAAACGTATCCAGGCTGGATACTTATTGTACAAAATGATCAATACTTACATTAATATGGCAGGAACAGGAAAGATCCACTGAACTATTACAAATATGCTAAAAACGAATTTAAAAAAGATTTTATTCTACGGTCGGACATTTTGTAGTAAAAGAGTTGTGGTCGAATGACAAACGGTCAATTTCTGCCAGCGTAGAAAAATAAATAGTTAATGGTAGCTTTGGTAGATTAAATTCTAATGCATTTATTTGAGTCCACAGAAAAGACGTTTCTACGCGTAACCGACTGTTTATGCCCATTTATTAACAAAATTAAAGAGTGTTATTGAAATGCAAATATATTTTAAATACTAAAATATAAACAACAAGCTACGAAGTTGTTTTTTTGAGAATTCTTCCAAACACAAAAATAATTATTTAACTTGAACATGACAACCAAATATCTGAACAGTCCACAGAAGGGGACTCTTTGCCATATTTATTATTATTTTAACAATAAATTAAAAATATTGCTCTATTTCGTTTGTAAATTTAAATAAAATATATTGTTTTGATATAAAATAAATTATGCATATATATTTTTAGCTATCCTTTGATGCAAAAATGTTGCTTGAACAACTGAATAAGTATGACCCAGGTACGCGTCGAATTCCTGACAAATGCGGAATTGTACCTAGTTTACGTATACTAGAGAATACTGGACTTGTAAAGACACTGACGTATTACGGTGGAAGTAGGTACTTCTATCATCAGCAGCTAGGCTTTTGAGCTTTTCTTATAATTACGAAGGAAATTCTACCTACTCTTTTCTCGATACAAACTTTACAAACGTCGTCGACTGTTTCCTCCCTGGATAAAGACATTAAAACCAACTACTAGGTAAACTGTGGTAAAAGTCTCTGATATACCTATTTCTTAAGCTATGTAGGTATCTCGAAACAATCGGGCCTTACGCGGGGTGAAACCGCGGAAGACGCCATCTTTTTGTGCATGTTGTTTTTTTTTCTTTGTGTATCATATATCAGAAAAGTGCAGAGCAAATGTGTCTCGTCAGAGCAACGGTCTATTTAGAAGTCTCGGCTTAGAAGCTTTAAGCTTTCCAAAATCTATTTAAAAGTCACATTTCGGGGAACACTTTTATAACTATTTTCATGTTAGTACCTATATGTTTTACAAGGAGAAATGTATTATTAAAAATTCTCCCGTAACAGTATTCGAACCTTGTAAAAAATATTTCTTGTAGAATGCCTTCAGTACCTACTACCTATTTATGAGGTAGGTACCTTACCTGCTTACTCCTTCACGCAATAACTACTGTTTTTTGTTAAAACAAAGTAAGAAAAAGTATCCTATGTCCGTCTCCTGGTTCTAAGCTACCTCCCCACCAATTTTCAGCCAAATCGGTTCAGCCGTTCTTAAATTATTTATTATAGCTGGGTCCCGCGGTTTCACCCGCGTAGGTCCCGACCCCGTGAGAATATTGGAATTAAAAGTGGCCTATGTAAATGTAGCTTTCTAATGGTGAAAGAATTTTTGAAATCGAGGATCGTTATGCATTACAAACATACAACACACAAAAATACAAATCTTTCCTCTCTATAATATTAGCGTAGATGTAGATAAATAACTAACATGTAAATAAGTAACCAACATGACTTTCTTTTATAAATTTAAGCAGATTCCCACGGGAACGGACTTACGCAGTTGAAACCGCAAGTTTCGTTTGTCACAATCTGTTACACAACGAAGGCTTTCCCAACAGAGGAAGCCATTGACATCTCTATTAATATCAAGTTGGTATAAAAAAACGTAATTTTTCACCGTTAATTGAGTCGTCAACGCAATCTAACGATATTTACAAAATTAAAGTAAACATCTAAACTTACTCTATTTCAGGAACTTAGATCAAAAACGTAAACAAAGAACTGTCAGTCTTCATTGGAGAGTGTTTTCTCTATAATATGATATAGGTATCCGATGAGAAAGGGTTTTTCGAACTTCCCACGGGATCGGGACGTAAGCGGGTGAAACCGCGGGAAACAGCTAGTCATTCATAGAAGCATATCACACCTACAGTCGGACAATTTACTGGGGTGTGGTGTGCTGTCCAATATTATACTTCTATACCAATCTATACAAATTTTTATAAATGCCATAGTAACTCTGAAACGATTTTGATAAATTTTAAAATAGAGATTAGATGGAATCTTGGAGAATTAACTACTTTTGAACCCTATATTCTCACGGAATCGAGACATACGCGGGTTATGCTGCGGGTACGGGTATTAATTACCTACAACATTATTTTTGTTAACTAAGCTACAATTTTGTCTCTTGTAGGCCCATTCTCTTAGGCAAAGATACACCGAGGGAAGTTTCTTTATATCCTTCGGTTTATAAATCTCTTGACATAATCAAATGACCAAGAAATCACGCATTAAAATAGACACAAATCGATCACTGTCACGATTTGCATATTATCTACTAATAATGTAATGATAAGTTATTTTACTCTGTTGTTACTTACCTAAACTATCTCTATGCAAACTTTCCGCCAAATCGGCCGAGCCGTTTGACCGTGAAGAGGGAACAAACAAATAAATATACAAACAAACTCTCAGATATTAGAAATTACTAATAGAATTTAATACTAGCTGCGCCCGCGGTTTCACCCGCGTAAACCCTGGTCCCGCGGGAATATCGAGATAAGAAGTCTATGTGTAATCCAGATTTCCATCTATCTACATACCTAGTTTCATCGCAATCGGTTCAGTAGTTTTTTGCGCGAAGGAGTAACAAAGTCACATCACATACATATACATACTTGCAAACGTTCGCGTTTATAATTTTAATAGGATTATATTACATACACTGCAGTGTCCGCGACTTTGTCTGCCAATTTTTTTTATAAATATAATATAACCTATAGCCTTCCTCAATAAATGAACTATCCAACACTGAAATAATTTTTCAAATCGGACCAGCGGTTCCTGAGATTAGCTCGTTCAAACAAACAAACAAACAAACGCACTCTTCAGCTTTAGAGTATTAGTATAGATAAGTATGGATTTCATAGTGATGTGTGTTACCTAAATAACATAATTAAACGAGCAAAGTCACGTGTAAAAACAACCATCTAAATATTCATAAGTTAGTAACTGACTTCCCGTCACGGATCGATGCAAGAATACGAATCGGCTGGTATGTTTCTGATGAAACACTTCACGTTGATAGCTTGCTCGTGGAGGAAAAATATAGGAGCAATTCTGTTCATTAATTGATTATGTTAATAAGGGAATAACTTAAGGTTTAGTTCGGTTGCTAATGGAATTCTTAACGTTATGTAAACTTACTAATGCTAGTAATTACAATTAGTTTTAAGTTATTTATTAGTTATGGAGCGGTGTTGGTCTAGTGGTAGATACCCCGACTCTCATTCCAAGAGTCGTGGGTTACAATCCAGGCCGACCGCGAGCCAATGTCTTTTTCTTTAAGAAAAAGTTATGTGCGCTGATAACATCGCTCTTACGGTGAAGGAAAACATCGTCAGGAAACCTGCATGTCCTGGGACTCACCACGGTCCGAAGGCATGGAATATTCGCCAATCCGGAGTAGGATCCCGTGGCGTCTGTACTTCTTAACCCCTCTAAAAGAGGGGAATTTCATAGAAATACATAGAAACCAGTAGTGTCGCTGCGACACGTCGCCCGTTGCCAACTCGTACCTTAAAAGGCTGTTAATTGACAAAAATCTGCAAGTCGACATCGTCGGCTTAACCTTGCGTAGTAGGTCTGCTGTACCAAGCTGTATCTACATAAAATATCGCCTCTCGAATCAAATCAGATGGCGATGTGTTGTCAGTGAGTCCGCCTCTTTACTGTCCCACTGCGGGGTCCCCTTCGAGCTGTCAAATGCATGTCTATTGTAAATCAAACATGGAGGAAATGACCGTTTTGTTCGATGAAGGTACATGGGTAACGCCCATCGAATGATGTAGTTTTGATGACCTCGCCGGGTTCGGTTCTCGCCTAGGTATAGTTTCCTGGTGGTATTTGGACTGATAGATAGATATATCGACCTCTGTGGCGCGACGGGCGAATAACCGACTGTAATGAAGAAGGTTGCGGATTCGATTTTCGCTAGGAGCCAGTATTTATTGGTATCTTTTTGTCCATAGTAGGTATATTTACAAAGAAAAATAAGTTGTCTAGTCACCGTAACACAAGCTTAGTAGCTTAGTCTTCCTAAGTGGCTGCACCGGCCAACGTATCGGAACACGGGACGAGCCCGCTTGGCGCTACGACTTAGACCGGTGGGAGGTAACAAGCCATGGCCGGAGCCTCCCACCAAGAAACACCTTTTGGTCGCCTTTTACGACGAGGAGGGGATACCGTAGCCTTATTTACCATTTCTACTCTAAATAGCTTATTTTATTCACTAAAAACAGTAAATAAAAAGGCCTCTTTACTCAGTCGCGTCGCTCAGGATTCTAAAACTTGAATCCCTCCCTACCTTCGCGATTCAGTTGTTATAATCCTTCACTTGTTCGTAATTCATCTATGGCATCTTTAAATCCGTCTTTTTTATTTACTCACTAGCTGCGTCCCGCGGTTTTACCCGCGTAAGACCCGATTACGTGGGAATATCGGGATCAAAAGTAGCCTATGTTACTCAGAGTGAATGTAGCTTTCTAATGGTAAAAGAATTTTTGAAATCGGTCATGTGGTTTTTGAGTATATTCATAATAGCTGCTTCCCGCGGTTTCACCCGCGTAATTCCCGATCCTGTGAGAATATCGGGATATTTCTATAGTCTTATGTTACTCCTCGATAATAAAGCTTTCTTTTGGTGAAAGAATTTTTGAAATAGTTTTTAGGCCCAGTAGTTTTTGTGTTTATTCATTACAAACATACAACCACACACACACACACACACACAAATACAAATCTTTCGTCTTTATAATATTAGTGTAGATTGCATAATATAGGCACCTAGTATTAGACCCCGGCTATAGGACTGTATTTGTATAAACATCTTATTGAAATAAATATTTAAGTATTAAAAGTATTGAATGGAACCAAAAACAAATCCTAATACGGCAAATACATAATTTGTTTAGAAAACCGTTAAGAAAACTGCGTAACGTCCAGTATGGAGCAACATCCATAAGGAAACATGGTAATAATTATCTACAACTATAACAAACCAAACTGCAGTCAATGTTTACACAGTATAAAAATATAATAAAGTAGCGCTCCCCTGATGTCGGACTAATGCATTACTGAAATAACGACATACATGTGCATCGGGTTGCGTAAAGCGACACGCTTTCAGGGTCATCACAAAGCATAGATTTTTTTTTCTGTGCTTTGTGATTTACTACGCTCATTGATCTCAAATCTCAATCTTAACAGTAGATATGACATCAGAAGGAAAACAGTTGTAAACAGCCACTGACGTCATCCATCGACTTTATTTTAGAGCCCGCAGCGAAACGCATTTCATGTTTACGATAGACGTACCAACATTAACAACAGCGCTGCAGCGGCTTTGTAAATTTAATTTCGCGTAAGAGGATCTTGGAATATGTTTGAAACATCATCTCTAGTTATGTTGTTATAAGGTTCAGTACCTAAAGGGTTAAAACCGAAATCCTATTACTGAGACTTCGCTGTCCGTCTGTCTGCCACTGTTTTGCACACATATTTTAAAATTTATTTATTTTACAATTATTTTATTTTATTTATTCTAAATTTGACAGCAGAGTACCTACCTAGCACTCAACGGTAGCAGCCCTAACGTTTATTTTAAAAATAACCTAAAACAGATAATCCATAGAGCGGCGACGTTTATGTTAAACTTTAAGAAGATGTTGTTCACAGCCCGATCAGGCAACGGTGCAACTTTTACAACTTATTTTACGATCGACAACAAATTGTTACACCAACTTCTTTACAGAGCTTTATTGAAGACCAGTTACTACTATTTGGATTCGTTTAAATTAAAATCGATTTTTCACCATCATCGCTCACGATGTTCCCTGTTGCATCACTCTCTGTAGCCCGGGGTCCGCTTTCCTACTTTTGTGTCTCAACTTTTATATACCTACTAAATGACTACTTACCATAATATTGTTACGGAAATGTTCAAAAATCAACCTGCTTATTTTGAGGATTTCCCAAACGCTCCAAAACTATTTCCATTTAAGTCCACGACCTAAAGCGACTCGTTTCCGCACCTTCAGTCTTCAAAATAAGTACCTACTTAGATTTTTGAAGCCTTCCGTAACAATATGTCCCAAACGCTCCAAAAATCAATATTTCCCTTACGCTCCTAAACTATTTCCATTTAAGTAAACGACCCATATGGACTCGTTTTCGCACCTTAAGTCTTCAAAATAAGTCCTTGACCCCGGCTGTTCCAAATTGGCCATATCAGTCTCAGACCGAAATATATGTATAAAAAAAACCTCGCAGATATACATACCATCAGCAATCGAAAGTAGGTACCTACTACCTACCTACATCCAACCAAGAATTAAGTATCAAGTTCGTTCATTGTTTATGAAAGTTCTCTTAAATCTTAAAATAGAGCACCAGTTTAATCTCTAACCACACGGCAGAAACGGGAAACATCATCCCTTCACTCCAGACTTTATGATCGACTGTAAAACTCCATAAAAGAACAGACTCGCTCACTGTTTACCAAACGTATCCGTAATCCGTAGGCACAGTTTCTGTAACCATATTCAAAGATAAAACTATCCCTAGAGGGATGGAAGAGGACGGACTAAGTATTTTAACTTGGCACGGTTTCAGATTTATGTAAATTAGATAAAAATAGGTAAAATATGACGATAAATTGTTAGAATTGTCTAAATATTTTTCTCAATCATTTTCAGTTCAGTTCTTTATTTATGGCCTTTCTGCCAGCATTTAAGGGCAATTTGGGCCAATATCACGTGTTAAGTGGTATTTTTTTGTAGAATGTGGGTAGGCGAGTACAACAAAAATGGTGGCGAATTTTATTGCAACTCCACGTGAGCATCTGTTTGTAACGCGATAATTCCGTGTTCGGCACTGTTATTTTATTTTCACTACACTCGTTATCTTTCACGAAACTAGATTGATAAGTATGCCACCAAAATTAAACAATTTACATGCCAAACCATGGCGCGGCGCGGGCGTCTCAAACAGAACTCCCTCAATCATTTTGTTTGATACCATTTTCAACTGAGTTCCATTTTCAAACTTCAGTAAAATAGCCGGACTCCGGACACCACGAAGTTTTTTTTTTCTTAATGGAACGAGGTCATTATAGTGCTGCTGTGTTGCCACTCCAGTGTCAAGTAAAGGTGTGTGAGTAATTTCCCGAAGAGTTTGACTTTAGAACTGGTGAAGCTCGTCCGTCAGAGACGAGATTGAAATGCAACTCTATTAGGCAACCTTTCTCCTTCTAGTCGCTAATATAGACCAGTCCAGTTCTATGCATTCACTCTTTAATAAAATAAGTCATGTTTTATTACAGTAATGTAAAAAAACAAGCGATATAACACCCAACAACAGATGTAAAGTTATAAAACAATGCATTCCTTGATGATATAACTGCGCGCGCGACGCTCTGTGCGCGGGCGCGCACCCCTCGCGGTTATTTTGGACCAAGTTCATTAACGTCGCCTTTATTAGCCGCAGGGATGGGACGTGTCGATAAAACAGGGCATTCTTTACGGTTTTGGATAGGTTACAGAAGAAAGGGCTTATCACAATATTTTAGGTAGGTACCTACGTATTTATTTTGCAACAAAAACATCAAAGTAAGTACATGAGTTTACAATTGTCTGTTGGCAATTAAGACAAAAAATATTACAATATTCTTCTATGGTAATTTAACGTAACTTAACTACCATCAACTCAATGGCCAACATAAAATTTAGGAAAAAAAAATCATTCTACCCTAGGGATGAAATAGGCCATTTTCCATCGGGCTTTCATAATATACCTAGGGCTATTTCGGGCTATGATTTTTAAAATATGAAAATTAAAGTTTCCGAACAGGAAAGATGTAAAAATATTAATATTTTTTTATTCATAGTGCTAAAAATATAAGCACACTTAAAAAAAAGCAATCAACTCAAAGTAGTTCAGTGCAGTAACATTGTCAACATTAAGTAGAACTACCAAAATAAAATTAAATAACAAATTAATTTTGACATTTCCAAAAACATGTAAGTATTAAGTAAAGTAACTTAATCTTATTGAAAATAAGTTATTTATTCGTCCTTTAATGTTAATTACTTTCGCACCGGAAACTGGAATTATTATGATAGCTTCAACCTTTGGCCGCCTCTGTGGCGCGTCGGGCGAATGCCCGGCTACAACGAGAAGGTTGCGGGTTCTGGGTGTTTTCTTTATGTAGGTATCATATTATTATGTATGTACTTATTTACAAAAAAAACAATAGGTTTCTCTAAAAGAGGAAATAAAAATATTTAAAAAAATACATCTACAAAAACACAACACACTGAGCGGGATTCGAACCACGGATCTTTTCTCATGTCGGAAGAAACGACTTGTAATGCAAATAGCCGTTCTTCGGCAGTCAAGTCTAAAAATAAACTCGATTGAATCCGATAAAATCATTATATTCTAAGTTTAAAATGTAAAAATGAAAAAAAATGTTAATAATAATAGCAACTTGTTGCGTACGCGCATACATACTGTGTATTGTGACATTATGTCAAGTAGGCAGTCAGATGACATTTTGTCACTCGCATAGATATGAATGTAGATTGATACGCTGAAGGGCACGATTGCGACTTAGACAATAATTCTGATTTGCTTCAGACCTGCAACTTTTATCTATTTCTATAGGTACTAATATTATAAAGAGGAAAGATTTGTATTTGTGTGTGTGTGTGCGTGTGTGCGTGTGTGTGTGGATCTGTATGGTTGTTATCGATAAACTCAATAACTACTGGACCGATTTCAAAAATTATATCACCATTAGAAAGCTATCTATGTCACCCTGAGTAACATAGATATATTAATATATAAAATTTCTATGTCACAGTGTTAGTTACCGTACTCCTCCGAAACGGCTTGACCGATTTTTATGAGATTTTGTATTCGTATTCAGTAGGTCTGAGAATCGGCTACTATCTATAATTTATAAGGCAAAACAACGTTCGCCGGGTCAGCTAGTTTATCTATATATTGATCTTAATTAAAATCGAAAAATAATAATGTGGAAGTACACAAGTAAGTAAATAAGTAAAGTGAATTATTGTGTGTAAGTACCTACACACTATCGTTCACTTATGTAATATAAGTAGGGTTTTCTTACCTCGACGTTTCAATATATTATGTAACAAAAGTTTTGGTCGCGAGGAGACAGAAGAGAAGAAGAGAGGAGGTCTTAATTGCGCATTAAATAATTCATACACGCGACTAAGACCTACACTACTTACTTAGGTACTCTTACTCAATTGTAAATTTACCGTTGGTTTCCTGCCATACAAGCATTGCTTAGTGCAGGGGCCGCTGATAATAATACTTTTACAATTATTGTCTTATAGTTAATACACATAAATTTATATTAAGAGGATAGTCTCCATTCTCTTTCTCCATACAAACGTAGTTTACATTTTCCTCCCTGGATAAAGACATTAGAGCAAATATGCTTATGCCATAAAACCTATATCTGTCATGACTATGCATCTACCTTTTCATTTTTTTCATTTTCTAATTAGAATAGTAATAAAACTCTCCACCGAGTTATAAGTATGGAAGTATGTTTGCTACTTCTTCACGCTAATACTATTGAACCTTAGTATGCAGATAGCTGGAGATCTGAATAACAAGTAGGCCACTTTTTATCCTGATATTCCCGCAGGATCGGGGCTTACGCGGGGCTTAGGTAGTGATTCAATCAAATAGATCGGTCGATAGATAGTTGCCCGTGCACAATGTTTTCTAATTGATTATGTGCCGAGCTGAGATTTGTTAAGATGTCAAATATTAAATGGTTGTCTAGCTGGTTCGGTAATAAATAACTGTTGTATGTGTTATATATTCTAATATATACTACAGGTCGGTAGTTACTCGTATTTGTCACAACCTGTGAAATCGAGATCAAAAGTAGCCTATGTTACTCAGGGTGAATGTAGCTTTCTAATGGTGAAAGAATTTCTGAAATCGGTCCCGTAGTTTTTGAGATTATTCATAACAAACATAATATAGACGCACACACACAAAAATACAAATCTTTCCTCTTTATAATATTATAGTAATACTAGTTGACCCGGCAAAAGTTGTTTTGCCTTATAAATTATAGATAGTAGCCGATTCTCAGACCTACTGAATGCGCATGTGGAGTTTGGTGGAGATCGGTGAAGAAGAATCTTCAATATATAAAATTTCCATGTCACAATATTAGTTACCGTACTCCTCCGAAACGGCACGACCGATTTTTACCAATTTTTTTAAGCGTATTCAGTAGTTCTGAGAATCGGCTACTATCTATAATAATTTATAAGGCAAAACAACGTTTGCCGGGTCAGCTAGTAGTAGGGTATCGAGAACCGGGAACTTTTTTAAGAACCGGGATTTTCGGTACCAGCCTAAGAAAGAACCGGGATTTCCCGGGATTTTCGGGATTTTATGTAAACCTCTGTAAGATGCTTTAAGATTGTACTTTGTAACATCTGTACGATGCTATATTTAGCTTCTTTCTAGGTTTCCGTATCCCAAGGGTAAACACGGAACTCTTTTACTAAGACTCCACTGTCCGTCTGTCTGTCACTAGGCTGTATCTCATGAACCGTGATTTTAGGAAAAGACAGTTAAAGTTTTTATACATGATGTTTTTACGTTGCTGCTATATCAACAACAACATTAGTGCGATTTATGTTTACCACTAGCGCCATCTAGTAATATACTCGCGCCAGTAGTAGAAATCAATAACATTGCGTTCACGAATTTCGATTGGTCCAGTGTTAGAGTTCCGTACCCAATTGTGATAATGGTACGGAGCCCTTTGTGCGCGAGTCCAACTCGTACTTGGCCGGTTTTTTACGTCATAAATCGATAATTGTATCCCAAATTATAATTTAACAAATCTTAAGTCTCTATTAACATTAGCTAGACAAAATCAAATTCTAAAATCACATAATTGCGTAGTCTCTCATCATTTAATAGTATCTGGCATAAAATCTAGAATCAGACTAATCATTTTAATGAAGTAAATCAATTGACTAATTAGTAGTAACCGGGAACAACGCTCGGATGATGATGATAATGAAATCAATTAGTAGTAAAATATGGTTTAAATATAAAAACAAGTTAGAAAATAAAAATCAAATGTAAAAATAGTAAAAAAATACATTATTTTTGCTTTCCATCACACGAAATATATTTTTCCTAAAATCCCGGTTCTAAGATTTTTATTCTCGGGATTTCCCGGTTCTCTTAAACAGCAAAAGAACCGGGAAAACCCGGGATTTTCGGTACCGGGATTTTCCGGTTCTATACTCTAGCTAGTAGTATATAGATTGCAATAAAATGTCTATTAATGTTTTATCGATATCTAGCCTCAAGTTGAGCGTCCCAACTCTAAGTCGTGTCTACACGGGATGCGGGCGTCTCGTTAGCCGCTCCATGAATCATAGTGCAACTGTGTGCACCCGGCTTTATGCGCTCCGGACGCATTCTGTAAACACACAGGGGTGTTTTATGTAGCACGCAACATAGCTGCGCATAGCGGCTTTACTTGCGTGGAATGAAACGGATAGAGATAGGATAGGAATGGGATAATAATGTATCTAAAATAATCAATGGTAATAAATATTTTTTATGTACTATCAACAACAAAAGCGGCTATCCACCTTAAGGACTGATTACGCTTGCAACGTAAATTTAGATTCACTTATTAAAGATACCTACGCGACGACTTTATGGTTAATTGTTACCTACCATAGACGATAGGTACTATTAGGTACTACATAGGTAGTACCTATCGTCGTCTGCTTGCATGCGAATTTAGACACACAATAATTGTCACACATTTGATATTTATAGATATACCTATATCAATGCGTGTATAATATGCCTACTTAATATAATATTTTTTTCTAATGTGACAATTGGATCAAATAAAGCGTTAATCTATCTATCTAAATACGTACCTAATAAAAAAAACACGCAATACACACAACTTAGAAAGTTAGAACACCATTTTTCATTCACAGCATTAACTTTATGTGACATCGCGCACGTAGGCAAAAGAAATTATGTAGGTACCTAACCTACCTAAAAAAACTCACAGATAAAATAATCTCTAATTTTACTTTACTACTTATTTTCGACTAGCATTTGCCCGCTACTTCGTGTCCTACGCCTGCTGCTTTAAACAGGATTAAGATAGATAGATAGATAAAAACTTTATTGCACCAAAAATTTACCAAACACATTACAAAAACAAAAACTTGCAGCTAATTTTAGAATAGGTACAATGGGCGGCCCTATCGCTAAAAGCGATCTCTTCCAGGCAACCTTAAGATAGGGTTGGGAAAGGATAGGATTTGGCATCGTATTAGAATTATCCTGGTTCTTACTGTGTGTGTACCAATTTTCATGTCTAAAGTTTGATACAAAATGGGAGGTGGAATTTAGAGTTTTTTTTTCTATTTCTTTATATATTTTATTTTTTTTATTTAACCCCCCTTAGAGGTAGAATTTCGAAAAACCCTTCCTGAGTGAAAGCCAAATCACAAAGAAATCACTCTCCTATCATGTCTCTAGGACCAGCAGTTTAGGCTGTGCGTGTGTAGTTCAGTCAGTCAGTCAGGACATTAAATTAAATATTATGTATAGATTAATTTATCATGTGATAAATACATTGATAAAAAGTAATTGGCGAAATTACAACTGATATAAAGCGAAGAAGTGTAAATTGGAATGTCATCATTTCAGCTGTAAGAAGTCCACTGCTGGACATAAGCCTCCCTCATAGGCTTCCAGATGCTTCGGTCATAAGCGGCCTGCATCCAGCGTGAACCCGCGGCCTTAACCAAGTCGTCAGTCCATCTCGCTGGTGGACGTCCAACGCTGCGCTTTCCGATCCGCGGTCTCCATTCGAGAACTTTTCGGCCCCAACGACCATCTGCTTTGCTTTGCTTTTCATGCTGCTTGAAATGGGAATGTATTGCATTTCAAATTAAGGTGGAAATAATTGACTGCAATTTCAGAAAGATAACAATTTTGGAATGTGGGAGCAATGAATGATAAATGTTTGATAAGAGATAAGTTTGATAGGAAAGAATTATATACGTAATACTTGTCATGGATTTAGCGGTAGTTCGGATAATGGACTCGCACTTGGCCGGTTCCTTACTTTTGACGGCCACTACGGCTACATTTTAAATTGTGTTCTGTCCCCTTATTAAGTGTACCCATACAGAACACAATTTAAACTATTAAATGCGTCCACAATTAGGTACGTGGCTCAGACGAAGTACAAACATCGTTTGATTCGACGCCCTATAGTACAGTAAGCGTCAAAAGTTCGGAGTTTCAAAATCGCTATGCTTTAATAAAATCATAATTGTAGGGTGTCAAAGTCAAAACAGAAAAACATTTTGAAAACAAAAGAGAAGATTTAGATTTAGTTTAGTTTTATTTTAATCAGTTTTAGTTTTAATTTAGTTTTTAATATTAATTACTTATGTTTTATAAGTGTTTGTAAAGAAAAGATAGAGTTTATTTAGTGAGATTTTTAAACTAACACGATTGGAACCCGTAACTTCATATTTTTTCGGGTCTTAATTTTCTTACCTCGACTTTTCAACCATGTTACAATCATGTGTCCAAGACCATGGTAACATGGTTGTAAGGTCAAGGTAAGAAAATTTAAAAGTAAAAATAACGCGATTAAGACCCGCGAAAATATAAAATTAGAGAGTGAATAATTTTCAGAATATCTGTCCTGTTTTGCCACCCTACAATTAATGACGTAAAGCGAAAATCTGAATGTGGTCATCGATTTATAATGTTGACTGTACAGCCCGGCCCGGTGCAGTATGGCTGTTAGGACTCGGTACTTGGCTGCACTCAGCCAGTTCAATAGGCCACCCTTTATTGGACGATTGGACATTTCCTTTGTTTAGGGAGGGGTAAAGTTAATATCGATATGTCGTAGGATTATTTGCGAAATCCTAGGAATTTGGCAAAACTGCGAATAATTAGATATTGGCTGTGGTATTTCTCTTCTCCTTAACTCTGATTGACTTGATTTTGGTTTACAGACCAACTCTTATTGTGATTGGTTCATAGTTTTACCTTGTGGGTAATTGCCAAGTTTTATTACGTTTTAAGAAGTTTAAGAAACTACTTAATTGTTTATTTGGGTCTCAAATTATATTAGGTAACGTTTTATTAAATACGACAGATTTCGTCAAAGCTTATTCAGAACTAAAGACGATTGAGAGATCTTCTTTTCAAAAAAAAACTCAGCACCAAAAAAAAAGGCCTTGGAGCCGAAATGCCCACCTGTTGTCAAAAAAACTCCCCCAAACCGCAGACGATGTATCAGACAAAATGTCGATAAAATTCTACGATGCAACGTAACATCACTATTCAAACCGATATCAAAGGAAATACAGTTTGATGCCGTTATTGCTTAAACGAAGTCAAATTGCACTTCAAACCTACGTATATACAGGGTGTCCCAGAAACGAGTGTCAAGCGAAAGTCCAGAGGTAGAGGAACTTAAGGGGTACCCGAATCACCCCCATGTATGTTCCGCGATTTTTCGTAGTTTAGAAGTTATGGCCTTTTTTCTCATTTTTCTACTAAAACCACTGATACCTATTTGGTCATACTTACTGCAATAATGGAGATAATTGGCTGAATTCTTTTCAAATGTGGAACTTCCTTCCAACAATTTATTAATTATGTTTAGGTACTAGCTTGCAGTAACGTTATTTTAATCTTTTATTTCATTTAATTACTATAAACTATTCATTTCAATGAATTATTATTAATTTATTTATTTTTATTTTATTTTCATTATTAACATATTTTCCTAACTTATAACTACACAGATATGTTTTTTTTTTTAAATTAAATCATACATGCAGTATAAATAACTAACTACGATATTTTATAAGTTATGTAATGTCCGGTACCCATGAGCGGGCAAAGGCCTCCTCCATGCGTTTCCATTCTCCACGATCACGTGCAGTCCTCGTCCATGTAGCGCCGGCGTGTCGCACGATGTCGTCGCACCAGCGGCGCCGCGGTCGCCCGCGCACTTTCGGCTGCTCCATCGTCACCCAGTGCAGGACTCTCTCACTCCAGCGGTTGTCGGTAGCGCGGGCCACATGCCCCGCCCAGCGCCACTTGAGACGACATGTCAGCTCCGCCACGTCAATCAACTTTGTTCTCCGTCTTATATCGGAGCATCAAGGAGCGGAGTATAAAATAATAGGAACTTAAAAACAATAGCTTGGCTATTTAACTTGAATAACTGTTATACTGGTGCTAGACGATGTAACTGGTGCTGGCAACCTTTTACTTTTGAATCCAAACTCCAAAGGTGGAGTTTTGGCGGGAACGCGGAAACAACATGTCGTGCCCTAATTTTATTTTCGTGAAACTATGTTGTCATCATCATCATCATCATTTCAGCTGTAAGAAGTCCACAGCTGGACATAAGCCTCCCTCATAGATTTCCAGATGCTGCGTCCAGCGCAGCGTTGGAAGTCCACAAACGAGATGGACGGACGACTTGGTTAAGGCCGCGGGTTCACGGTGGATGCAGGCCGCTTATGACCGAACTATGTTGTAAACCGGGTTAAATTGTGTAATTTTAGTGGAATCTTATTTAATTTAGTTCCGTGAATGTGCACAAGACGTGTAGTGAAAACAAAATTAAGTGTTAAACATGGACTTTCTTCGTGGTCTCCAAAGCTCCTTCAAGGTTATGGTAAAGTTGCCACCGCTTTACCATAGCTCCTGACTTGAAACTTTGAGCCCGATCGGGCCAATACTTGATACTGGCAAGATGTAACGACGCCAAAACTAAAAGAAGAAGAACGGCAGAAAGCCGTGTCGTGAGGACCATGATCTAAAAAACCTTAAGGCTGTTTGTGGGCTTTTTTTTAATATGAAATTAAAATCCAATCACTTTTTAGAGTTTTATACGTTTAGTGTCACGGAGCTACGGAGCCCCGGACCTTTGGAAGGTGTAGGTACGTGGAGCCGAAGCCAACACGTAGAGGGTTGGGGCTTAGGGTTTTTATTATTATTTTATGTGTCTTAACAGACAGACAGACAGACAGACAGCGAAGTCTCAGTAATAGGGTCCTGTTTTTACTGTGGGTACGGAACCCTAAAAGCAATTAATTTCTCATACATTTTGTAACAAACTAACGGGGTTCTTTTTTTTCAGCCCCGGATACTAACTGGGTTCCATTTTCAAACATATGAAAACCGCGAACACCGAAAAAAAATTTTTTTTCTCGTATTTTACGAGGGCATAATAATGCAGCCAATGTCACTTTTTTTTTTAGTAGTGGCGCCAGGCCAGCCAGTCATGACTAATTTAGCCTTATGAAATAGTAATCTAGATAGGGCGGGCCGCAGAGGCGCCCGCCGCCCGCCCGCCCGCGTGTATCACGCGACTTCAGTGGAAAAACGGGACGATTATGGCGATTGGCGTGACCTCGTCTTTCATTAATTGGCTGAGGTATTGATTGACAGATTATGATTAATTCATTTTACAGGATTAGTAGAATAAAGACTTTTAATTTAGCATACCCTGGCATAGAATAGGGCTACTCCATCTCTTCCAGAGGGTGTCGTAAAAGGCGACTAGAAGATATCTAAAAGGAAAATAGCGAACCTGGAATTCCCTCGGTGCGGTGGCCGGTAAACTACTAGGTACCACCTAGGGATGTTTGGTGTCAGGCAGACAGCCGGTCGTAAAACATTGTCAAATCTATTTGCAGTAGATGTGACTTAACTACTTTACTTGAATTGTTATTTATATTTCTCACCATTTAATTTTTTTTCACGCGTTTATACCCACCCATCCCCTCCTACAATTCTTGTCCATCCAAAGGTTGCCTGGAAGAGATCGCTTTTTGCGATAAGGCCGCCCATTGTATCTATTTTAAATTTAGCTGTAAGTTTTTGTTTTTGTAATGTGTTTTGTAAATTTTTGGTGCAATAAAGTTTTTATCTATCTATCTATCTTAACTACGGTGTCAACCCCAAATAATTTGGGGGTTTAACGGACCCTGAGCTCCAGAGAAGGATGCAACCGGGAACATCGCTCAAATGAGAAAGAGTAGGTAGGTCCTGTGGTCATTTGCCCTCTATTTTTCCTACACAACCAACTGTACGTCACCAGACCATTGATTTCAACCATAACAGTAGTTATTATGATATCAGAAGGAAGACAGTTGTAAACAGCCACAGCGGTAACGCTACCGCAAACTCCATGATGCTTTTGGCGTTTTAATCGTCATTTATTGACTACATCTACATCTTTTAACGCTTGCAGCAATTCTCATTTATTTACGATAGACGTAACAATAGTATCAGCTGCTTTTTAAATTTATTTCGCGTAAAAGGGACGTAGAATATGTTTGAGACATCGCCTTTAGTAAGTACTTAAGTCAATAGTAACAACCCCAATAACCCATAGTAAGTTGCGTTTTAGACGACTTGCTACATTACACTACCTGAGATTTAGGCGATTCGATACTAACCCAGTTTTGACGATTTGGGCGCAGAGTGCCAACTCTCGCACTTTGCCGACTTTTGCAATATTCAATACAGGTTCACCGACTCACTAATCGCTTATCGCCGACTTTCTCGTAGTGCCGATTTTTGTTTTGTTTAGGCAGTCAGTAGCGTTTTGTAGACTATTAAATTGTGTCGGGTATATTTTCGCAGTTTGTCAACTAAAAGTACAGTCAAGAACATTTCAGGTAAAAATTAAGGCAATAAAAAATATTTATTTATTTTACATACAACATTTCTTAAAATTAGACAAAACTAATAATAAAATAATAAACGAACAAATACAAAGATTTTCTTTAAAGTCGGCACTCCGCTAATACTTACATCGAATATTGCAAAAGTCGGCAAAGTGCGAAAGTCGGCACTCGGCGCCTATCGTTTTGACCACGGCTTCGACGGAAAATAAGCTTTTGCCAAAACTTTTCGTAGTGCTCCGTTAATTTCAGCCGAAAGCTCCATGGCCCTGTGGCGCAATGGATAACGCGTCTGACTACGGATCAGAAGATTCCAGGTTCGAATCCTGGCAGGGTCGAAGCTTTTTTTGTTGTTTTAAATGTTTTAACAGCTATTTAACACATAGTACACTTGAGTAGGTACACATAATGAATTGAATTCCTTCTATGTACTGTGTAATTAATTAAAATAGAACCTGTACTTTTTTACTTTCGTTTTGTTTTCTTATTTGGATGTCTTATACTTTGTTTATCTTTTCTTGTCCTGTGGATTTTGGAAAAATCGGAATGACTTATTTCTTTTTTTTTTGTAATACTATCGACTATCAAATTAAGAGATCATGGGTAGGTATTTGATACTTGGGTAGTAATAGGGTATGGTAGAGAGTAGAGGTATTAGAGTAGGGTTTTAAGTATTTTATTATTTATTAGGCAGGACAAAGTCTGTCCAGTCAGCTAGTAACATTTAAAACTGTATTATGACCACACACGAGCAACGCCACGCCACGAGTATGTATAACATATACCACGGTGCAACAATGGGTGCTAGGAAGGTGTGAATGGCACAAAGGGACTCTGCTGGCTACCTGCGTAGACAGACGGTAAGGGAGATACGTTGGTTAAGATGCGTGGTTCCGTAGGAAATGGACCAGTAGATAGATTGACAAAAACACCTGTTATAATCTACACTTCTACACTAATATTATAAAAGGGAAAGATGTGTATTTTTGTGTGTGTGTGAGTATGTGTGTATGTTTGTAATGAATAAACTCAAAAACTACTTTACCGATTTCAAAAATTATTTTAACAATAGAAAGCTATATTATCAGGGAGTTACACAGGCTACTTTTGATCCCGATATTTCCACGGGATCGGGACTTACGCGGGTAATACCGCGGGACGCAGCTAGTCTATTAATAATTATACACCTGCTTTGCACGGGTGTAGGTCGTTAGAACATAACAGGAAACGGAGCAGCAGGGCAGTCCCCTCGCGACCCAGACCATTGTAACATGGTTGAAACGTCAAGGTAAGCAAATTTATAGAAATACGCGATTAAGACCCGGGATAATATAAGTATGTTAATATGTGAATTAAAAAAGTTTATTACAGAAAATGATGCCACATTTTAGATCATTTTGAGGAACTTCGCTTGTGCAGTGTTAGTGCTTTCTTGAAAATTTACCTACCTTCAAAGTTTTCGAAAAAAAAAAGCAGGTCTAAATCGTGTTTAAGATTAAGACATTGGTATTTTTATTTTTGGTTACAATAGGTGCCGAGGTTGAGTCTACCTACCAAAGTTACAAGATAACTTTATAATTTTAGGGTTATTTTTAAATCCCAGTAGTAAGTCACGGAACCCTACTGACCTTAGAACGTGCTTGCAAGTCAGGTTACCTTTTTAACACAAAAACTAACCTTTGTTTCCTAAACAACGCACGTTTTATGTTCCTTCTACATTTTTAAGTAGAGAAACAAAGTCCTTGCTTGTTTTCAAACACGCAATGCAAAATGCAAACCACTGAACCGATTTTATTATAAATTAGCATAGAACTGGACTGGTCTCTAATAAAGACTAGAAGGAGAAAGGTCGTCTGATAGTGATCCATTTCAAACTCGTCTCTGACGGACGAGACGAGCCAGTTCTAAAGTCAAACTGTTCGGGAAATTACTCACATCGCCTTTAGCAAAAGATGGATCAAAGTTCGAACGTCGTTGCTAAAATATTCACCATCTAGGTAATCTAATAATTACACCTCATTATTAGGTGCCAGCCTACTTAAATTTAAAGTTAAGAGTCTACCTACTTTGGATCTGTGATTTAAAAAAAATATGATCATTTAGGAGGTACAAACACGGCTAGACTTCAACGGTTAAATCTAGATTTTGTCTTAAGACATAGGTCACACTTAGGATTATAGGCTTGCTTAGTTTTAACACAATTACTAAGAACAATCGACCCACATTCAATTACTATTTATTATACTAATTTGATTCCAAAACAAGCAGTTTGTTGTCTCTACAACTTCAAACTTAACCTTAAAAACAACTTACCCAGTCAAAATCCAATAACCACAACACCACACACACACACTCACAAAAACATCAACAACAACACAAAGAAAAGAGTCTAAAAAGGTGCCATAACACAAGAAAGGTTCAAAAATGTCCGTAAATTGAATAAAATCGTCTATTTAGTAGTTATCACCGCACAGACCACCCTAGAAGTAATGTATTTTGACAGCTGATTGCTAGACTGGCGGGTACGGCGCATGCGTGAACCGCAGAGGGTGAAAAAATGCCTTTTTTTGAGACGGGGAGGGTTGCAAAAGGGATGCAGGTTCGAATCTTGTGGACCACTAGTTGCAACCCGCATTTTTATTCGAGGTTCAGTGGGTATATCGGATTAAAAAGTATTAATCTAGTTCTAGTTTCACTATAGGCCTTATGAATAAGCTTAGAGTTGCTCAAAGAGCTATGGAGAGAGCTATGCTCGGGGTTTCTCTACGGGATCGAATCAGAAATGAGGAGATACGTAGAAGAACGAGGGTCACCGACATAGCCAAACGGATTAGCTCTTTGAAGTGGCAGTGGGCAGGACAAATAGCACGGAGAGCAGATGGTCGTTGGGGCCGAAAAGTTCTCGAATGGAGACCGCGGATCGGAAAGCGCAGCGTTGGACGTCCACCAACGAGATGGACGGACGACTTAGTTAAGGCCGCGGGTTCACGATGGATGCAGGCCACTTATGACCGAAGCATCTGGAAATCTATGAGGGAGGCTTATGTCCAGCAGTGGACTTCTTACAGCTGAAATGATGATGATGATGATGATGATGAATCTAGTTCTCCAACTATCTACGTACCGAGTTTTGTCGCAATCGGTTCAGTATTTTTGAATGAAGAAGTAGAAAACATATGTAGGCCGACATAAAGTACCTACCTATGTTCTTACGTACAGTAGGTACACCTTGATGCAGTAGGTGATGCAGTGATGCATTGTATACTCGAAAAGAATAAGCTGTTGAGACTAAACTATTTATAAGAACCTTTGTCACAGCGAAACAATAAATATTTACTTTACTTTACTTTACAGTAATCAAGTAGGGTGTTTTACTTGAAGGGTGAATGGAATTAATGATGTTCTTATTCATTAGATTTAAGTTACAAAATTAAGTTATTATTAAATTATTTATTCATTAAGTTTGATTAAGTTGTTCCCGAGATAAATTTTTACTGAGACTTTTTACGTGTTTTGAACTTTCAAAAGTTGTAGAAAAAAGTGGTTCTCCTAGACGTCTAGACTTTAGAACAACCCCTTTTCTTGATCGGATACCAATTTCTTAACATATATAGGAACGTATACCGAAACGTTTGCCGAAACGTCGAGGTAATTAAAACAATGATTATCTACAACGCGATCTACACCCGAACTTCTAATAATAATGATAGACGGAATTTAAGTTTAAAAAGTGGATGTAACTGGACAACTGGTCAAGTCTACAAATCGTGTCAATTGGTCAAGCGTGTTTTTACCGCAAATTTTAATTCGTCAAGCAGTTAACAAGTGTAAATTTGCCAAGTCCATCGTTTGTGTCCATTGGTCAAGTAGTTGTTTTGTGCCAATTCGTCAAGTCTTTTTTATGTCTATAAAAGTTTGAAAATAGGTGTGTATTGTATAGTACCTACGCATTATTGCATGTGCCTCAACTAAAAAAAAACTCACCTGAGTAAAGCTCAAACTACACGATGACACTTACACTTTACCTATAACAGACAACACCTACAGCCTACAGCACACATATAAAGAAATTCGTGCATGTGTCTGTACTTAGGTGTGGGCTGTTTTAGGTAAAGTTTAAGTGTCATCGTGTAGTATGAGCTTTAGGGGATTGGTCAAAGTTTTAACAAATCGCATTCTGACGACCTCTGTAGCGCGTCGTGCGAATGCCCAACTGCAACGCAGAAGATTGCGGGATCGATTATTATTTGTTCCTGGTCTGGGTGTCCCTCTATGTATAATAGGTATGTATGTACGCATTTACAAAAGAAAAATAAATTCAAGTATTATATCCGTTGTCTAGTCACCGTAGCACAAGCTTATTAGTAGCTTACCACGGGGCTAGATGGCGCTGTGTGTTGTTCACTGAATTTATTTATTATATTTACATTTTTTACGCACTGAAACAGCTAAGATATTTATCAAGGTTATTAACTCACAGAATCAGTGAGTTTAGCTAATCTATAACACTCGAGTGATCTTCACCTTGAGGGTTGAGGGTGGAGGGTTGAGGGTGGAGGGTGGCTGTAGGGGTAGGAATTAAGATAACATGATTTATATAGGTGTTTCATTGACACCTAATGGCCAAAACGATGTGGGGCTTTACCGAGAAGATTCTTACCTTTTTCTAGTGTTTTCGTGATGTTGGATTGAACTTAAATTCATTTTTCCGGTTTTAATCGCGTTGAGAGTCAAAAAGCGCGTGAACAGTGTCTAACTAGGAGTGATTTATGCAATCTGCATTTATTTAGCTTCCAACGTATGTATCTATCTATACCTACCCTATTTCAGAAACTTAGATCAAAAAAGTATAAAAAACTTATTTGAAAGTGACAGCTCTTTATTTACTTTTTCCTTTAAAATTGACAGTTTTTTGTTTACATTTTTGATCTAAGTTTCGGAAATAGAGTACCTAAGTATAAGTTTCGAGCATAATCTTGCAAGTTAATTTTGAAGTAGAGAACTTTTATTTTGATACACGTGCAGTTTAGATGATAATGCATTCTTATAATTAGCATGACCTGATGGTATACCTACTAAGGGGTGACTCCAGACAAGGGAACTCTTCAAAAAAACATCATTAAAAAAGAAAACTGCCTAGCTATTATTACGGTTCATGAGATACAGCCTGGTGACAGAGAGACGGAAAGATTCCCGTTTTTACCCTTTGGGTACGGAGTCATAACAAAGTTTTATATGAACTATCACTCATCATAAAAACGAGGGCCTATGACTATGACGTGGTCATCTTCGGCGTAAGCAACCGTTGTTAAAGCCATACAAGTTATTCCAGTTTTACCTGTTTGGGCTAAAAATTGAATCCCCCAAAAGCGCGGAAATTCAGACAAAGGTAGCCTAATATTGTGACCTATAAACCTCCACGTCCTCGCTACCTCCGGCCTCACACCAGGGCGAATGCCCGCTAAATGCCAACGAACTACCTTGCCAGCTGCCTTGCCGACAAGGTACCTAGGATGTTTACGAATTTATCCACTTAATTTGGTAACATGTTGTATCTTGATTGCCAATTAAACTTTTACTTTTAAACTGGTTGTTGCCTACGGATTTATTCCGCGTATGAGCACAAGTTAAAGCAGAGTTTATACAAAGCCAGTAATGCTGGCGCCAGTCCTGCAGACAAGCCAGCGTCGGCGGCCCCTGTTAAATAGACGCGCGATCTATTCTCGCCAACGTTGGCTTGTAAAACTATGTTTACACAAGGCAAAAACTAAGCCGGCGCTAGCTGCCAGCAGTGTTGGCTTCGTGTAAACTATGATTAAGGCTGAATTTGACCAAACTGGAATAAGCATCGAATATCAATTCTACGTATAAATTGTCTTTTGTTCGAGAGACTCTCGTGCTGTTCAATCGCAAAATTGATAATTTATTCGGAGAATTGTTATACCTACATTGCTTATATTCTGGTTAGTCGAACGTACACTAAGTTGGTAGGTACCTACCTATGTAAATTTACGAGCCCATAGGTCACCGGGGCCCACCGGGGTAAAAAGTATCCAATGTGTTAATCCTTTTTCTCCAGCTATCTACACACCAAGTTTCATCGCAATCGGTTCAGCGGATTTTACGTAAAGAAGCAACAAACTCCGACACATTTGGAGGGTCTGTTCCTTCCGATGTGTCCAATCCACAAAGGGTAACGGGATTTTCGAAATTCCCGCGGGATCAGGATTTACGCTGGTGAAACTGCGGGACGTTAGTCATACATATACCCCCTTACTTATAAACGATGAATAAGTTTATGTGACCTTTTTTATTTTCATTTTTTCTTAGTATGTATTGTGAAATTGTTTTTTATTTATTTAGGTAAGTATGTACTTTTGTTTCTGTTCTGTATTTGTTGCTGTGTGCTTGTCCTAATAAACATATTTTCTTTCTTTCTTTGTCACTGTCTGTTAACTTTAAAAATTAATTTCACAGTAAAAGACATACATTACTTACATGCACTTAGGTAGTCATCGTTAGTAGGGGGATTATCTCCAAATAGTCATTAGGAAGGTAGTGCCTACTTAACAGCAGTTACAATCAGGGGTTTCCATTTCCATAGCGTTCGCAGATCAATAATTCCGTCTGGGCCGTCTGCGTTATGAACGTATACTTTGGGTGTATGGGTATACCTACTAACTGTCGATTTCAATAGCTCTAGTACGTTTTCAGTGAAAACCGCTTGAGTACTATAGGTACCTACTTCTATTTAAAAAGTGCACTTTGAAACGTTTTTGCTACGAGTAGTCTATAGTAGCAACTGTTTTCTCCATACAAACTTTACAAACGTAGTCGATTATTTCCTCCCTGGTTACAGATATTAGAAAAACTATGCTTCTGAATATTATAACTATTCTAATTAGAAAATGAAAAAACCAAAACGTAGGGGCATGGTCAAGGCAGATAGGTATAGGTTTTTAATGGCATAAAAATATTTGCTCTAATGTCCTTATCTAGGGAGGAAACAGTCGACTACGTTTGTATGGAGAAAGTGTAGGCAGACTGTCCTCTTAAGACTCCTCTAGGCTTAAAAGCCAAGTCTTTACTTGTAACTCTAACTTAACGTGAGTCAGGAATCAATTCCCTATGTCACGTCACGTCTCTTGCCACGGGTCACGCGTGTTCCGTGACGTCACGAGCGACATGTCGCCTTGTCGCGTGCTGCGTGCTGCGTGACGTGTGTGGAATATTGATGGAATGTCCTACTTTGTAGTTTTATAGAGGTATGGTAGCCATTTTAATGAATTGTTGATTTTCTAAGCAGAGAGTCATGGTAGATATAGGTTTTATGGCATAAGCATATTTACTCTAATGTCTTTTTCCAGGGAGGAAACAGTCAACTACGTTTGTATGGAGTCCTGTCCTCTTAAGACTCCTCTAGAGTTAAAAACCAAGTCTTTACTCGTAACTCTAACTTACGTGAGTCAGGAATCAATTCGCGTGCCCACAACACCCCATGTCACGTCACGTCTCTTGCCACGGGTCACGCGTGTTCCGTGACGTCACGAGCGACATGTCGCCTTGTCGCGTGCTGCGTGCTGCGTGGCGCGTGTGGAATATTGATGGAATGTCCTACTTTGTTGTTTTATAGAGGTATGGTAGCCATTTTAATGAATTGTTGACGTTGTAAGCAGAAATGTGTACCTAAGTAAAGAAGCGCCTTGTTTGAACAAAATGGTGAACTTTGAGCTTAAAATTCAACAGCTGGCTTTTTTGCTCTCACTTAGAATTAAACTCATTGTGGTGTTTATTACTTTTAGCTTTGTTTCAATGGTTAACGTTTCGAAACCTTTACGTCAATTCTGAAGAAGAGATATATAGGTCAATTTAATCTGACATCGCGAAAATAGAAGAAAAATCTATTTCACCTAAAATGACAACATAAGTAGGTACATCTCGCTCTTACTCTGAACTCAAGGTAATTTACCTTCACTTTTTGTAACCGTGAAAAATCAAAGAAGGCATATCTAAAACTACTTACTTGTTTAGTTGTTTTACTAACAAACACAATATCTATTTAATTCAATTTATTTCCTTACATTATTATCATTTATCCAATTATATTGCACATCATCAAAAAGTGTTCATGTGAAGAATTACTAGTGCAATCACTTTCTATGTTGTAATGTAACTTAGGACTTAAGAATAAAGCCTATTCTTTTTGGAAACTGGTGTGTCTCACTGTTAGAATTTTTACTCATTGACTTACATACTTACACACAAACTTTAACATTTGCCGGATGCATGCCAAATTCAAAATAAGGAGCTTTTTCCAAACAAAAAATCAAAATAAAAACGACAGAGCGAGACCGATAATCCGATACCTACCTGTCTTACTTAATATTTAAATACATAACCCTCAATGTAAAGGTCACTATTATAGCCCTTATTGTTAGTAATATTAAAATTACTAATTCTAACAAATAAATTAAAAAGTATTTCGACAGTTTCATAAAAAAAAACGTCGCAACCATCTATTTCCAGATCCTACTATTAAAATTAAAGCAAACAAAAAAAATGTTGTTGTTATAATAAATTTAACAGGCGCTGTAATATTTTTCCTGTAACTTAAAAGTTTATTATATTAGGGGAGCATTGGCCAGAATGGGCCACTTTTGGTAGATATTCAATAAAAACCTATATTACGTATGAATATGGCTGGCTTATAATTCTTTTTCTTTTAATTTAATTAATGAAATAATCGCCGGCTTGTCCACTTCACGGTTTGCAAGTAAAATTGTTATTGACGCGAGTTTCTACGTGTTGGCTACGGCTCTATGCACACCTTTCAAAGGCCCGGGGCTCCAAAGGCCCGGGGCTCCAAAGCCCCGAGATACTTCACGTATAACAGACAATAATAAATAAATAGTTTATTTGCCAAAAACACAAAGTAAGTACCGTTTAGAAAATAGGTAATTACTAGAGATGGGCCGACTAGGGCTTCTGCCGACTAGCAGACTAGACGAATAGCTAATAGAATAGAATAGCTAGAATACACAATAGTCACAAAGAAAACTTACACTGACCACCACCGCGACTTTTCACCTTAGGTTCGCCTTACGATTAAAAAAATACTTTTCGAAATCCTTTTACATTTTGAGCCCATACTCTGCGCATTAGGATAAACCTCTATATCTAACCTCTGACTTAAGTAGACAAAGATTTAATTTTGACCTTTAACGGTTTCGAGGGTATCGGTTTTCCCCTATGTCCTTTGGTCAGAGAATATACCAATGACATACTGCGCTCAGAGCTTCTGAAATTCTATGTAGAGTACCTAAGTATCAACCATAGCCAAGTCGTGTAATATTGTTTCTTCTAATTCCTTTGTAATCTGCTTTTTGTTCTCGGTCTTGTTTGACGTCGGCTCGACGTAAGAAAATATCCTGAAAAAATGGTAACCCATTTCGAAATATGATTTTTGTAATATCACATCACACTAATATTATAAATCGGATAGTTTGTTTGTTTGTTCCCTCTTCACGATCAAACGGCTTGACCGATTTGGATAACAAATTGCATTGGGATAGTTTGAGTAATGGAGAGTAACCTTTATATGATCCCGGTCATCCCGCGGGATCGGGATTTACACGGGTGAAACCGCGGGGCGCAGCTTGTTTACTGTATGGTAAGGGTTGCTTTGAAAAAAGGCTCTCAAGAATTTTAGTACCCGGCGGGACTCGAACCCGCGACTAATGGTAATCCGAACCGGCACGATAGCCGCTACGCCACGGGTAAGCATTGTTCTTGCGAGTAAGGCCTCGTAGTGACATCTACCGGCGAACTTTGCAGTTCAACTCGGCTGGTAATTTTCTATATTACATAGAAATTATTACGATATATTATGAAATATCCCAAACATCTAGACATTATTTTTTAAAGAGTTAAGGGTTGTGTTAAAGGTGTGTGGTAAGGGTTGTCTGGAAGATTTTCGGTGTTTAGCGATAAGGCCGCACATTGTCCCTTTATTATAATTAGCTGTATAGTAAATAAAATACTCTTAATATATTTTTTGTCATGTTTATTATTTTTTCATGTATTTGTCTTAGATATAATAAATATAATAAGGTATGTTAGGTACTACCTCATTTAATATACTTATTTATTTTGTACCATATTCAATTATTTACATGTAATTTTAATATATTACATAACAAACTACAATATTATAATAATATGTTTAATATTTAAAATTCATATACAGGGTGAACCATTTAAACGGGCCTTCAGGGGGATATCCTAAACTATACGAGATGGCGAAAAATGCTGAAAGGAGTTGCGTCCCCGATTTTGATAAAAACCAAAATGGCATTAATAGTTTTTTAAAAAATTAATTACCCTAACCAGGAATTGAACCTTGTCTTTTTGCAAAAAAAACACCCTATATTATTGTACCGATCGATAGTGTTGCTAATAAAGATCATATCCTGGAAACAAACATATTGTGGTAAATCGAGAAAAATGATAATTTTTAATAAAAATATGAAATAGTCAAGTATTCTGTACAAGTACTTGTTTGTTACCCGTACTTATTACAATGACCTACTCGGTTTGAACGACTGCACTACCTTTTTTTCATCATTTTAGATCATGTTCTGGTTTCAAAATTTCGCACACAGTTCAAAGCATGAGCTTTGATGTTTGATGTAAGCAGTGATGCACAACTGATGGATTTCTTTTTTGGTGAAAATTAATATTTTTATTAAAAATGAGGCATTTGTCTTGATTTACCACACTATGTGTGTTTCCAGGATTTGATATTTATCAGCAACGCTATCGATCAGTACAATAATATAGGTTGTTTATTTTTTTGCAAAAAGACAAGGTTCGATTCCTGGCTAGGGTAATTAATTTTTCGAAAATCTATTAATGCCATTTTAGTTTTTGTCAAAATCGGCGACGCAACTCCTTTTAGCATTTTTCCCTATCTCTTATAGTTTAGGATATCCCCCTGAAGGCCCGTTGAAATGGTTCACCCTGTGTATTTTTTATCGGTTTTTGTAATTCAGGTTCGACTACAATTTAGTAATTTTTCGGTTTGAACATTTTTTAGAATAAAAGGTGTAAGTTAATAGATAGGTACCTATAATAATGCAAACATAACATATATTTTTATAAGGTTCTCTATTAAAACTTGTTAGTTCAAATCAAAACTAATAGCGTTAGGTATTTTATTAATCAACTTAATACATAAAGAAATAAATAATGCTAATAATAACAATATTTCTTAGTTTATTGCTCAAGGCATTCTACTTGATATATTTTACAAGAAGAAATGCAGCATCAAAATCATCCCAAGTGGCGTAATGGTTAGCGCACTCGCCCGGCAAGCTAATACAATAAAAGCATTATGCAAATCATAAGAAATGAGTTTTACGACTTAATTTCTAATAAAAAAGAGAGAACAAAACTCTTATATCTCTAAACACTTACACAAGTAATATTTTTTGGCTTCCAAACAATTTTAATTATCACAGAAATCCAAATTAAACCTACAAAATATACCTACAGAGTTATTAATATTTTTTTAAAAAGGTAACATTTGGTCTCCAAAAATAAAAAACTTGATTTATTTTTTAAGTGTTACCCACACTTGAATGGCTAGTAAAAAATCCTTTCCAAAAATTTACACCCGATAGGACTTGAACCTGCAACCTTTACATTCCGTGTACTGCGCTAGCCAATCATGGCATGCATTTCTTTGCGCTTGCGCCTGAGACACATAGTCCAGTCCAAAATTTTGTCATTCCAAAATTTTCGGGTACAAAATTTTATAAATAAAGCATTAAAAATTAAATAAAGCATTCGCTATTCGGCTCTGTTAGTGAACGCACGCTTGTGTCGCATAAGTCGCATCCCACATATTCCCAAACTTTGTACCCTTTATACCCTACCGTTGTCGCTATGGTGTTTGAGTGCGGTAGCTGTGGCGGGGAGCATACGGATGGACCGATTTGCAGCGTTTGCAGGAAGCAATTTGACTTTACCTGGGTTGAAACCCAGTTAAATCTATACTAATATTTGAAAGCTGAAGAGTTTCTTTGTTTGTTTGAACGCGCTAATCTCAGGAACCACTGGGCCGATTTGAATAATTCTTTCAGTGTTGGATAGTCTATTTACTTTTGATCCCGATATACCCGGGATCGGGACTTACGCGGATGAAACCGCTAGACACAGCTAGTTAAATACAAATGTAAATTAAAATTCAGCAACCAAGTGTAGGAAACATTTCAAAACAAAAATCCTCATAAACAGTTATTGTAAAATAACCCTATAGGCACAAACTTCCTCAGCGAGACCCGAACCTGCCCTAGTACAATCAATGGTCTGTCACCAAATACCTGTCAGCCAGATGTATCAGCTCGAAGCAGACCTCGGCCAGGATGAGAGCAATGATGAGCCACTCCAGCCTGATGTGGTGCCGGTCGTTGGCCCACGAGGAGACCAGCTCCAGGAGTTCCACGCAGTGCGTCAGGCGCTCGTTCAGGACCTGTCCAGGGGGTGAATACCGGAAGGTCAGGAAATACAGGTCAGGTCAGGTCATCAGGGAGTCTGTGGAGACAGGTCTTAGAGCTGTTGCCACAGTTTACCTAGCAGTTGCCGCTTTGGCGTTACTTACAGTTGCCCATTTTTTATACCAATTTCTTTCCCGGGATCGGTCACATACGTTTTTTTATTATGTATTTGACCACTATCCCACCTGTTGGCAAGTGTAGATGCAGTCTAAGACGAAGCACGCACTGACCTAGCTGGTTCAGCGTGCTTCGTCTTAGACCTATTCACACGCGACTTGAAGACCCCCGAATTGAACTCGCCAGGGAATACAGTCTCAGGCAGCTGATTCCAATCTCTCGCGGTGAGAGCCTATATCTATAGGTATTATATCTATCTTTCTAATGTATATATTTTCTGTGATAGAAGATAGATAGGTAGATAAGTAGGTAGATTAATTAAATTATTTATAATTCCAGAACGGCAGACAATTTGTGGGGAGATAGATAGCTTAGAACCAGAAGGACATAAGATACTTTGCCTTACAACTTTTTTTGCCTCTAAGGCGGAACAAAGTTAAAGAGTAGTTATAAATAATAAATAAAATAAATAAATTCTGTGAACAACACACAGCGCCATCTAGCCCCGTGGTAAGCGACTAAGCTTGTGTTACGGTGACTAGACAACGGATATAATACTTATATTTATTTTTCTTTGTAAATACATACATATTATACAAAGAAGGACACCCAGACCAGACACAAATATTTATTTTTAAGCATAAATACTTGCACCCGGCGGGAATCGAACCCGCAACCTCCTGCATTGCAGTCGCGCTCTCGCACGACGCGCCACAGAGGTCGTCAAAAGTTATAGTAGGGTGGGGTAGTAGTAGGTTAGGGTAGAAGTGGAGTAGGGTTCTAGGTTTTTTTTTAATTAACGGACAAGACAACATCTATCAGGTCAACTAGTCTAAAACATAAGTAGTATATTTACCCTAGTCCGCCTGGGTATGGTGAAATAAGCGACGGTAGCGGAGTACAGTCGCTCTAACTGCTCCTCTTCCCAGTAGAAGTCCGGCGTGTCCAGTAAGTCGCTTTCCACGTTCAGACGGTGACGCAATGAGAACAGTTCACCGAGTTTACGGACAACCTGTTGGGGAACGTCCTGAATAAATAACTAGTTATGCTGCGAACAGAATAACTCGCAAGAATTTTGCCCCCTTAGAGAATAACCGCTATACCAACTATTTTGGTCAATTAAGAGTCAATTCTGCAGATATTTTAATGGCGAATGAATGTCAAGCATTGACACTAAAAATAATAATAAGCAGTGAGAATTCACTTATCACTATCAATCACTGAAATGAAACTATACAAGTACGCTGGAATTGCTATACCATACAAAATGACATTAGATCTCCGGAACGATTAGTTCCATGAAGGGTCACCATCACTTTCAATAGAAAAAGTGCGACAACAGCGCAACATGGCGCAGATCAAATAGGCACAAAATGCAGTCCGACACCTGTCCTGTCCATATAATTCAGGTCAGTGCTATCAATGCTTGAATTGTGATATGATCTGACAAAAAAGGAATGACTTTGAAAGAATTCCTCTGATATAACGAGGCCAGGCCCTTGAGCTGCGGGTGTACTACTGAGCGTGCTACACTGGACCCACCTGTTTGTGTGCAACGTAGGCCACTCCGGTGGCCTGCATGGTCTGGGAGTGGTCCCGGCTAGGCCTCGAGCGTGCTACACTGGACCCACCTGTTTGTGTGCAACGTGGGCCACTCCGGTGGCCTGCATGGTCTGGGAGTGGTCCCGGCTAGGCCTCGAGCGTGCTACACTGGACCCACCTGTTTGTGTGCAACGTGGGCCACTCCGGTGGCCTGCATGGTCTGGGAGTGGTCCCGGCTAGGCCTCGAGCGTGCTACACTGGACCCACCTGTTTGTGTGCAACGTGGGCCACTCCGGTGGCCTGCATGGTCTGGGAGTGGTCCCGGCTAGGCCTCGAGCGTGCTACACTGGACCCACCTGTTTGTGTGCAACGTGGGCCACTCCGGTGGCCTGCATGGTCTGGGAGTGGTCCCGGCTAGGCCTCGAGCGTGCTACACTGGACCCACCTGTTTGTGTGCAACGTGGGCCACTCCGGTGGCCTGCATGGTCTGGGAGTGGTCCCGGCTAGGCCTCGAGCGTGCTACACTGGACCCACCTGTTTGTGTGCAACGTGGGCCACTCCGGTGGCCTGCATGGTCTGGGAGTGGTCCCGGCTAGGCCTCGAGCGTGCTACACTGGACCCACCTGTTTGTGTGCAACGTGGGCCACTCCGGTGGCCTGCATGGTCTGGGAGTGGTCCCGCACGGCCGCGGCGAGGCCCTCTAAGTGTGCCTCCCACGCGCCGAGCCGCGCCGACTGGACCATCGCGTGACTGGGAACATGATACCACAGTCGCTTATCACTATGGCTGCTGGGCCCAAAACAACAAAGAACCTTCATGTGCGGTTGGTATACACATGCCAGGGAAAATACACACCAGTTCTGTGCTTACCGCACTGGCGTGGTAGAATAGAAACACATGTTGTCTTTTCAGCAGTCAAAGAGGTACATCTAGTTTCAAGTTTGCAGGTGAGCCAATGGGGATGGCAGCCAATAAAGTTGCGAATACACAGCCATTATGATTGCCTTTTTAGTCCTACTACAGCTACATTCAATGCAGATGTGCAGGGAACTGCCCGCGTTTCGGTTTTGTTAGCTGTTCGTGAGTTAGCTAAGGGGTTATATTAGACGCCGTGACTTTAAGAAATGTTTATTCTGATATGTAGACTGGTGCAGAGGTGCTGTATCTTCTTCCACTGGTAGCACACGGGTGCATAGCAATTATAGAGAAAACTAACAAGTGTTAGAACTCACCTAAATGTATATCTTTCTAGAGAATTATCCCTGTCAGGTACCATCACAAATGTTGACTCTTGGAGATAACAATTCTTGCTGAAAATATAATAAAATTCCCTCTATGAAGACAATGTTTAATTGTTATTTACTATAGTTTTTTACATGTTGCACACACAGGGTTGTAAAACGAGATAAACATTGAGATTGTAAATGCAGTTTTAAAAAAACTGCATTTACAATCTATACTACAAATCAATCTACAATCTATACTATAAATAAACAAACTACTACATTTTGTAGCAGACCAGTGTTGGTCTAGTAGTAGATACCCCGACTTTCATTCCAATGTGGGTTCGAATCCCGGCACCAAAGGCATGGGACATTCACCTAACCTGTCTAACCCATCTAAAAGGCTTTTACCCTGCAGTAGGACTTGTGTTTTTTTATTTAATTATACATTTTATAACATTAGTATACTTGAAATAAAAAAGCTGTTTTAATTGAATTGAAGAAACATTATGAGTTTAATTTCAATCCAACATCGCAAAAACAGAATAAAAATCTATTAGTATACTTAGCAACTAAAAAACTTACGCATTTGGTTGATAAAAATAAGTCATGACCTCCCTTTCTTTTTCCACAACATCTTTAGGATAACTTTCGATTTCATACCTAGAACAGAAACAACCCCTGATACAACAGAACTAACAATAGTATATTGTCGAATCCCCACTTGGCGGCCAACATTTAGACTTGCAGGCAGGGTCCGCTGTACCATCAGGCCACTCCCAGGAGCCACCATCCGGGATCAGTTATAGACAGATTGTGTCCCCAAATGCTAGTCTTCAGTTCTCTTATGGAGAGCTGCCTTGTACCCAAGTGACACAAAAACAGAACAAAAAACAAGGAACCCGGACGATTAAAACTTTTTATATATGTTATAGCGTCCCCAACTATGACCACTTTGGGTATAAAACAGAACAGAAACAGTAGGTAGTGGTCAAACACTCAAATGTATATTTATTTCAAAAAGTAAGTAGGTACTTACGGTCTAACAAAACGCAGCACATTGCTAGCCTCTAACTCTGTGCAGTTCCAAAACACAACAGCTCCTTCTTGGAAGAATATGATCTCCCGTGGCTCCGAGCCCACACTGTATACTGCACTCGCTACTACCACATCGCCTATTTCTTGAGCTTTTAGTCTGAAAACACAACACAGAGTTCAGTCGAATGTTCAGTTTTTAGAGTTCCGTATTTGTTCTGAATTTACTGAATTCAGTGTAAAGGGCACTGTGTGCTCCGGTTATCAAGTTAGGGGTGATTACACCGTATAAGCTGGGAGTTAAAGCTAATTACTTTGTGTAAGATAGAGCGGTGTTGGTCTAGTGGTAGATACCGCGACTTTCATTCCGAAGGTCGAGGTTTCGAATCCAGGCCGACCGCGCACCAATGTCTTTTTCTTTAAGAAAAAATTAAGTGCGCTATAAACATCGCTCTTACGGTGAAGGAAAACATCGTGAGGAAACCAACATGTCCCAGGACAAACCACGGTCCGAAGGCATGTGATATTCGCCAATGCGGGGTAGGCTCCCGTGGCGTCTTAAGCCCTCTAAGAAATCACGTACAATGGCCCAATTGTGAGGCTAAGTGCGGAAAAGGCTCAGCGAAACTAACTACTTTGTGTAAGGGTAAAGACTAGGGTATTTCCAAAGTTTTACTTTTAAAGACTTACGTCCCAGGTTCATATAACTTCTGCTGAACCAGAGCCTCCTTCAAGCTCTTCAGGTCATAAGAATTGGCCGTAGCATAGGCCAGTGTCAAATAATGACCCTCTTTTTGACTCAGCGCTTGGGCACTTGGTTTCTTGTAGATTTTCTTCTTTATCGGAGACCCGGCGTTATCTAACGCTAAAGTCGGCTGTATCGTATCATTAGAATACTTCCTTACACCAATCGCAGTCTTGGAAAATGAGAATATATCATTTTTAATCGCAGAAAAGTTTGTTTTCGGCGAAATAGTTTCGGTAAGGGAACATAAAGAAAAACACCTCAACGACGCACCCCGGACGGCAGCTATCGCAATTCTCGATAAAAACACGGTCATTTTGAGTTGATTTAATGCTTTCTGTGCGAATCTGATGCAATAAATTGTAATATTATTACGTAAATTGAGGTTATCTTTCGATTTAGAAAATGTTTTGATACCGACCGAAAGTAAAAATGACACTTTGACAGTTATGGCGCGGTATTGCTATTGTGTTAAATCCGTTTTTCTAACATTTCGGAAAATCTTGATTTATCCCCCGACTGATTAATAATAAAAAATTATAAACCATTTATTTCGGGCTACTAAGCACCATTAAGGCTAAGGCTGATTAACTTATGGATCAACGCACAGAAGAAACCGCTAATAGTAGAGAACTGAAATTTGGAGTGTATTCTTATTATATATTGTAGGACTCCGATAAGAAAGGATTTTTCGAAATTCCCACAGGATCAGAACTTACGAGCGTAAAACCGCGGGACACGTAGACTGTCATAAAAACCTTCAAAGGGAAAATCTTAATAAAGCCAAAAAAAACAACAACTGATGTTTACAACATTTATAATGAGTAAATAACATTAATTGATAGAACATTGCTTACAATAAAATTAATTACTTAATAAAGTTACATATACTTTTGAGTTACTACATATACCTACATGATGACGACAACAATTAAAAATATTTACAGAGACATTGAGATCTTTCAAGTTTTTATTCAATAACAACATTTCCATCTTCAGCTGTGAAGAGCGTGTGTAGTTTGTTCGCAAACTCGGGCCCCAAGCGGCGGCCCTTCGCACCGGGCACCTTCGAGCGCGCCACACTTACTTCTGTCACGCGGTTTACACCATCAGATGTATCCAACTCCTAAAACATGATAAATATTTTACCAATAAGCGAAACATAATCAACGATTCACACTTAACGCGTACGTAGTGAGCATTTTACATTAGCTGAAGGAAATTAATAATTAAGTTTAGTTAACGTGATAAAAAGTAGATAAATAGAAACATTCGCGTGATAAATAACAATTTTATTACTAAGTCATAGCTTTCGCGTCGTTTTTGGTAAGGTGATATATGCGAAAGTCGTTTTGTGTATCGCAAAGCAACTTTCTGCTAATTTCTGATACATCAGAATACTTATACAAACTTTGTTTAAACCTACCAAAGCTACCAACTTAACTCTAAACTGGTATCACTATTTTGTTTTTTTTTAATGGCATTGGGATCAAACTTTTTACGCCAACTTCAAAATAATACTGGCGAAAAAATAAATAACATAAATTACCGTAGAAAGCGCCCGTGGAGATTTGTACTGCGTCGAAAGCGAGCGAGATATCTCTAGACTGGACATCGGTAGAACTGCTATCATTTGCTGCCAGAGCCGGCTCAAACCGTTACCTGAAAAAAAGAGTTATTATGGCAAAAACATTAAAACCCTGGCCTTTGGGTCCTGTAGCCCAGGTCTAAAAGGATATAGCTACGGTATGCCCATCATCGTAGAGCCCTGCCAAAGGCAACCAAAAGGACTTAAAAGGGCCTAAAAATACGCAAATAATATTCTATCAAAGAGATAATATTATACGATATAGTTGCGCCCCGCGGTTTCACTAACGTAAGTCCCGATCCCGGTGGAATATCGGGATAAAAAGTAACCTATGTCTTAATCCAGTTCTCTATCTATCTGCATACCAAGTTTCATTGCAGTCGGTTCAGTATTTTTTGCCTGAAGGAGTAACAAACATACTTGTTTACTTACAGACCTTCATAAAACTTATCACAGATCTTTATAAATTAAAAGCAGCATCCCGCGGTTTCACCCCCGTAACTTCCTACTCCGTGGGAATATCTGGATCAAAAATAGCCAAAAATAGTTATTTCTCGATAATGTAGCTTTCTACTGTTGAAAGAATTTTTAAAATCGGTCCAGTAGTTAAATATTTTCTCCTTACAATATTAGTATAGACAAGTGTACAATAATATTACCATCTTTATCAACCGCCGCACACTTCTTGTTGTCTCCGCGCATGTAGAACTCTGCTTGTTCATCGATGTCACGTTTTGCTCGTCTACAAAATTAAAAAAAACACTTAATTAGCCGCACACGGAAAATAATGTTTTATTTTTACAAACACTATATTTCTAACATAATTTCGCAAATCAAATAATTATTTTAATAGAATTTATGGAATAAATAATCTACTTTTTTTTCCAACACTTTTATGAGTGGCCTATGTATATATGTATGAGTGGCCAAAACACATTTATTGGTAGCCAAAACACATGTGTGTCGGTCATTGTAAAAGTGGTGTAACTCCATAAAATAAAAAACTGTTTTTTTTTTCGTAAAGCGGTCACAATTTATCATATGTTTCAATATATCAATAATAATAATACAATATACGGTCAAGTACACGTAAAAATGACGAACGTTCGTCTGATGACGAAATAATGTATGATTAGATTAACCACCTTCTTGTCACTTTAATAGTAAAGTAAATCCACAAAAAAAAATGGTTTCATTAATAGAGGTTTGATTTATTTTAAGTTATTTTGTAATAATTACTATATTTCATTTATAATTAATAATTAAAAAAATAAAACGTTGATTAAACATTTGTGTTTTTTTTCTACACATTATTTTACAAAACACTTAATTATTCAAAACTTAATTAGAAGGAGTTAGTTCACTATTACAATGAACGACACATGTATTGGTAACTACTGATGCAGGTATTACATTACTACAAAGTATATATGGAGCCTGGAAGAATATTATTATGGGGTGTTCTGTGACTTATCCAAGGCATTTGATTGCGTTAAACATGATACATTGATCATGAAATTACATCACTATGGTATTAAAGATAGCGCTCTGGATCTTATCTCCTCCTATTTGAGCAATAGGGTTCAGTGTGTCGATGTCAACGGAAAACGATCCCCCGGCTCTCCTGTAACAATGGGGGTTCCTCAAGGACCCATATTAGGACCATTCTTGATTTTAGTTTATAATAATGAGATACACATATTTTTCCATAAACATATTTATGAGTTTGAGTTAGCTTTATTAGTCAATACTTTACCTTAATGACCTGAAACCTGGTGGGACTTACTTGAAAGGTTCTTCAGCGATGGCCCTGGTGTACTGAACTATCAAGATGGCCAGTTCACTCGATGTGTTCACCAGGATTGTCTCCATCTTGAGGGCAACCAACAGATCTGGGAGTGATAAGTGATTACAAAATAAAAAACTTAATATTATTCTTATGAATAAAACTAATCATATCACACTAATACTATGAATTCAAAAGTTTGTTTGTTAGGGTTTCGTACCCAAAGGGTAAAAACGGGATCCTATTACTAAAACTTTGCTGTCCGTCTGTCTGTCACCATTTTAATGTGGTTTCGGAGGGCGCGTTCCGAAACCACAGTAAAATCTCGACATTTCTAAACGATCATGTTATTTATACATTGTTCTTAAAGAATAAATTTATTTGATTTTGACTTTGTATCTCATGAACCGTAATAGCTTGACATTTAAAATTTTCACAACTGATGTATTTCCGTTGCTGTTATAACAACGAATACCAAAAACAAAATAAAATCAATATCAAACGGGGGCAAAAAATCACGTTTGTTGTACAAAGGTGATTTCGACCTAAAATGCAACGATACCGCGATGTATTTTTACTACTAGCGCCATATAGTGATAGATTGGCCCCAGAAGTAAAATAAATTTTCACGAATTGGTTGGTCCTATGTTCATTTTAGGGTTCCATGATAGTGGTACGATATTCACACAGGATTGGGCCTTACGCGAGTGAAACCGCGGGACGCAGCTACTAGTTGATAATAATGTGGTAAATAGACAAATTGTGTAAGATGTATGTACATACCTGTGATAGCAAGTTCTAGATCGACTTCTGTCATTTGCTGAATCAACCCGTGAGCCACTCGGCGGGTTGATTTCCTGGAAATACAAAATGGCGTTTGTTATATGGAAGCCCTTAAATATTTGTTTTATTTCGTTTTTACGGACGAAAAACTTTAAAAAAGAAAACATGCATTTAAGACCAATGGCTTAGATCAAACTTATAGTATCCGTAAATCAGAATTAAAAATTACACAAAATAAAACTATATGATTTTAAACTTACATGGTTGTTTTCATTACAAATATTATTAAATAACGTGGTATTTACCATGTTTAAATTTGTTTATAAGCGGCAGTAATTACAACTTGCTCACGTGACTGGAGGGCGTCCATATCGAACTACCTCCTATCTAATTCGCTTGCTGCGTCTTGTTACTGGTCCTCTACTATTGTCACTAAGCTCACTATTGTCTTGATCCTGCACTACCCCGTTATTTGATAATATTTGTAGGATATAACTAACTTGGGACGTTCCTGCTGCAAAGTCTTTCTATTGCGGTTCAACGCGGGAATGCTGCTAGCATTTTAATTTTAATTTTGGTGATTCTGTTTTTCTTTGTTTTGTTTAGTTAATTTTTTTTCAAATCAATATTTGACAAATTGATCTAGTAAATAAAAATATATTTATACTTATGTACATATAATAGATTTACTAACTTGAAGTAATCAGTAGCATTGTAGACAACCAGAGTGACTCGGCCCCCCAACAGCTCGCGCTTGTGAGCGAGGTGGTCCGTCATGGTCCCCGCCGCGACCAGCTCCGACACCTCCATCGCAGGCATTATGTACAGGCAGCGGTCCACGGGCGACCGGTGGGGGGTCAGGCGGATCTAGAGGGTAAACTAATTTTCTTAGATCACCTAGAATCTAGATCAGCCTTTCCCAAAGTGGACGATAAAGCAGGCCTAAAGAGGGCCAGTAAGTTACCAAGAAAAAAAGGGGGCGTTATGTAATTCTTGTTAAATTGAATAAATAAAATAAAAATCATGTCAAGCTGTCGCTCCGTTTCGAAATGAAAGTAGACACAAACAAACAAATAAAAAGGCAACACATTTTCATACATAGGTATAAGTATTCCTAGATAGTTCATTTTCCTAGGCAGATAATAGACCGCGGGCAATTATGTTTTCACAAGTTTTGTTTCAAGTCGGTGAAAAATAATTTATTCCCAAAGTGGGGAGTACACAAAATAAGTTTGGGAACCCCTGACCTAGAATGTAGATCAGATTTTCCCAAAGTAAGCGATAGCGCCCCCTTGTGGGCGCTGCAGGCCTAAAGAGGGATGGTAAGAGACCTAGAAAAAAAATGTGCACATTGCGTAATTTCATCTAGGAGGGATCTGAGACACCGACTGAGCTCTCGACATTAACTAATATGAATTAAGAGATTACTCAAACTAACTCGGTTCGGTATTTCTCTACGTGTAGTCCTGTTTTATTGAAAAAATAAAATAAAAATCATGTTGAAATGAACCAACAAATAAAAAGGCAACAGACACACTTTCGCATTTTAATAGTTTTTAGTATTCCTGGAAAGGGCATTTTCGTAGGTACCTAGTTAATAGACAAAGTGGGCAATAAACAAAATGAGTTTGGGAACCCCTGATCTAAATTGTGGGTATTCTAAGAACGACGTTCGACTTTAAAATACTTGACCCTAGCTTATTCTCAAATGGCAATAATCGGTTCAAGAAAAGAAAAAAAAACTCACCTGTCCATCTGCCGTCGTAATTTTCCTGCTAGTGTTCTGTGTCCACATGACAGCGCTCGGATCGCAAATGTCGTGAGCTGGGAAATTCATTATTACAGTCACTAGCCGACTCGGCGGACGTTGTATCTTCATCTTCGTCGGACATCTTTCAGACATCATCAGGCCGACAAACAGAAGCCACAAAAGTAGAATGTTCACCTCGGGAGCTAACACTATTTTATGCTCGAGTGAGGTACTTTGAATCCCTCGATTCACTCAGGATTCTAATTAAGAATCCCTCGGTACGCTCGGGATTCTACTCTAGAATCCTTCACTCAGTTTCTAGAGTAGAATCTAGTTGGTTGGTTAGTTTGTTGCTTCTCCTCTAGAGGTCGTATTTTTCAACCGATTTTGATGAAACTTGTTAAACAGTTTCTATTTCGTAAGGTAGTAACTTCAAACTAGTCTCATCGTTGGTAAAGATCTGATGAGGATCTTCAAAGAGATCCGCGTTCTTAAGTCCTTCAAAAAATTGTTGGCAAGGTGTACTGTTTGCAGAACTGCTAGTATAGATAGGGTTGCCAACCATACCCTATCTATCCGTAATATATAGTATTGTACTATATTTCAGCTCAGCGTACTATATAATTTTGAAAGCACATATACCTAGTACGCAGAAATACTATATTTCTAGCATAATTTGTAAAAAGTTGTATGCACCTGCATTTACAGAGGACTGTTTTCTACGAGTATGTAGAGGAAAAAATAGAAAAGCCATAAAAACGGTGCTCATAATTTTAGAGATTGAATGTCAGGAATCATTTTTTTAATTCAAGAAAGAAAGAGTGGTTGAAAATGTGAATAAAAGGTTTTGCAAAAAAAACCGGCCAAGTGCGAGTGGGACTCGCGCACGAAGGGTTCCGTACATTTTTGAATTGAATGAAAGGAAAACTGCGATTTATGGTTTATGACGTATTAAAAAAAAACTACTAGCTAGATCTCGTTCAAACCAATTTTCGTTGGAAGTTTGCATGGTAATGTACATCATATATTTTTTTTAGTTTTATCATTCTCTTATTTTAGAAGTTACAGGGGGGGGGACACACATTTTACTACTTTGGAAGTGTCTCTCGGGCAAACTATTCAGATTAGAAAAAATGATATTAGAAACCTCAAGATCATTTTTAAAGACCACACGTATAGGTTTGATGAAAAATTTTTTTTGAGTTTCAGTTTTAAGTATGGGGAACCCCAAAAATTTTTTGTTTTTTTTCTATTTTTGTGTGAAAATCTTAATGCGGTTCACCGAATACATCTACTTCCCAAGTTTCAAAAGTATAGCTCTTATAGTTTCGGAAAAAAGTGGCTGTGACATACGGACGGACAGACGGACAGACAGACAGACAGACAGAATGACGAATCTATAAGGGTTCCGTTTTTGCCATTTGGCTAGGGAACCCTAAAAAAAAGGTTAAGTGCAAAAAATACGCTCAAATTTTTGTACCATATTTTTTTAGGTCGTACTACGTTTTTTAGCAACAAATACTATATTTTTCGAAAAAACTGTTGGCAACATAAAGTATAGACCTACCTAGGAGTACGGCGACTCCTTGGGCGGCCGCTTCGCGCGGGAGGTCTGCCATGTACCACGCGGAGAACAGCGCGGGATGCACCTCGATATTCATTGACTGCAAGAGTCATACTTAACATTAAAGGACATCCGTACTTACATCTCTAAGACTAAAGCTCTAAATACACGGGCGACGCTGACTCTGCAACTTCACCTATAGAGCCCACAACTACAGCACACATTAGAAAGATATTCGTGCATCTGTGTAGGCGTGGACTGCGGGCCCTAGGTAAAGTTGTAGTGTCAGTGTCGCCAGTGTATTTTGAGCTTAAGTCTTAGATATGTAAGTCTCGTCGTCTCTAACACTCCTCTTTGAGACGTAAATGTGAGACAAATTATAAATAACAGAATTTATTTATTTAAAGTATAAATTCTGTGAACAACACACATCACCATCTTATGCCTTATGCCCCAATCAAGTTTGTTGTATGGGAGTCCCACTTAGATATTTATTTTATTATTCTCAGTATTTATTGTTCTAGGGACAAATGAAAATTCCAACTGTCAGGCTTACGCGGTTCATGAGATACAGCCTGGTAACAGACAGCAGAGTCTTAGTAATAGGGTCCCGTTTTTAACCTTCGGGTATGGAACCAAAATTACAACTTATTGGCAACTATAGGTACTTTAGCTGTTACCTTGATACATTCTCCAATTTTATAGATCTTGTTAACGCCGGGCGCATTGACTTTGAGAGTGGGGTTCTCTTCTGCTGGCTTCAGTTTCTTGTTCTTCTCTTCTTGCTCCTTCTTGCCGGAAGTTCCTGCAGTAATGTCAATTAGTTCCCTGGGATTTACCTTTGGTTTGCTACCTGTAAAACATATTTTTACACTTAAATAAATAGTAATATTAAATGATTGATGAAACCTTATATTTATTTTCAAGTAGCAATACCCCACTTCACATAATTAATCAGACAATTTTGTGTTTTCTTTTTTATAATTAAATGCTTAATCATGTAGGCCTGGCAAAGAATAGGGTTACTTCATCTCTTCCCATGGGCGTTGTAAAAAGTGAGTTTGAGTGGCAGGTCCCACTCCCCGCGCAGTGGCAGGTCCCAGTAAGGACTGCTTGGTCCTTAGGAGGGTAGATGTCAGACAGGTGGCCGTTCTAAAAATTTTGCCAAGTCTAGATGATGGATGATTTACCTACTGTGTCGACCCCAAATAATTTAAGGTTGTAGCGGACCCCAGGCGTAACCAGAACTATCTCTCAAATGAAAAGAATGGAATCCATAATGCTACTTAAATTAAGATATACCAATAGCCAACGTATACTTACATATTAATCTAACTTCTTGCAATTTCATTTTACTTGTTGAAGGTGTTTCGGTCAAATTTACAGCTACCATAGTTTTCTTAGGCTGCCCATGTTCCAAGTTAAATGAAACGCTCTTTTTCTTCTTGCCTCCTAAAACACGTTGATTTTTATACAAGAAATCACAGAATTTTAGCCTTTTTTTCTAAGGTAAACGACTGTTTTTCTTTTACAACATTTAGGCATTTGATGAATGAAAACTTAAAGAAATTAACAAAAACATAATAAAAGGCGATTCAAAAATGCCAAAAATGTATTATAAACTACGATAAATTGGTTTGAACAACTAATAAGCGTTCGTACCTTTACCTCGAAGTCCAGGCAATCCAATATCAGGAAACTCTTCGGCTAAAGCGAGATTTTCGCTATGTTCTGAACTATTACTCAGCTCAGATGATATAGAAGCTTGTGACGCTCTACGTCGTGGCATTTTGGCGTATTTACAGTCTTCCAGGCGATGAAATTACAAGTTTTTCACGAGTTTCACACAAAAAAACCAAGTCCGGTGAAAATAATAACAAACAATCGATTAAAACTGTCAAAAACGTTCCAGGTTTCCTGTGAATTTTATTAGTATTTGAAGCATAAACAACGCCATCTAGGTTTCAGTAGTAAGTGTTTGATAAATCTATTTAAAAAGAGATGTCGCTGTCAGTTACTTTTCAATAAAAAAAATCAAATGCAAACGTTAACTTTTCTAGCAACTTAAAACATAAATAAAACATTCTAATTTTAAATCTAAACTTTTCTAAAATAAAAAGCAATCGGAAATCCAAATAAGTTTTCTCTATGTAGCTACGACACGTTTCTTTCAGTGAAGCAATAGGAGACGTTATTGATTTCACATAAACCGTTGTAAATCAAGTAAATGACCCCGCAATGTGGTGCGGTCACGAAGATCTAATAATATTTGACGTGAACCTATGGTAGAGAAGATAAACTGCGAACGAAGTAGACTTGGAAGTTGAAATCGACGAATGGTTAATTCTAACGAAATATGGGTAAATTCCAAATCTCGTGTTTGTTTAGTTTTCAGTGTTCAGTATCCAAAGGGTAGGTAAAAACGGGACCCTATTACTGAGACTCCGCTGTATTTCATTAACGGCGATAGCTAGGCAATTGAAATTTTTACAGGTGATATATTTCTATAACAACAAATACTAAAAACAAAATAAAACAAATATATAAGGAGGGCTCCCATACAATAAACAACAAACGTGATTCTTTGTTGGATAATAGTATACCAACCTTTCGCGCACGAGTCCGACTCGCACTTGGCCGGCTTTTGAATTAGTATTTATTTCTTTTCCCTTAGATTTTCAGAAATACGGTGATAGATCGGCCGACCGTTTTCTCTGTAGCCCACCCGAACCGGTACCTCGTACTCGTAACTAATAACTAGGTATACCTACCTACTATTTTGGTTTATTTCAAAGGTCATTTTAAAAGAAACATTTAGGATTTAATCAATTCCATTAAACCGTGGAATAAATATTTGTAATTGCTTCTTACCTAATTGATTTTAGGTGTTTCAGTGTCCATCGTCCACACCCTTAAGCCGGGTTCCCACCAGCCGGAGTTATTTAGGGAAAAGTCTACCCACACTCCATACAATACAAACGTAGTCGGCTGTTTCCTCCGACATTAGAGCACATTTATTCTTACGACTACGTTTGTATGAAGAAACAGTATCCTTTCCTCTTAATGTCTCAGTAAAACATCCTATACTTAATCGTTTTCGTCATCATACGTACGACTATTTGTGGACTTTTTCACGCTATAAAAACTATCGCTGCATGTTCAACTGATACATTAATGACCCCGCTCCGTTCGCGGTGGAAACATGGCTATAGCAAGTAGGCGGGTAGGTAGAGTTCGCACAAAAAACCTTTTTCCTCGAGTTATCGCACGTCTAAAATGGGTTCACTATAAAAATCGCACTCACAACTGAATAAAATCGTAATCGTAAATCTAAATTATACGGGAGAGCCAATACGTGTTTAACGTTTATAGAAACTACTTACTTATTTCTAACTTAAAGAAACTATAGTAAATGGGAAAGTAGGCCTGTTATTAAAAGTAAGAAATATGTTAAATGCAAGATACCTCCTATTGGAGAATCTTCTTCTTCCCGTCCTTATGCCAAATTATTTGTGAAGTATTAGTCAGCAGGTACGTATACCTAAAGTTCCTACGTTTTAAATGACCGTACTCTCCTGCAAATAGATGGCCCGCCTACCTGACATCAACCCTCTTCGGGACCAAGTTTACCCGCTACCACGCGCGAGAGAACTCCAGTTCTTCCCTAGATCCCATAGTCGCCTTTTACGACACCTACGAAAAGAGATAGCCATATTCTGGGCCGGGGCTACACGGCAGCACGACATACTCTCTGAAGAATAAAAATAGTTAAATAATTATACCTAATAATCCCATCCTATACCTACCAAAATACTTAAAAGCAAAAACTGTAAAGTTCCTAATCGTTCAGTGCCAATATCTTTCAGGATTGAGACTTACGCGAGAAAAACCAAGGCTACAGTTAGTACCTATTTTTAACCCCCGACGGAAAAAGAGGGGTGTTATAAGTTTGACGTGTCTGTGTGTCTGTCTGTCTGTCTGTCTGTCTGTCTGTGTATCTGTCTGTGGCATCGTAGCTCACGAACGGATGAACCGATTTGAATGTAGTTTTTTTTGTTTAATAGGAGTCTTTTGCGCGAGTGTTCTTAGCTATGTTTGATCAAAATCGGTTCAGCCGTTCATAATATATGTTGGTTGAAGCTCGGAAATAAAAACCGAATGTTTTCAAATATGCCCGAGTGGGGTATCAAATAAAAGAACATGACTGTTGTGACAACAATATGCAAGTTTCATCAAAATCGGTTCAGCCGTTCAAAGTATATGTAGGGTCAAACTCGGAAATAAAAACCGAATGTTTTCAAATATACCCGAGTGGGGTATCAAATAAAAGGACGTGACTTTTGTGACAACAATAAGCATGTTTCATCAAAATCGCTTTTACAAAAAGGGTGAAATAAAAAAATTAAATTAAAAATTTAAAAAACCCCCGACTTAAAAAATCTTCAAAGTTAAAACAAAACTAAACTTTAAAAAGGCAAAAATAATAACCCGAAAACAAATTTCATGTCTCTGAGTAGGTATGTGGTACCTTACGTTCCCGCGTCGGGGGACGCGGGAATGTGTCACAGAAGTTGATGGTAACCGACCCGTGCTTATAGTACCGCGTCCCCCGACGCGGGAACGTAAGGTACCACATACCTACTCAGAGACATGAAATTTGTTTTCGGGTTATTATTTTTGCCTTTTTAAAGTTTAGTTTATGACGACCCCTGTGGCGCGTCGTGCGAGAGCGCGACTGCAATGCAGGAGGTTGCGGGTTCGATTCCCGCCGGGTGCAAGTATTTATGCTTAAAAATAAATATTTGTGTCTGGTCTGGGTGTCCTTCTATGTATAATATGTATGTATTTACAAAAGAAAAATAAATATAAGTATTATATCCGTTGTCTAGTCACCGTAACACAAGCTTAGTCGCTTACCACGGGGGCTAGATGGCGCTGTGTGTTGTTCACAGGATTTATTTATTTATTATTTATTTAGTTTTGTTTTAACTTTGAAGATTTTTTTAAGTCGGGGGTTTTTTAAATTTTTAATTTAATTTTTTTCATAAAATATATGCGGTACGGTATAGTCCTAATGAGATATTCGATTCAGAATCTACCTTACCCCTTATCTTATGCAGGCCGTATTCATTTACACAAGTGCATCTCAAATTACTGCTCGTGCGTATATTTATGATAATGTGACACATGCATTCCTGAATTTCATCTGCATTATTAATTTAAACAATACAAAACCTACCCACCACTGTGTATGTAGGTAAGTATATGGCTCTCCTATTCCTCTAGCCCATGTCACCTTTTAAGCTAATGTTGACTATTCTAAATTCATTGTCGGCAAACAAAAAATATGTGAGGTTTTTCATCATTGTTTGTTTATCCTTGAATGTTTGCTGTCTACAGGAGGGTCCCCGCCCTCTCGCGTCCTCAGTCTGGCTTTGTTACTCAGGGAGTGCGGTCGTTGCTCCAATAAATCACGATTGTATTTAAAAAATAAATATTATCGTCTGGCTGTATGCTAAACGTGTCCACAGCCAAGACCCCACGCAATTAAAAACTTAATTCGTATTTGAAAATGGAATCCCGTGCACTGTGATTTGAATTTTAATAAGTTTTATTATAACGCCGACAAAATAACATAATAAAAATAAACTGCATTGAGTTCAACAGTCTTTAAAAATCTAAAGTGAATCTAAAAATAGCCTAGCTAATAAATTCCACGTGTGCATCCACCCATGGGCAAATAAAAAAAAACTAAAATGGATTGGCGCGAAAAACTGTTTAGCAAAGTTTTAGTGAAATGCAGTGAAAATGGGCACCTGGAGAGTGTCCCGACTTTGGAGGCTTTGGCGGACTGTGTTGATGATGGGGAAGGGGGAGTGTGTGGGATATACTTTTCTTTTGCTAACATAAGTGATTCGAGTGACGATTTCGGACTGCGATTACAAGAATTGTATTATAAAGTCCAGGGCCGGCTGAAAGTTGTGCAAGTAGTTCTGTGGGCGCATGTGGGGACCCCTGAAGGGCCCGTGGAGCGCGAGGCTGGGTTCCGTAGGGCCCTCACTGGCAAGCCGTGGTTTGCGGTACCCTTCCACGATATCGAGACGAAGGTAAGCAAGCAAGCAATTTCGGAATAAGAAAATATTTATTACTACAGCAATGCATAACAAATGTCTCTGAAACTCAGTTGTCAACTGAAATAAATTGAATTTTTGATAACTTACCTACCTGCTTTTATGTCGACATTAGCTTTTGACCTTCAGCTAATTAGGCGACTTGCCGCTTTAGACTTTCTGAAATTTAGACAATTTGATACTAACCCGATAATACAGGTGCTGGAATGAGAGAGACCTATCCAACGCAAAAAAAAACCGTTTCAAAATCAACCTAGTTATAAAGTTTTGTAAAAACACGTCTACCGTAACGCCTTCTATGTGTCGAAAAGGTTGAAACTAGCTAAGAACATGCTCCGAAAAGAGACCTATCCAACGCAAAATACTGTTTCAAAATCGGCTCAGCCGTTTCTGAGAAATAATGTAACAGACAAATACACATCTCTTACCCCATATACCTAGCTACCGTGGCTGTCGAGGTTAAAAAATAATAGAATGGACACATAAAACCCCTGATAATTCAACATAAAAACCGTTGAAAAGCTTAAGAAAAAGCGGTTTACAGGACAAGTTAAAAACTTTACCGTTTTCTGTTTCAGAAGGTAGGTAGGTACCGCCCCCTCAGACATAAAATAACCCCGAAGGGGTGCGGTTTCTGAAACTTTCGTCCATAAACATTTATATTGCTGACTCACTGTTTTGTTGTGAATTTTCTAAACGGAATTTTGTCAAATGAATACATAATTGTTATTAAGTTACTTAAACTTACTTAAGCTCGTCTTTAAAAGCTGCTTGTTACTGTTTTGCAGAGCTTATGTTTAACTTCTGATTTGGAAGTTTGTGCCTGTTTTCTTATTTAATAGTAGCTGCGTCCCGCGGTTTCACCCGCGTAAGTCCCGATCCCGCGAGAATATCGGGATCAAAAGCCTATGTTACTCCTCGATAATGTAGCTTTCATTTGGTGAAAGAATTATTGAAATCGGTCCAGAAGTTTTTGAGTTTATTCATTACAAACATACAGACACACACAAAAATACAAAACTTTCCTCTTTATAATATTAATTTAGATTTAATATCACGCCATCTTCATAACTTACAGCAGTATTCACAGGGAGTTACATAATTTTTCTCGTCCCATTTTCATTGAGAAAATGTCACTAACATAAGCGAGACAACATTATACGTACCTACCTATTATACGGCTGACCGAAATTCCGGAGTCACTGGGTCTACTCGCTACCTTTTTGCCCTTTTGACCTTATGCTCCGATACGCTTCTTATAAATCAGCCAAAACAGTTTTAATTTGGCCTTAGGTATAAAAAATATAAATATAAAAAATATGATTATTACTTATCCAAAATACCTTTAGGCGTTGAAATAACCCGCCCGAATCGTTTTAGGTGCAAAGGTTACATACTTATAGATAGGTACTGTAACAAATTCGCTTTCCGCCTTTGTCTGTCTGTTAATCTGTTAACGAACTCCTCCTAAACCAAGCAACGCATTTTGAATCGACTTTCACTATCATTTAGAAAAACTCTTCCGGAAGGAAGATAGAAGTAGGTAGGGCTAAACACCCTTTCATTTCGTTGTTATCTCTGATAGCAGTCGTTAGGTCAAGTTAGAGACCTTAGGGCGACCTGAAAACTCTAACACCAGGTGAGCCATACCACTATTCGAAAAGAAAAAATAAGAAGAGATCGCTTTAAGCGATAACGCCGCTCCTTGTTTGTCTTTTACTGTCACATTATGCTTCAAAGTTAGTAGACAAAGACAAACATTAAATAAATATTAATCATCCGTTCTAATATTGTAAAGCTGAAGAGTTTGTTTGTTTGTTTGTTTGAACGCGCTAATCTCAGGAACCGCAGGTCCGATTTGAAAAATTATTTCAGTGTTGGATAGTCCATTTATTGAAGAAGGCTTATAGGCAGTGCCCGCGACTTCGTCCGCGTAGAAAAGTGACTTTCAGGATTTGTTTATTTATTTCTTCTCATCTGAGCGATGTTCCCGGTTGCATCCCTCTCGGGAGCCCGGGGTCCGATAAACCCCAAATTGTTTTTTTTTTATTTGGGGTCGGCGCAGACGGTTAGTCATCATTGACCATACCTGCTGCAATTAGATTTGGCAATGTTTTTACGGCCGGCCGCCAGCCTGACACCAACCCTCTTAGGGATCAAGCAGTTTATCCGCCACCGCGCGGGGAGTACTTAAGGTTAGCTAATCTCCCTCAGATCCCTTAGTCGCCTTTACGACACCCACGGGATGAGATGGGGTAACCCTATTCTATGCCGGGGCTACACAGCTAATGTCGGGGCTACACAGCTAGATTTGTTTGTTTATTATTTTGTACTTATAACATCTGTACAAAAATTATATAATACAAAATCCAATTAGATACGGAAATTGACAACAATAACTAAAAAGGACGTTTGTTGTATGGGAGCCCCTCTTAAATTTTTGTTTCATTTTGTTTTTCGTATTTGTTGTTGTAGCGGCTACCGAAATACATCTTCTGTGAAAATGTCAACCGTCTAGCTATAACGGTTCATGAGATACAGCCTGGTGACAGACGGACAGAGGGACAGACAGACAGACAGACAGCGAACACTCAGTTATAGGGTTTCGTTTTTACCCTTTGGGTACGGAACCCTAAAAAAAGTATTAAAAAGTATCGCTGAGCACAACCGCTTTGCAAGGAGCCGACCGCGCTCATACGTGCGCGCGCAATACTTAATACTTATTTGGTTGCAACATACTTACATTTTTAATATCGCGATATCTTTTGAATGAAATGTCCGAATTAAATAATTCAAAAGGTCCTAGAAAGGTATTGAATTCGTCTTGAATATAAAGTAATTTATTTTGATAAGGATTAATACCAAGGTACAAAATAAAAGGTTATTAAAGCGACGGCATTTTAATTATTTACAAAAATTACAAAAACACTTATTGTGAGATAACTACAATAGTTAGACATATGGTGTTGCGATGTATTTTGTAGACAATTACATGTTCTACAAAGTTGTAGTACATAGTTTTGTTCTATATCCAATAGTTTTCGCAGCGCACGCGCCGTAAGGAATTTTTTGGTCATTTTTTTCACACCTTGTGTTACATTATTGAACTTTTAGTAAGGATCCCTATTTTTTTTGAAAATATAATATAGCCTATAGCCATCCTCAATAAATGGACTATCTAACACCGAAAGAATTTTTCAAATCGGACCAGTGGTTCCTGAGATTAGCGCGTTCAAACAAACAAACAAACAAACTCTTCCGCTTTATAATATTAGTATAGATATGGTTTATTCTTATAAAACACAATTAAAATTAAAAACTAAAATAAAACTAAAACTGATTAAAATAAAACTAAACTAAAAACTAAACTAAATCTAAATCAGCTAAAAACTTGGTGGAGGGAAAAGTGCCCAGAATACTGGCTGCATTGCCCCGTTGTATACAAATACTTATTTTCTGGGCAAAATACAAGCCAGCATTCCGGTCACCCGATGCCTCCACCAAACGTTTAGCTAGCTCTCTGTACAGCTCCAGAGCGGCCGGCCCCCACGGACCTAAAGTCTCCACCCCAAACGGCACAAACATGTAACCCCTATCTAGATTACTATATTTGTGCCGTTTAAGGTTTTCAGCTTTATCAGCGGCAGCTCCTGCCCGCACCGTGGTCACTGGAAGATGGGAAGGAGCCAACGTGTCCACACAAGTCGCATCCCAAACTAGGGGCCTACCCATCTTCCAAGGAACGAGAGTCATTCCATCGGGTCTCTTGCCGTCGTCCCGTAAAAGTCCGTTAGGTTCTAAAGTTGACGGGACGCCGGCACTGCCGAAGGCCCGACGGATGACATCGTTCAGGCTGGAGTGCCGTGGTATCCTGCCCGCACTCTTTGGGCAGGATAATCCGTGGTGACCGAGCCGGTCTACAGGCTCTCCGCAATCACACCGGTGAGGAGCTGTACAGAAAGCACCTACACGAAGAGATGCGGCCAACCGAAATGTGTTATTGTCTAAAAGATTACCAATATTACGGGATGGTAGCGCCTGTAACCAAAGACCCGATTCCCATCGAGCAACAGCATGTAAACGAGCACGCTCTGCAGAAGAACTTGAAGTATATATCAGGTCATTGAATTCTAACGTGCAGAGCGGCTCGTCCCATTGCCTCTGAGACGAAGGGGCTTTTGGTAACGACTCCGTTGGGCAGGCTCTTTTCCAGCTTTCTGTTGCTTCATTTAAATAGTTTAACTGGCAATTTGGACTTATAGGTTCTAAAATTGTGTGTACTAAGCTCGAAGTACTGTATATGGAAGACAAGAAAGCTGGCAAAGATACACTAGAAATTTTGCGAATACCGAGACCTCCAAATCTTATTGGCAGTGAGGCTTGCTGCCAAGCGCGATCGTCTAAAGAAGTGTTTAAAATGGTGGTGAGTGTATCTCTTATGATGTTGTCAAGCTGTTGTATAAGCAAGGGATGTTTCCAAAGCTGACAACATCTAAGAGAATACATGAATTTTGGCACGAAAAGACAATATCTTATTATAAAAAAAGCCACATGCATGTTAATTTTTTGGAGGCGTTCCGAAACAGAAAGAAAATTTTGAATTTTTTCTTCTATGAAATCTTTTAGCGATTCGTCTAGAATCGGTGATCCTAGGAGGCGAAGTGATTGGTTATTTAGTAATGTTATATTTGGTACAATTTTGTTAAAAAGGGTTAATGCGGTATTTTGAATCAATTGGTTAGGAACAAAAATTTCACATTTTGAAGAATTTAAAGTAAGTCCTAATGATTTAAATTCCGAGATAATTAATTTTAGATCATTGTATACCGAGTTGATATCGCCTCCTATAGTTCCGTCATCTAGGTACCACACGTTGAATTTTGACTCTAACTTTTTAATGGTCGGATGAATTGCTAGACTAAAAAGAGCCGGCCCAAGGGGGTCACCTTGTTGGCACCCTACTTCCGAAAGAATGAGGTTGTTTTTGTAAGTTAATTTTGTAGGTTTGCCGTAACATTGCCAAATAAAACCAAACGCACTAGGAATTTTGTCTTTAACTTGATTGAGAAGAAAACTTCTGTCAACAGAGTTGAAAGCGTTCTTTACATCAACCTTTACCAACACTTCACATTTATTGTGGAAAAGTGACGTTCTCAAGGCATGTACCGCAGCCTCGCAGCCACCGCGAGATCCGAAACCCAACTGTATGGGTTGGAAATCCTTACAGAGGGTTTCCTTTAGACTCTTGCAACAGATTTTTGCTGCGAGACGACGGTAAACAGTACCTACAGCTATGGGCCTTATACCCCCATCCTTTTTGAGGAGGGCGCACAAATTGGCTCCATAGAGAACGTCTATGATGTTTTCATTAACCTTGCCTCCAAGCATCATGTTCACAAATGCGGTTAGCTCCTTTAGCAGGGCGTCCCTGGCTTCGCCACATGTCACACTCAAAAGGTCTTTTAAGTGTTGTGGCGTTAGCGAGTCGAGGCCGCCCGCTGAGCCACTCGGAAAAGATGAAATAGCCGATAGTATCTCAGGCGGAGCAGCACTCATGGGATCTTCGTCGATTCCTGAAGGCAAGGCTGTAAAGTGATGTGTTGGTGAAGGTGGATGTTTTTCCCTAAGAGCCAACAAGGTCTCCGTATTATTTGGTGCACTTGTGTCACTGGAAAATAATAACCGGGCTGATCCTCTGATGTCTCCTTCGGCCATCTTATCCTCAACGAGCTTGAAAGAGATTTCACCTTTTTCAATATTGGCCCGGGGATGAGGATAAGTTACCGAAGTGAAATCAGGGATTGAGTCACTATTTCGTATACAATTTTGTTTAATTTTGTTTGTTAGGGATTCTGTTTCCAAAATATTCTTCGAGACGTGTAATATTCTGAAAGGGAAAGTGAGTAAGTGCTCCCAAGCTTCAACTGAATTGTTTTTTATTACGTTTTGTAGGTCACGCGTAAGGCATTTTGCAACATTAATGCGTGCGCCACGCGGAATCCTTTTAACTACAGGCAAGGTGCACTTAAACGTAGAAAGGGATTCCCAAAAAGAAGTTGAATTTGAAACATTAAAATTTTGTGCCGAACGATGTATTTTACTTATATGAATTTTGAGGCCACGATTACCATTAAAAAAACGAGAGCACTTATCACACTTAACCCTGTTTTCCTGTGACACATAATTTAGACCATTTCGGTTTGTCGCATCTTGTTGAGTCGGTCGGTCGGTCGGTGGGGGTGCAGATGTAGAAAGAGCAGATTCAATAGGAACAGAGAGCCTCTCAGGCTCCGCACAACTCCCAGGCGGTGTCTGAAGCTGCGCCACGTAGTGGTCGTCGTCGTCTTCGCTGGAGTCCGGAGGCGTCCTGAATACATCTCCATCTCCAGATGACGACGAGCTAGGGGTCGGAGATGGACATGGAATGGTTTTTGCTATAGATATATTGTTGAATCTTTCTTGGATATTTTTATGTTTTGACATTTAGGTGTCATCATTGTTCTTCTTGTCCGGAAAATGGGGTGTAGGTCGGTTTCTTCTTTTGGTTTTATAAAAATAACTTCTTTTACTTTCGTATAAAGAGTTGCTGAGTATTATTAAAAATATAGGCTAATTTGTAGTATATTATAATTAATAAATTAGTATAATTATTTATAGTATAGATATTATATTTTCTAAAAAATTAGGCAGACGAAGTCGTGGGCGCTGCTAGTCGTTTATAACTAAGGGGGTTAATCTATCCATTCATCTAAGGTTCATAATAACACGACACATACACATATGAAGCCGGGACAGTTCACTACTTCCAAACAAATCCATTCAACAAATCGCCTTACAAACAAAAAACAAGAGGAAACACAAATTTAGTTACAAAACGACAGCAATGAGTCAATGCACCTGTGTACTTGTAAAAAACACCCTCGCGAGGGGTGGCGAGTAATTTAGGGTGATACATGGAATCGACGCGGCCCTCAGTAATTACAGGGGACTAGTGGGCCCTGAGAGGGGCCTTAGGGGCCGAGATCGGCAATGAGCGTCAGACCCACTCAAATTTTCTTTTCAAAGCGTACGTTTTCAGTTGTTTTGAAGAAAACCTTGTGTGGAGTGCAGTTTTAGAAAGGATTTTAAAGGGAATGTTTTCTGGGTTTTTTACGAAGGTTAGACATTGGCATGGTAAATTAAATTAAATGAAAAATGAACTAGGAAACCTAAGAATTATTTCTAAATGCCTATTCGACGACTCGACATAGTCAGTCAATTTTTTTTTTTACAATATTGCGTCTGGTGGTCGCCATTTTGAATTTTATTTTATCGATACCTTGGGGCTCAAAGGGCGTAAGCCCCAAACTCGACTTTTCAGGAGAGCCAAAAAACAAAAAATATTTTTTTATTTTGAACACAACTTTTTTAATTTTTGGCCTAAATAAACCATTCAACGACCAAAAGTCTTAGTTTTAGTAGATGCAGAACATGGTAGAATAATAATTTCAAAATCATTTAAGGCTAAGAAAATAGCTTGGCTATACGCCCCGGAAAATTGAATGTTAGAGGGGTTTACACCCCAAAAATCTATGGATGTGTGATGATTGATGGTTGTAAGCGACAATTTGCCTACTAATTTGATCGATTTTGTAACAGTGTTTTTATCAGTTGATGTCTTCTTTGCCTTTTTATTTTCTTTTTAACGGCAATTTTATAAGGCATTAATTAACGTACCTTACACTATTTGTCAATTCAGATAACTAATTAAACAAATAATTATTTATTTTTCTTAATTTCCTGTCTTTCAATTCATTAAGTAACTTATTTTACAATAATATATAGTTATTGACTAACTATCTATTTGTATGAGATCTTAAATTACCTTAGATTAAGTACATAACTTAAAATATTGTATGCCTGTTGTGGGTAAGTGATTGTATTCAAAGTATTTTTATTTAAGACACCTATGTACATCACTTAAACAATCAATATTATTGATTCTTGATTCATTGTCATTACAAAAGGAAAATAATATAGAAAAATCACTAATTTTTCAACTCGGATATTGGCGTATAAAATTGCAATAAATATGAAAGAAGAGAGAAAAGAAAACATCAACTAAGAAAAACAAAGAAACTGTAGAGAAATTGATAGAACTAGTAGGCAAATTGACGGTTACAACCATCAGTCACCACCCTTTGATTTTTGGGGTATGCTGTTACGTCAAAAATGTATTTTGTTTTGCTCTACTGTAAAATCGAATTCTAAGGCTCACGCCCTTTCATCCCCGAGGTTTCGATGTCATTTTATCTTAGAGAACAAAAATGTCGGGCGTATCGGGCAAGTTGATTCTTTAAAAATGACCATGTTCGGGCGTAAGCACCATTACGTTACTAGGTATGTAACTTACGTCCCAAAATCTCAAAAAATCTGTTTCATTTTCTTCAAAAAATGAGGTTGTAAACGCCATTTTTTGGCGAATTGGAAGATTTTAAATATACAGATCGATAGAGAATGAAAAAATAAGTAGGACTGCATTAAAAAGTCATTTTCGCCAAAATGGCGGTTACACCCTTTGAGCCCCAAGGTATCGTTATGTCACCTATCTAAAAACTATTGTAGGGATGAGACTAATCTAACGATACACTAATAATTAGCAATCCGTTAAGTGGTTTGGAAGATACGAGGGAATAAAGAATATTACAAACATACAAGATGGGCGCGAAAACCATAAAATAACCCTTTCCTTGCAGCCGGGTAAAAATAACTCTTATGTATGATTTGCTAACTAAATAATGGTGTAGTTAGTTATTTATTTGCATTCATTTTTGACAAAATTATGACGAAATCTAGACTTGTAAATGAAAGGTCAATTTGCATTCTCTACTATTAAATATTCTGTGACTCAATTTATTCAAGTCGGTTCCAAGTACCGATTTATAGACCCTTTATGTCTTAAAGTACCTAACATGTAATATAAGTAGGTAGGTAAATTTTCAATGAATTTCAGTTAATTTTTATCATGATCTAAATATTTGTTAAATTTTATTTTTAGTTATTTTAGCGGCAACAGAAATACATAATCTGTGAAAATTTCAACTGTCAAGCTATCACGGTTCATGAGATACAGACAGACAGACTTCAAATAAATATAATTATGAGATTTTTATTTACATTTTTGATCTAAGATTCTGAAATAGAGATAGAAAATAAAAAGTCACCTAGTTTACCTTGATACCAAATTGATATCTTTTATTATTCATTAATCTACATCTACACTCTACACTAAATCTATATCTTCTATCCTTATCTATATTTCTATACTAACATTATAAAGAGGAAAGATTTGTATTTTTGTGTGTGTGTGTGTGTGTGTGTGTCGTATGTTTGTAACGAATAAACTCAAAAACTACTGGATCGGATCGATTTCAAAAATTCTTTCACCAAAAGAAAGCTACATTATCGAGGAGTAACACAGACTACTTTTGATTCCGATATTCCTACGGGATCGGGACATACGCAGGTGAAACCGCGGAACACAGCTAGTTTAGTAATAAAAATACACAACTAAGAAAGCCCGTTGTGCAGACTGAACAAAAACGTGTGGCTCTCGCGGACTGCCGCGGTAAAGCTATTGCATAGCATTTTTTATCAACTGAAATTATAATTATTTTTTTATTTTGTACCACGTTGCCATGGTAGGCGGAGTGGGGGGTGTAAGGTTTTTTTTCGTTACGAAATTTCTTCATTCAAAGCTCAAAGCCTGCTATAAAAACTATACAATAGCTTAATAAATCCTTAAAACACATGTAAACATAAACCTTCGAACCTCACCATCATTGACTAGAACAAGTAAGTACCCTGACCGATATGACAGTGAGAATTTACTGCGAAACCCACGCGTTTGATCCTCACCCCACCGCAATTCCTGCCTTACTAACTAAATACAAGGTTTATATTTAGTTAATTGCGTTTAAATGGATAAAATCAATGAGCTTGAGAAGGAGATTCGAGCCGTGGAATCAGACGAGTTCAAATATAAACAATTTTTACTTTGAATTCTAAGGTACTAACTAAATCGAGTGTGCTTTTTATAGAAATATATGGCTATTGGTAGGCACTTAGATAGGTACACTAAATATAAATATATTTTGATCCCAAACTAAGCACTAGGCCTGTACTATAGGTACCAGACAAAGGAAAACTAACATAGATAACTTACTAACTAAATATAAGGTTTATATTTAGTTCATTGCGTGTAAATGGATGAAATCAATGAATCGAGCCGTGGAATCAGACGAGTTCAAATATTTACAATTTAAAGTTTGAATTGAAAGGTACAAACTAAATCGTTGGTGCTTTTTATAGAAATATATGGCTATGGGTATAGCTACTGGTAAATTGCACGACTTACCACAGCGGAATCTAGCCCCGAACTAAGCACTAGGCTTGTACTATGGGTACCAGACAAAGGAATACATTAACAGAGATACCTATATCTTACTAACTAAATACAAGGTTTATATTTAGTTAATTGCGTGTAAATGGATGAAATCAATGAGCCGTGGAATTAGACGAGTTCAAATATGTACAGTTTTAACTTTGAATTGTAAGGTAAGTACAAACTAAATCGAATGTGCTTTTTATAGAAATGTTTGGCTATTCAGAGGCATTCACAGTACCTACATATAAATATATATTGCACGACGTTACACACAGCGCAAAAGTTTTTTTCGAAATTCCCAGGGGATTGGGACTTACGCGGGTAAAACCACGGAACACAGCTAGTTATTAATATAGTAACGCTTCAGTCTGCTCTGTTGGCATTTACACTGCCTCTCAGTTGCATTGCATTTCTCTGAAAGTCGAGTCAGCAATGCATTTGTAGTACCTACTGTAGCAATGCTGCCTACATCTCGGCAACAATGCATTGTCGTAACAATGGCGATGTATACTTCTCTCATTTGTGTTTACGATTGTTTTGATACTTGTGCACTACAGACACACCATAACTACGACATGCATCTGACGGGTTTTTCGGTGCATAATTAATTTTATTTCTGAATACTTTGAATACCTACTCATGAACTCATCGTTTTGTAAGAGGAAAGTCTACCTACTCTAGGCCCCCACCCCTGTCCCACTTTTGAAGGGGCCCATTCGCCACCTAACTCAACTCATCCATACAAACATAATCGACTGATTCCTCTCTGAATAAAGACACATTAGAGCAACTATGTTCATGCCATGAAAGCTATAATAAATGTCATCATGAGTCATCATGACTCAGGACCATGCATGTTACGTTTTGTTTTTGGGTTAAAAATTACGTTTGTTGTGTATGTGATCTTTTACTACAGAAATAGTAACATTATCTGTGAAAACTTCAACTGTCTATTAAAGCTATTACGGGTCATGAGGTACAGCCTCAAGACAGACAGACAGGCGAACAGTGGGAGTCTTAGTAATATGGTCGAAAACCTATAAAAATAAAACACATAGATACAAATAAATAATACGTTTATTGCGTCAATCAATATCTAACTTCTTGAAGCTGCCCTGCACCCCGAACTCATCATGAACCGCTGCAGCACCCCCCGGTCTGAGGGTCTCGTTGACTCGCTTCAGGTTCTCAGCGCGGAAGAACTCTGAGTTTGATTGGAAGCGCTTTTTTGTTGATTCTGGAAGATAAAAAAATACATACGCGACGAATTGAGAACCTCCTTCGGAAGTCAGTTATGTTAGTTCTTCATTTGATGACGCACGAAACTAATAACCGATTTATCTTTGGTTTTAGGGTTCTGTCCCAAAGGGTAAAAACGGAACCCTTTTACTAAATAAAAACGGAACCATGGGTCTCCACTGTCCGTTTATCTGTCACTCACTACCGAACACACGATCGATCTATTTACTGATCACTGACGGTTGCTTCTGGGAGTGGCCTGCCGGAGCAGCGGACGGACCCAAGGTGGTCATACTTGGGGACGCTATAACATATATGCATAATTTAGTTTTCCGTTTGTCTGTCTGTCACCAGGCTGTATCTATCATGAACCGTGATTAGTTGATAACATATTTATATTTAACGAGTTTTTTAAACAAACCTCTTTCAAACACAGAGTTAATGAAAATTTGGTAACGGCCATTGAGAGGCTCAACACGTCTAGGCGGACAACGTTTGTTCAACTATTTTTGGAAATTAGAACTTTTCTTCGAAAATTTTGGGGATCACTCCAAATACACAGATAGAGAAGCTGAGAAGTGCTGGGCAAGCCACTCCATCCTAATATGTGCTAAGGCACTTTCAGAAGCATAAAGTTGCTGGTGCTTTTTAAATCTAGATTAGAAGCCAATTATTATTTTGATAGACTAGCTAAGTTCCGTGGTTCACCCGCATAAGTCCTAATCCCGTGAGGTTTTTCAAAAAACTCTTCTTATGGTTTCGTTATTGGTGCTTTTGATCCACCAATCGGTCAGGACAAAGCCTTTTATAGATACAAATAGATCAAGGATTAAAATTCACGATCTCACCTTTCATTTCCTCAAGACTCACATAAGAACCACCATCATCTTTTGGAAGACTCTCTTTACTGACGTACTGGTACAAGGAGTCTGTACCCACTGGGTGTACATGAATGACGTCCATCAGGGAACTCTTCATGATGGGTTTCAGCAGTGTCAATAGCTTGTCCACGATGGGAAGAGCATTCATGAAGTGAATCTCCTTTATCTTCAAGAAAATGCCTTCCTGGAAGCAGATAATAACCTTAGTTAATAAAGTGATTCTTCTTCGTCCTGCTGTACCACTGCTGAACTGTTTTCGAAACAAGTTAAATAGATCTTAGGCATAGTTAAGACATTTTAATTTACGAGCACGAGAATTATTTTGTCGATCGACAAAATGTTCCTCGCCCTCGTATGCTATATTGAAAATGAGGCGAGGTCAAATGCATAAAAATATTGGTGCAGCGCATTGATCTCAACATTCTCAACCTATAGTAACTTAATAGGCTAGCGTCGAAAATGTTGTGGGTTTATACAAAACTATTTTTTAAATTAGTACTTCTGTTTTCCGGTGCGAAGGCTGGATTTCTCCACCTTTAAAAAAAAGGGTACGGTAGGTACTCACTCACCTCAAGGAAATAAAAAATTTTCTTCATTGTCATGATGTTAAGCTTGGTTTTGTGTCCTAAGGTGGTGTTGCCCATGTTAAAGGTTAGAGCCACTCTGGAAAACAAAATAATATAAATCACGATATTTAGACCTACAACTCATCGAGCAGACGCAGCAGTAACTACTGCGCTACGCGGCAAGTATCTTGACTTAACAAATAATATATGCATACGCCTAAGTACTGGTCCCTTTTCCTTCGTCGTTCCCTTATTGATGAGGAGGATCGTAATGGTATGCAATCTAGCAAGCGTCTTCCTCCAGTGATCTCTGTCGGCTGCCTGATCTAGAATCGTGTTGAGAGGAATCTTTAGTTTTTCGGATACTTGACCATCGATTATCGATTTTTATGATTGATTATATAATAGACAATCGATTGGGGCTCCGCCCTAATCCAATCGATCGGTGTATTATTGTATCCTCTTCTCCTCCTCATCTGTTCTCGGTTGCATTCCTCTCGAAAGATTATTTGGGGCCGGCACAGTAGGTCCAGTAAAACACGGCGCCCACACATACTCTCCACTCCCCCCAAAGCGGTGAGATCGTGCATAAGGACGGTGCTTTTCTAGTACATTTGATCTACCCCAGATAAGGAATTCTTAAGGCAACATACCCCGGCCAAGTCCCTTCTTCATACTGGCACAGATCCATGACCATGGTCCAGGTTCTAAAAAGGTCGATGTAGTTGATGAGCCGAGAGTCCACGTCGAGTTGCCGAAGGTAGATGTTGCGGTAACCTTTTATTGTGGGCAAGGCGAGTGGAGCGATCACACTGGAAACATGAATAGATGAAGTGGTATCTGAAAATTGGCCCCATAACTTATAAATTATAAACGATGATTAACAGTTGACTAAGGTTATGTAATGTTGGTTTCTGTCTGTCAACTTTGAAACTTTATGTAACAGTAAAAGACAAACGATACATTGTTTATAAGTAAGGAGTAAGGGGGTAGATGGATAAGACAAAGTTAGAAGGATCATTAAATTTTCACAGTTGATGTATTAATTGGTATTTCCGTCCTTAACACTGCACTGCACTGGTCACTATTATTTCTTCCATAAACAGACATTTTGTCCTTCCTTCTTTTATTATAAGCATTATGGTGTTGAAGTCATACCATACATTCAAAGTGGCCTCGATATTCTTTTCCCAAATACGGTTCTTGAAAAATTCTTCAAACATCGTTCGTAGGGTGTAGTGCAGGTCTAAAACCTGCTTGGAAACCTCGCTGCTGCGCTCGCAGCGGAAATATACCAGGATCAGGTCCAGATCTGGAATGCAGGGGTTTTTATTATTACAGACTAGCCGGGCCCAGTGGTATTTACCATGTTTTAATCTGTTTATTTGTAGATAAAGACCGCGTTCTTTAAATAATATCAGTAATTATTATCTATCGAGTTAACCTGTGATATGACTCCAGGGCAAGTGAGGTTGCGTCACCAGCCATTGCCGTAGTCTACTGATATCCTCAGGAGTGATATCCTGGTGCTTCTTGTACTCTTCCTCAACCGGTATCTGCTGTAACACGTCGGCCATCTTCCACGGATAAACAACTTATATTTCGAAACAAAATTTAATTTTTTTTTATTAATGGATAAGCTATATCTTATCGTATTTGTAGGATTATTGTATACGATACGATCACAATACGATCTTATGGATAATTGATTATTTGTAATTCTTTATGGGATACCCGCAATACAGGCTTGAGTCCTAGTGCGGGATCCACTGTATATTTTTTTTTTTGTTATTTAAGTTGTTTTGGTAAATAAATACATTATTTATTTATTTATTTTTTATTTTTATTGACACGGTGCAATAGCCATATTTAGTGACTTTTTTCCATTGAGCGGCAATGAAAACAATGCGTATAATATGTACCTACATATATAATTAACTATTCTTTACTATACTATTAGCAACTTTGTAAGTCGCGTCGCGTCCACTCCGAGTTACGAGCGCTCCAACCTACCTCCAACCTTAGCACGTGTTATAACATCGTCCAAGTATCGTTGTTAAAAATAATAATTTTACTATAGAGTTCTGTATTGTACCTTCGCATTTATGGGAAAGTAAATGAAAACCCATAAGAATTATTTTTACCGACATAAAAGTAAAATAATACGAATAAATTGCGTTAAACTTTTATAATTTTTGTAAAGGGACAACATGACGTTTCTTTTCCTTTGACTCTTCATTTGCTTCTACTTCATCTAGGCGTATTTTCAGATCGAAGTGCTAAGCAGGATATATTTTCAAGATACCATAATAACATAATTCCATAATTAATCCAATGACGTGATGGGTCAACTAAACCTAACTTTGAGATTTAAGGTACATTTCTGTCGAACCTTGGCTTGACCTGATACGCCTGGTAACCCTGCGGCTCGATTGATAAATAATAACATACCAGGAGGGTTACTTCGGTTCGTTTCGATACGACAACGATACGATAATACGATGGTTCTACTGTCACCCTACTATCAGAATGTGACAGTAGAATCATCGTATTATCGTATCGATGTCGTATCGAAACGAACCGCAGTAACCCTCCTGTTCGATGACAAAGACAGTGCAGACCGATGACAGACGCAGTGCAGACGCAACTCACGCGAAAACTTAAAATACGCAACACGTACTTTTAGTTTTCTTTGTAATTGTGTTGTGTCTGCGTTGTGTCTGCACTGCGTCTGTCATCGGTCTGCACTGTGCTTGTCATCGAAGTGGTAAAAAAATAAAAATAAAAAAGTTTATTTCCATAAAACCCTATTTACAAATTCTGTTACCCTCGGTCCCCGCCCGTGGTATGTTATTATTTACGAGAATCGAGCCGCTGATCATCCCACCCCTCCTTTTCCGTCAGGGGTTGAAAATGAAACACTTATCAAGTACCCTACAAATAAATAATACGTTTATTGCGTCAATCAATATCTAACTTCTTGAAGCTGCCCTGTACCCCGAACTCATCATGAACCGCTGCAGCACCCCCCGGTCTGAGGGTTTCGTTGACTCGCTTCAGGTTCTCAGCGCGGAAGTACTCTGGGTTCGATTGGAGGCGCTTTTTTATTGATTCTGGAAGATAGAGACATGTTGATAGTAAACTTGATAACACACGGCACTAATCAATAACTGATCTTCCGTACCTAAAAGGTTAAAACGGAACCCTTTTACTAAGACTCCACTGTCCGTTTGTCTGTCTGTCACCAAGCCGTGAACCTCATGAACCATGACAGCTAGACAGTTCAAATTTTCACAGATAATGTATCAGATAATCTTAAAACATGATAAAATAAATATTTAACTAGGGGTTCCTACACAATAAACGTGATATTATGATAGGTAATCTTAATGTTACGGAACCCATTTTGCGCGAGTCGGACTCACTTTGCCAATTTTACAGAATAGATACTATCCGCGGTTTAGGATCTGCGATAACTCATCAGTCAGTCAGAACAAAACATTTATAAAATAGAATAGAATAGAAATATTTTATTGTACATAACTATGTACATCAGCAGATAATAGTGCATAGATAGATAGACATAGATGGACCATAGATAAGATTGCATGATCTCACCTTTAATTTCCTCGAGGCTCAAATAAGTACCACCATCATCTTTCGGAAGACTTTCTTTACTAAAGTACTTGTACAAGGAGTCTGTGCCCACTGGGTGGACATACATGACGTCCACCACGGCACTCTTCACGAAAGGTTTCAACAGCGTCAATAGCTTGTCCACAAAGGCAGGAGCATTCATGAAGTGGATTTCTTTTATCTTAAAGAACCTGCTTTCCTAGAAACAGATAAGAACAAGAGTCAATAAGGTGATGAAGTTTCTTCTGAGGCAAGCATACTAAATCGTCGACCTCGTCGTCTCTTCCCATCAGGGCATCTATTCTATAAATAAATGTCTCAACTATATAAATCAGCATCGTACAGTTTTTATCTGCTTATACATGGTGCTTCGACGAGGGGGTATTAAGCTGAAAGGGGGTCGTTCTAGAGGTCTAGACGAACAACTTTTATTCTACGACTTTAGGAAATTCGAACTTTTTTTTCGAAAATTATAAGTTGTATCACTAAAAAAACAGCTGTTTTTGTAAAAAAAGGCAATTAATGTTTAGATTGTAGTGGTCCAAACTAAATAAAAGGGCACCTTAAGGCCAATGACCTCAAACTCTAAAAAACAGCTGATTTTCATGCAAACTTTAAACTCAAAATTTTCGAAAACTACTTAGAATTTCCAAAACTTGTAGAACAAAAGTTGTTCGCCTAGACCTCTAAAACAACCTCCTTTCGGCTTAATACCCCCCCCCCCCCCCCCCTCGGAGCACCGTGTATAACATGTTAGGTAGGGTCTCAGAAGGACTGAAATTTTCCGTGGTCTAAGCATAAAGGTGTGTGTGTGTGTGTGTGAGGAATCTTTGGAGTTTTAGTAGGTAAAGCTCTGACCGCCCATCACCTTAGGCCACCTGGAAACCTGGAAGCCACCTGGAATCCCCGTGGGTCGATGCATAAGGCTGCATTTATAAGAAGGGTAAGGGTAGGTATATGTAGGATACTCACCTGAACGAAATATATAAGTTTCTTGACTGTCATGATGTCAAGCCTGGTTATGTGCCCTAAAGTTGCATTGTCCATGTTTATGGTTAGAGCCACTCTGGAAAACAATATAATCTTAAACTTAGGCCAACAGGGAATCTCATTCTCAACACTCATTTTCTCCTCCTCCTCATCTAAGCGATGCTCCCGGTTACATCCCTCTCATGATGAGCCCAGGGTCCACTAAAACCCCTGATTTTTTGGTACCAGCACTGTAAGTCCAGTAGTTAAGTGCAAGGCCCACACATACTTTTCACTCCCCCCAAAGCTGTGAGATCACGCATAAGGAGTACTATAAAAGAAATTTCTGAAGCAACATACCCCGGCCAAGTCCCTTCTTCATACTGGCAAAGATCGAGGATCATCATCCAGGTTCTAAATAGGTCGTTGAGATTAATAAGCCGAGGGTCGTCGTCGAGAAGCCGAACGTAGAAGTGGCGGTAGCCGTTTATTGTGGGCAAGGCGAGTGGAGTGATCAGACTGGAAACACGAATTGGGAGAGTGGAATTTGAATATTAAATAGATACACTAATATTTATGGATGGTTCTGACTTTTTGAAGTATATAGTACTAAACTACACGATCAATCCATTGAAGATTACAATAGATAAGTACCGGGACATTTCTACTGAGAGTCTACTGTCCGTCTCATGAACGGTGACAGACAGTTGAAATTTTCACAGATGCTGTATTTTTGTTGCCGCTTTATTTACATTTATAGACAGACAAACTAGCACATTCTTTGAATTTGAATAAACTTCCCTGTTTTTTGTGCAAATTCTTGTTAATTTCTTTTATGAACAGTATTTTTGTCCTTCCTTCCTTCATTATAAGCATTTGGTTTACATTCAATATGGTGTTGAATTCATACCATACATTCAAAGTGGCCTCGATGGTCCTATCCCAAACACGGTTCTTGAAGAATGTTTCAAACATCGTTCGTAGCGTCAAGTGCATGTCTAACACCTGCTTGGATACCTCGCTGCTGCGCTCGCAGCAGAAATATACCAGGATTAGGTCCAGATCTAGAATGCAGGGGGTTTTATCTATAATTTTTACGTTTCTTAAAACAGTCATGGCTAAACTAGATACGAAAGATAAAGTTTGTGCATTATTTATGGACTTAACGAAAGCCTTTGATTTTGTAAACCACGACAAATTATTAAATAAACTAGATAACCTTGGAGTTAGAGGCCACACGCTTAAATTAATAAAATCTTACCTAACTGATAGAAAGCAAGCCACTATGATTAAAAGAATCTGTCCAACTCTAAAAAAAGAGGTGTCTTATTGCTCAGATTATCGCACAGTTTTGTGCGGCGTTCCGCAGGGAAGTGTGCTGGGTCCACTTCTTTTTACCATCTATATAAATGACTTGCCAAAAGCTATTAATCAGCAAATTGTTTTATTTGCAGATGATAGCACAATTATCTTTTCCGAAAAAAACACCTTAACATTAGAGCAAATAATTTCTAAGGTACTACCCGACATTATTTGCTGGTTGGAGGCCCATGACCTTGTCGTTAACTTGGGTAAGACTTATTTGATGGCATTTGCAAATAGGTGTGCTCATGCTGAAACAGTACATGCTATACATAAAAACCACGAAATTGCTAACATAGAGAATACAAAGTTTTTAGGATTACGTGTGGACTCAAAACTTGACTGGAGGTCTCACATCGATGACTTGTGCTCCAGACTCAATCAGTCATCCTACGCCTTATACATGCTGGCCAAGGTTGCAAATCGTTCAACTGTCCTTACTTCATACTTTGGCAATATTGAATCTGTCCTACGATATGGCATCATATTCTGGGGAAATTCAGTTGGAAAAGATAGAGTATTTCGTGGGCAAAAGAAATGCGTTAGGGTCATTTGTAGGTTACAAAAAACTGATGGGTGTAAACCTCACTTTAAAGAACTGCATATACTGACATTACCGAGCCTTTATGTATATGAAATAGCGGTGTTTGTCCGATCAAACACTCATCTAATGATGAATTTTAAGAGTGTGAGACTTAGGCACAAATTATGTATACCCCAACACAGAACTGCTCTATTTCAGAACAGTATCTTCGGTATGAGCAGCTTCATTTATAATAATTTGCCAAAATGTATAATAGACGCTCCTAACATTAACATTTTTAAACAAAAACTGAAATCTATGCTGATTGATAAAGCATACTATAGTGTTAAAGAATACCTAGACGACAAAGCGTTAAAAAAATATAATTGTAATACTGATCATAATTAATTAAATATAATTCTATTGACAAGGCTAATTTTATTGTGATTGTGACTATTTATTTTACTATTATAATTTATTTATTTTGATTAATGTTTGTGTTATGCATGTATGTAATATGTTAATTCTAAAATGATAAGACAAATTCATAATGGATATATCTGCTCATGAATGATGGAACTTAATTTAATATGATTGATGTTTGACTGTTTTTATCTTATTAATATCTATGTATTCAAAAATGTTTGCACCTTCTAATAATATTGACATAATACCAATAATAATACCAAATAATATTGAATGCCGAAAAGGCCGAATATAGCTGTACTTAACTATATTTTATTTATAACACCATTGTAATACCTATATTCTCAATAAATGATCTGATTCTGATTCTGTTACCGTTAACTTTCGTAAACTAGTAAGAGTTCAGAATAACAAGGTATTCTGCAGATTATCTGGCTAAGTCAGTGAACTCAATTGTTTCAGTTCTTACACCTAGATATCTAGATAGGTAACTACCTAGGTATATAATCTGCAGACTTCCTAGGTAATCTGCGGATTGACAACCGTGTATACGGTAAATTTCCATAAAACAGATTCTTGCTGTCACAGAAACGAAACGGTTATTTGAAATACGACTAATTTTTCGGTCTTAATAGCATGGTGGTTTTTACTTTCAGTATTGTTCCTTTCAGTGCTCAACGTTTCGAGACTTTTACAGGTCTCTTCTTTAGGATAGACACCTAAAAATGAGTTTAATTTCAGTCCAATATTGCGAAAACAGAAGAAAATTCATTGATATTTTTTATAAACCGCCTAAAAAGATTTTTTGTTTTTTTACTGCCTTCCGCAATTTACAATGACACGACAGATTGCAATGATTTGACATTGACATTGTATCTTCCATCTTCCAACACTCCGTTTCGCATTACACCGTGGAGGACTCTTAAGTGCCCTACACACGTTTAGATTTATCTTACAGATAAATCGCATGCAAGAAATCTTTACGATAAATCGTACGTGTGTAGGCAAAACTGATAACTGTACAATTCAACTGACGATCAAATCGAAATCGCAAAGATAAAACTGAGCAGATATCAGTTTTTGCCACAGTTTACCTAGAAGTTGATGCTTCGGGGATTGTTTCACGCCGTACTCCGGCATATGAAGTCCGATTTCGATAATTCTTTTTTTATTTGGAAGCTGAGAGTCCCGAGTAAAATCTCGGTGAAGATCTTAGGAGAACCTTCGAAATGATGAGCAGAATAGCATCCCAGAATGTTGTAAATTACTAATTTTTGGGCTTCTATCAATAGAATCGGCTCCTAAGAACAGCTTGTGGAAAAATATTATCAATATTAATATTAAAAATTTTCATTCGATCCAGTTATAATACGTGTTACTTCAAGCGAAAGAAATCGCAACTGATAAAACTGAACGTGTGTAGGCACTAGGGGCGTTAGATATAACTGTGCAGTTTTATCGCAACGATAAATCGTATAGAGAAATCTAAACGTGTGTAACGTCCTTTACCTCGACTTATTTAATAACTAGCTGTTGCTCGAAACCCGTTGGGTTTCGGCTAGTTCTGATTCCATCCGGTTGCGTGGTGAACTAAGTTCAATTATTTTAAATAGTAAAATGTCATATTGTTATTCAATATCGCAATGAACAATAGCTTACTGTGAGTTATTCAGCTATCTAAATACATCACCTAGCTGAAATAGCTCTTATAGAGTAGTAGAGGCTACTACGAGTAATATTATAAAGAAATAACGTTGGTTACATTTATTTTCCGGGTAATCTCTGAAATCACTGAACCAATTCCGAAAATTCTTTCACCAATAGAAAGCTACACTATCGAGGAGTAATATAGGATACTTTTGATCCCGATATTCTTACGGGATCGGGACTTACGCGGGTGAAACCGCGGGAATTGGTTAGTTAAATAATATTAGTAATCTATCGAGGTTACCTGTGATATGACTCCCGGGCAAGTGAGGTTGCGTCTCCAGCCATTGCCGTAGTCTACTGATATCCTCAGGACTGATATCCTGGTGCTTCTTGTACTCTTCCTCAACCGGTATCTGCTGTAACACGTCAACCATCTTCCACGTATAAACAACTAATATTTCGAAATTAAATTTATTGTATTTTAATAATAGATAAGCGATATCTTATCGTATACGTAGGATTATTGCATGCAGTCTCAATATGGAACTTATAGATAATTGACACGGTGCCATAGCCATTGAAATAAGCTAGTAAAATTGTATCGTGTGAACTGACAAACCTTTATTTTAAAGGGCGTCTTTTTGCGGCCACGAATGCAATGCGTATATATATATTATTATATATATAAAAGAAAGTCGTGTTAGTTATTATAATAAATAACTCAAGATCAGCTGAACCAATTTGGCTTAAAATTGGTGGGGAGATAGCTTAGAATCTGGAGACGGACATTGGATTTTATGCCTCTAAGGCGGAACAAAGTTCACCGGGTTTATATGCGACTAGTAGCAACTTAATAAGTCGGGTCCAATCCCAGTTACGAAATTTTAAACCTACCGTTTGAACGTGTCATTATAACATCGTCTAAGTATCGTTGTAAAAGTAATAATTATACCATTAAAAAATCCAATTATACCCTCGACTTTAGACAAAATTAATTGATAACCCATTATAATAGTTGGACATGTTATAAATTGTAACACCGTATTGTACCTTTTTCTAAGCAAATAAATAAATTGAATTGAATTGAATTGAATAATTGAGTTTATTAATATAAAAGTAAAATGATAAGAATAAATTGTGTTAAACTTTTATTTAAAATATAAAATTTCCATGTCACAGTGTTAGTTACCGTACTCCTCCGAAACGGCTTGACCGATTTTTATGAAATTTTATTTTCGTATTCAGTAGGTCTGAGAATCGGCTACTATCTATAATTTATAAGGGAAAACAACGTTTGCCGGGTCAGCTAGTATTTTTATAAAAAGACAACATGACGTTTCTTTTCCTTTGACTCTTCGTTTGCTTCTACTTTATCTTGTCTTATCTTCAGATCGAAGTGCTATGCACAAGATACCTTTCATAAACTGAACCCAACTTTGGGATTTAAGGTAAATTTCTCGCGAACCTTGGCTAGACCTGATACGCCTGATAACCCTGCGGCTCGATCGATAAATAATTACATACCAGTTCGAAGACAAAGACAGTGCAGACCGACGACAGACGCAGTGCAGAGCGATGTTCCCGGTTGCATCCCTCTCGAGAGCCCGGGGTCCGCTTTCCTACTTTTCCGTCTCCACTTCGCACGATCTTCGGCATAAGACGCAACGCAGACACAACACAATAACAAAGAAAACTCAAAATATACCTACTCTCATTGTATAAGTATGGTAGTTGAGATCATATTTTAAGTTTTCTTTGTAATTGTGTTGTGTCTGCGTTGCATCTGCACTGCGTCTGTCATCGGTCTGCACTGTCTTTGTCATCGAACTGGTATGTAATTATTTTCGAGAATCGAGCCGCTGATACCCCTCATTTACCGTCGGGGGGTTAAAAATGAAACACTTATCAAGTACCCTACAAGTAAATAATACGTTTATTGCGTCAATCTATATCTAATTTCTTGAAGCTGCCCTGCACCCCGAACTCATCATGAACCGCTGCAGCACCCCCCGGTCTGAGGGTCTCGTTGACTCGCTTCAGGTTCTCAGCGCGGAAGTACTCTGGGTTCGATTCGAGGCGCTTTTTTGTTGATTCTGGAAGATAGAGACATATTGGTAGTAAACTTGATAACACACAGAACTAATCAATAACCGATCTTCCGTACCTATAAGATTAAAACGGAACCCTTTTACTAAAACTCCACTTTGTCTGTTTGTCTGTCTGTCACCAAGCTTTATCTCATGAAATTTTCACAGATGAGTATCAGATGATCTTTAAACAGGATTAAATAAATATTAAATTAGGGGTTCCCACACAATAAACGCGATATTATGATAGGTAATCTTAATGTTACGGAAAACATCTTGCGCGAGTCGAACTCTCATTTTGCCAGTTTTACAGAATAGATACTATCCGCGGTTTAGGATCTGCGTTAACCCATCAGTCAGTCAGAACAAAACATTTAAAGAAAAGATAGACCATAGATAAGATTGCATGATCTCACCTTTAAGTTCCTCGAGGCTCAAATAAGTACCACCATCATCTTTTGGAAGACTTTCTTTACTAAAGTACTTGTACAAGGAGTCTGTGCCCACTGGGTGGACATACATGATGTCCATCAGGGCGCTCTTCGTGAAAGGTTTCAACAGCGTCAATAGCTTGTCCACAAAGGCAGGAGCATTCATGAAGTGGATTTCTTTTATCTTAAAGAACATGCTTTCCTGGAAACAGATAATAACAATAGTCAATAAGGTGATGAAGTTTCTTCTTAGGCAAGCACGCTACATCGTCGACCTTCTCGTCGCTTCCCATCAGGGCATCTATCTATAACTAAATGTCTCAACTATACATCAGCATCGTACAATTTTTATCTGTCTATATAACATGTAAGGTAGGGACTCAGAAGGAATGAAATTTTCCGTAGTCTTAGTATAAAGGCGTGTGTGTGAGGAATCGGTGGAGTTTTAGTAGGTAAAGCTCTGACCGCCCATCACCTTAGGCCATCTGGAAACCCGGAAGCCACCTGGAATCCCCGTGGGTCGGTGCATAAAGCTACATTTTTAAGTAGGGTACGGGTAGGTATAGGTAGGGTACTTACCTGAATGAAATATATAATTTTTTTGACTGTCATGATGTCAAGCCTGGTTATATGCCCTATAGTCGCATTGTCCATGTTTATTGTTAGAACCACACTGGAAAACAATATAATCTTAAACTGTAAAGTATATCACTTCTTCTAGTACCTACGTAAATTGCACAGTTAAAAAGGCAAGCGGCTGCGCCATATAGCAAATATCTTCGCTAGTGGGTATACCTCGGGGCGCCCACCAACTTTGGCCAACACTGTAAGTCCAGTAGTGCAAGGCCCACACATACTCTCCACTCCCCCCAAAGCGGTATCACGCATAAGGAGTACTAAGGAGGAGTATAAAAGGAATTCCTTAAGCAACATACCCCGGCCAAGTCCCTTCTTCATACTGGCAAAGATCGAGGACCATCATCCAGGTTCTGAAAAGGTCGTTGGGAATGATAAGCCGAGGGTCGTCGTCGAGAAGCCGAACGTAGAAGTGGCGGTAGCCGTTTATTGTGGGCAAGGCGAGTGGTGTGATCAGACTGGAAACACGAATTAGGAGAATAGATACACAAATACATTTACTACACGATCTATCCATTGAAGATTACAATCTCGTATAACAATCTCGAGTCTCGCGCGGGCAGCGCGGTCAACGTAGAAGTGGCGGTAGCCGTTTATTGTGGGCAAGGCGAGTGGTGTGATCAGACTGGAAACACGAATTAGGAGAATAGATACACAAATACATTTACTACACGATCTATCCATTGAAGATTACAATCTCGTATTACAATCTCGAGTCTCGCGCGGGCATTCGTGCATAGTGTGCGTGCACGATGACGTCAAATCGCTCGCCGCTTGTTGACACGAACAACCAATCCGGTGGTTCAAGTACTAATACGGTGACTAAATGCATTTCATGTAATGTTATTATTAACGAACTTTTGACTTTTATCAGTGACAAAATTGATACATTGACTGAAACTGCTATTCTACAAATCTGTACGAGTGCCTACACATCAATAGAAATTGAAGACGCGAGAGAAATTATTTTAAGCTTACTAGCCCCCAACAAAAGAAAGACTCGTAGAAAAGAGGGAGCTGAACAAAAAAGTCTACAAGAGATCATAAAATATATTAAAGAGTATGATCCAGATGTCCTGCCGATCTTCGTGGCAAGAGACATTAAAAAATTACCCCCAGTGACATTTGATCACATCGACGTTACGGCATTTTTAAAAGAGATGACTTTAATCAAGAGTGAACTAAGAGAATTAAAATCTAGAGAAACTATCAGTGCAGTACCTTCATCTGACGAGCACAAAAAAGACATTGAATCGCTTAAGAATGATATCGTTGAAATAAAGGGGTCACTACGTAACATAAATGACGGTTTTATGAGACGGCAGCCACAGAAAACATTTTTATACAGCGGTGTGTCAAAACAACCTATAACCAAGGAAGCTGAATACTTAACAGGTAGCGAGCAGACATCACTATTGGACAATAATCATCAGCTGTTTCAAAAACATTCCACTATCGAGAAAGTTTCGTCGCCTGCGCCCGCGCTCGAGCGATTGGAGCACCGACCGACCTACCGCGACATCGCACGCCGACCGACTGAGCTCGGGAAGCCGAGCGGGGCGCGCGCGCCTCCCGCAGAATATGCTGACTCCGACGGATACACCTTGGTGCATCGAAAAGTTAGCAACAAACGAACCTCGCGTAATATGTGCGGGACTGCGCTAGGTGAATGCAAAATACAAGCAGCTAACATTTACGTTCCCATCTACGTATCAAGAATAGCCAAGTCGATTACTACGGATCTGATAGAAGAACACTTTAACGAAAAAAAACAAGAATGCAAAGACATCCAGCTACTTACACAAAAGCAAGAAACGTCGTTTAATTCTTTTAAAGTATTTGTATTAAAAAGCAGGCTGAACCTAATTTTATCAAATGAATTTTGGCCTGAGGGTATTAAATATAGAATATATAGGGAACATACCGCGTACACTCGTAAATCAACGTCTTTAGAAAGTAAAAATAATACATAATTATGAATGTACAACAAAATATAAATTATACAATAATGGATAAGTCTAAACATAGGTATATTAAATTAGCGTCGTTTAACTGTAAGCATGTTAAGCGATCTGTACAGCATGTAAAGGAGTTGTGTAAATCAAATGATATCATAGCTCTGCAGGAGACATGGTTGTTGCCACACAACTTAAGTTTTATTGGTGACATAGACACGGACTTCGCTTACTTTGCTAAATCGTCCGTCGATACAGGTGCTGGAGTGTTACGGGGCAGACCGTACGGGGGATTAGCATTAATGTGGCGAAAATCAGTATTTAATAATATTACTATAATTAATTGCGATAATGATCGTATTTCAGCTATTAAAGTAACGACTTGTGAATGTACGTTTATCGTACTTAGTGTATACATGCCGTGTGACAAAGAGGAGAATTTCACAGAATTTACAAGTTGTTTAGGTTATATCAAAGCTTTTATTGAGGAGTGTGACTTGGAAATGATATTTGTGTTGGGCGACTTTAATGCGCGCCCCCACTCTCTGTTTGGCAACGAATTAGATCTTTTCTGTTGCGAGCATCAGATAAGGTGTGCCGACCTGGAGTTTTTGGGTAGGGATTCCGGTACTTATACATACTTCTGTGATAGCAGGGGGACGCGCAGCTGGCTCGATCACTGTTTGGTCACTGAGGCAGCTTATAGTGCGGTGACTGATGTATGTGTAAACAGCAACGTTGTAACTTGGTCAGATCACTTTTCGTTTACAGTTACGGTTTCTATGCAAGTTGCGATAAACAAAACTAGCTGTAACTTAACTAACAAAAAAAAAAATAATGTCCACTGGAATAACAAAAGTAGCGATCAAATTGACTTGTATAGTAGATACTGTGCTGAAAATTTTATTGACCTAAACCTTTCTAGTCATTGCTTGTACTGTGATAGTGAAAACCCTCCGCCTTATTTTAAGTATACTGAATGTCCTAATTTATTAATGCACAAGACTTATATTGATGAGTTGTATTCTAGAATAATTAATATTTTACAGGAAGCTTCTTTAGCTAGTAGTAGTAGTTGTCATTCGCGTTTCGGCAAAGATAGGGCCAGGCAGGTCACCGGATGGAATCACCACGTAAAAACATACCACGAGAGCGCAAGAAAGCACTATTTGGCATGGGTTACCCGGGGTAGGCCGATCTCTGGTGCTAGTTTTGACGATATGTCGAATAGTCGTAAGCTATTTAAGCAAAAGCTTAAATGGTGTCAGGACAACGCAGAATCTATTAAAATGAGCATACTAGCATCCCACAGGTCAAACAACAATTTTGCTAAATTTTGGAAGGCGACTAAAAAGATGAACGGCAAACAACAATTACCAGTAAGTATTAACAATCTACAGGATCATACTTCGATCGCAGACTCCTTTGCTAGCCATTTTAAAGTTGAGCCCTTACATGCGTGTGTAAACGAGACTGAGCACTGTCATCCCAGCGACCAACAACCGGTGATTGGCTTCACACCCCGTGCGATAGCGCTGGTGGCGAAGGGAATGCAGCGTGGAAAATCGCCAGGCCACGACGGACTCAGTCTCGAGCACATACAATGGGCTAGCCAGCACGTATATAGCGCTCTATCGACGTTGTTTAATAATTGTTTGAAGTACTGCTATTTGCCTTGTGACCTCATGAGAACGGAGGTGATTCCTATTGTGAAAAATAGAACTGGTGATCTGTCGGACCTAAAAAACTATAGACCAATATCTCTAGGAACAGTTATCGGTAAAATTCTGGAGAGGCTTTTGCAACCTGAACTGGTGAAAGGTGTTAGAATTAGTGATGCTCAGTTTGGTTTCCGTGCCGGACTCTCCACGGACTCGGCCATTCAATGTCTGAAACATACAGTTAAGTACTACACATCTAGGAACACATCAGTGTATGCATGCTTCCTAGATCTTTCCCGCGCGTTCGATCTTGTTAACTACAAACTGTTATGGAGTAAGCTGTTAGACAACAATCGCTTAGTTAACGATTGTGCTGTTAGTCTAATGAGATTCTGGTACGGTAACCAAACGAATTATGTTAGATGGGGTAACGCGCACTCTAGCGAGTTTAGGTTAGAATGCGGTGTTAGACAAGGGGGCTTGACGTCTCCGGACTTATTTAACGTTTACGTAAATGATCTTATCGAGGAGCTGAGAGGAGCCGGCGTCGGATGCCAAATTGGTAACATATGCGTTAACAATTTGAGCTACGCTGACGACATGGTTCTTCTCAGCCCCTCGATAAAAGGTATCAGAAAGCTACTGGCAATCTGTGAGAGGTACGCCACAACTCACGGATTGAAATATAATGTTTCAAAAACGGAGTTGTTGGTTTTCAAAGCTGGTAAGGGTCCGGAGGCGGTTCCGCCAGTTTACATTTACGGGTCACCAGTTCGGGTTGTAAAAGCCTTTAAGTATCTCGGCCATATATTGACGGAAAACTTAAAGGACGACGCCGATATCGAGAGAGAGCGTAGGGCACTGGCCGTCAGGTGCAATATGATCGCAAGGCGCTTCGCACGTTGTAATAGCCAGGTTAAGCAAACCTTATTCACAGCCTATTGTCAAAATTTCTACACGTGCCAACTCTGGACTAATTGTACGAGGGCATCGTTTAATAAACTTAGGGTTCAGTATAACGATGCTTTTCGTATAATTATGAAACACCCCAGGTATTGTAGCGCTAAGGCCATGTTTGCTGAAGCCAGAGTCCCAGATTATTACGCTATCTTGAGATCTCGAGCGGCTTCTGCGTGGGACAGACTACTGATTAGTAGAAATAGTATTTTGACAGCAGTGGCACAGGACTACGGTAACATGTTTTACCGACACTGGATACAACTCCACCGGGATGCGAATGATAGATAGATTTAATGATTCCTTAATGATAATTCTCAATTTTATGTCTGTATTGTTGTACTATTACTACCATTATTGTTAGTTATTTAATTAGACTAAGATACCTATGGGACTTATCCTGAAATAAAAGACTATTATTATTATTATTATTATAATAGATAAGTACCGGGACATTTCTGCTGAGAGTCTACTGTCCGTCTCATGAACTGTGATAGACAGTTGAAATTTTCACAGATGATGTATTTCTGTTGCCGCTTTATTTACATTTATAGACAGACAAACTAGCATATTCTTTGAATTTGAATAAACTTCATTGTTTTTTGTGCAAATTCTTGTTAATTTCTTCCATAAACAGTCCTTTTTTCCTTCCTTCTTTCATTAAAAGCATTTGGTTTACATTTACTATGGTGTTGAAGTCATACCATACATTCAAAGTGGCCTCGATGGTCCTATCCCAAACACGGTTCTTGAAGAATGTTTCAAACATCGTTCGTAGCGTCAAGTGCAGGTCTAAAACCTGCTTGGAGACCTCGCTGCTGCGCTCGCAGCAGAAATATACCAGGATCAGGTCCAGATCTGGAATATAGGGGGTTTTATCTATAATGTTACCGTTAACTTTCGTAAACCAGTAAGAGTTCAGAATAACAAGGTATTCTGCAGACTTCCTAGGTAATCTGCCGATTGACTACCGTGTTTACGGTAAATTTCCATAAAACAGATTCTTGCTGTCACAGAAACGAAACGATTATTTGAAATTAGACTAATTTTTCGGTCTTAATAGCACGGTGGTTTTTACTTTTAGTATTGTTTCTTTCAATGCTCAACGTTTCAAGACTTTTACAGGTCTCTTCTTTAGGATTGACACCTAAAAATGAGTTTAATTTCAGTCCAACATTGCGAAAACAGAAGAAAATTCATTGATATTTTTTTTAAACTGCCTAGAAAGATTTTTTGTTTTTTCACTACCTTCCGCAATTTACAACATTGACATTGACATTGTAATCTTCCATCTTCCAACACTCCGTTTCGCATTGCATCGTGGAGGACTCTTAACTCGACTTATTTAAAAACTAGCTGTTGCTCGAAACCCCTTGGGTTTCGGCTAGTTCCGATTCCATCCGGTTGCGTGGTGAACTAAATTCAATAATTTTAAATAGTAAAATGTCATATTGTTATTCAATATCGCTATGAAAAATAGCTTACTGTGAGTTATTCAGCCATCTAAATACATCACATAGCTGAAATAGCTCTTATAGAGTAGTAGAGGCTACTATGAGTAATATTATAAAGAAGTAACGTTGGTTACATTTATTTTCCGGGTAATCTCTGAAATCACTGAACTGATTTCAAAAATTCTGTCACCAATAGAAGCTACATTATCGAGGAGTAACATAAAATATTTTTGATCCCGATATTCCGACGGGATCGGGACTTACGCGGGTGAAACCGCGGAAATCGGTTAGTTAAATAATATTAGTAAGGATTTTCTATCGAGGTTACCTGTGATATGACTCCCGGGCAAGTGAGGTTGCGTCTCCAGCCATTGCCGTAGTCTACCGATATCCTCAGCCGTAATATCCTGGTGCTTCTTGTACTCTTCCTCAAGCAGTATCTGCTGTAACACGTCAACCATCTTCCACGTATAAACAACTACTATTTCGAAACTAAATTAATTTTATTTTAGCAATGGATAAGCGATATCTTATCGTATATGTAGGATTATTGCATACAGTCTTAATATGGGACTTATGGATAATCGACACGGTGCCATAGCCATTAAAATAAGCCAGTAAAATTGCATCGTGTGAACTGACGAACCTTTATTTTAAGTGGCGTCTTTTTGCGGCCACAAATGCAATGCGTATCTATATATAATAAAAAAAGTCGTGTTAGTTACACTATTTATAACTCAAGATCAGCTGAACCGATTTGGCTAAAAATAGGTGGGGAGGTAGCTTAGAATCCGGAGACGGACATAGGATTTTATGCCTTTAGCTAGTATACCTATTAAAAAACTAGTCTATATTCTACTAGTAGCAACTTTATAAGTCGGATCCAATCTCAGTTACGAAATTTTAAACCTAACGTTTGGACGTGTCATTATAACATCGTCCAAGTATCGTTGTAAAAGTAATAATTATACCATAAAAAAATCCAAATTATACCTTCGACTTTAGACAAAATTAATTGACAACCTATTATAATTAAGTTTATTAATATAAAAGTAAAATGATACAAATAAATTGTGTTAAACTTTTATATTTTTATAAAAGGACAACATGACGTTTCTTTTCCTTTGACTCTTCGTTTGCTTCTTCTTTATCTTGTCGTATCTTCAGATCGAAGTGCTATGCAGGAGGTCTTATATTTTTAAGATACCTTCCATAATGAATCCAATGACGTGATGGGTCAACTGAACCTAACTTTGGGATTAAAGGTACATTTCTGCCGTACCTTGGCTTGACCTGATACGCTTGATAACCCTGCGGCTCGATTAATAAATAATTACATACCAGTTCGATGACAGTGCAGACCGATGACAGACGCAGTGCTGACGCAACGCAGACACACCACAATTACAAAGAAAACTCAAAATATACCTACTCTAATTGTGTTCGTATGGTAGTTGAGATTATATTTTAAGTTTTCTTTGTCATTGTGTTGTGGTTTGCGTTGCGTCTGCACTGCGTCTGTCATCAGTCTGCACTGTCTTTAAACTTTTTAAATTCACACGATTTGTTACAATGGTCTTAGTCACGAGGGGACTACCCCCAGTCCCCTCGCGACCAAGACCATTGTAACATGGTTGAAACGTCGAGGTAAGAAAATAAATAATAATACGCGATTAAGACCCGGGAAAATGTAACTATGCCCTGACTTTGTCATCGAACTGGTATGTAATTTTTTACAAGAATCGAACCGCTGATCGTCCCCCCCACCCCTCCTTTTTTGTCGGGAGTTAAAAATGAAACACTTACAAAACATCAAGGAACCCTACAAATAAATAATGCGTTTATTGCGTCAATCAATATCTAACTTCTTGAAGCTGCCCTGCACCCCGAACTCATCATGAACCGCTGCAGCACCCCCCGGTCTGAGGGTCTCGTTGACTCGCTTCAGGTTCTCAGCGCGGAAGTACTCTGGGTTCGATTGGAGGCGCTTTTTTGTTGATTCTGGAAGATAGAGACATATTGGTAGTAAACTTGATAACACACAGAACTAATCAATAACCGATCTTCCGTACCTATAAGGTTAAAACGGAACCCTTTTACTAAAACTCCACTTTGTCTGTTTGTCTGTCTGTCACCAAGCTTTATCTCATGAAATTTTCACAGATGAGTATCAGATGATTTTAAAACAGGATAATATAAATATTTAACTAGGGGTTCCCACACAATAAACGCGATATAATAGGTAATATAATATACAGGGTGTCCGGAGACCAGTGGATATCCCTGCACGGGCGGCTGGCGGGGAAGGGTTGGCTGCCCAGAATACTTTTTTTTTTCTATCTCAAACGGTTCGAGCTGTTACGTCACTTTTTTGAAAAAATTGAGAAATCTCTACTTTTTTGCACATTTCGGGGCATCACGTCCACAGATTAAGCGATAGCATTGTTTTTTTTTCGCCACGTGTTCACTAATATTGATGTTTGTAAATCACCTTTTTTTTTTTAATACTATAGTTAGTAACTTACAGGATTTCCCCAAAGATAGATTTAGTTTTATGAACTTTACTTTCTGCTAAGTTTGAGCATCTGTGGTGTAAAAAAAATGTATGAAACCTGTCTCGGCGACTATTGAAAAAAATTGCCTATTTCATAAGGATTCTATAACAATATTATACTAATAACTTTTTGTCATAAGTTACTAAGCTAGTGCTATGAATGCATCGAAGGTCCTATCTTTTAAGAAAAAATTTAAACAAGTATTGTACAAAAAAGGTCACTTATTAAGATTTAATATGTCATAATGTTACAGCAAATGCTCAAATTGTCCTCCTCTTGCCCTTATACAGGCCCTTAACCTTTTTATAAAGGACACGATTATAATTTTTTCTCCTATTTGTTGTGCCGCTTCGTGGACGCATACACGCAGGTCTTCAATTGTGGTTATGTTTTTTTTTTTGTATACTTGTTCTTTTAAACACCCCCAGTAAAAAAATCAAGTGTGCAAAAAAGTAGACATTTTTAAATTTTTACTAAAAAGTGACGTACAGCTCAAACCGTTTGAGATAGAAAAACAAAACTTATTCTGGGCAGCCAACCCTTCCCCGCCTGTGCAGGGATATCCACTGGTATCCGGACACCCTGTATAATATAATGTTAATTTAACGGAACCCATTTTGCGCGAGTCGGACTCTCACATTGCCAGTTTTACAGAATAGATACTATCCGCGGTTTAGGATTTGCGTTAACCCATCAGTCAGTCAGAAAGTCAGAACAAAACATTTATAGACATAGATCGACCATAGGATAAGATTGCATGATCTCACCTTTAATTTCCTCGAGGCTCAAATAAGTACCACCATCATCTTTCGGAAGACTTTCTTTACTAAAGTACTTGTACAAGGAGTCTGTGCCCACTGGGTGGACATACATGACGTCCATCAGGGCACTCTTCAAGAAAGGTTTCAACAGCGTCAATAGCTTGTCCACAAAGGCAGGAGCATTCATGAAGTGGATTTCTTTTATCTTAAAGAACATGCTTTCCTGGAAACAGATAAAAACAATAGTAAATAAAGTGATGAAGTTTCTTCTTAGGCAAGCATGCTACATCGTCGACCTTCCCGTCGCTTCCCATCAGGGCATCTATTCTATAACTAAATGTCTCAACTATACATCAGCATCGTACAATTTTTATCTGTCTATGTAACCTGTATTGGTAGGGTCTCAGAACGACTGAAATTTTCCGTAGTCTTAGCATAAAAGCGTGTGTGTGAGGAATCGGTGGAGTTTTAGTAGGTAAATCTCTGACCGCCCATCACCTTAGGCCACCTGGAAACCTGGAAGCCACCTGGAATCCCCGTGGGTCGGTGCATAAAGCTGCATTTTTAAGTAGGGTACGGGTAGGTATAGGTAGGGTACTAACCTGAACGAAATATGCAAGTTTCTTGACTGTCATAATGTCAAGCCTGGTTATGTGCCCTAAAGTTGCATTGTCCATGTTTATGGTTAGGGTCACTCTGGAAAACAATATAATCTTAAACCGTAATGTATATCACTTCTTCTAGTACGTAAATTGTTCAGTTCAAAAGGCAAACGGCTGCGCCATATGGCAAATATCTTCGCTAGTGGGTATACCTCAAGCTGCCCACCAACTTAGGCCAACAGGGAGTCTCATTCTCAACGCTCATTTCTCCTCCTCCTCATCTGAGCGATGTTCCCGGTTGCATCCCTCTCATGAGCCCAGGGTCCACTAAAACCCCTGATTTTTTGGGACCGGCACTGTAAGTCCAGTAGTTAAGTGCAAGGCCCACACATACTCTTCACTCCCCCCAAAGCTGTGAGATCACGCATAAGGAGTACTATAAAAGAAATTTCTGAAGCAACATACCCCGGCCAAGTCCCTTCTTCATACTGGCAAAGATCGAGGATCATCATCCAGGTTCTGAAAAGGTCGTTGAGATTGATAAGCCGAGGGTCGTCATCGAGAAGCCGAACGTAGAAGTGGCGGTAGCCGTTTATTGTGGGCAAGGCGAGTGGAGTGATCAGACTGGAAACACGAATTGGGAGAGTGCAATTTGAATATTAAGTAGATACACAAATACATATAGATGGTTCTGACTTTTTGAAGTATATAGTAGTACTAAACTACACGATCTATCCATTCAAGATTACAAAAGATAAGTATCGGGACATTTGTACTGAGAGTCTACTGTCCGTCTCATGAAATGTGATAGACAGTTGAAATTTTCACAGATGATTTATTTCTGTTTCCTTTATATTTAAATGACTTAGCTAAAGACAGACAAACTATCATATTCTTTGAATTTGAGTATACTTCTTTGTTTTTTTGTGCAAATTCTTGTTAATTTCTTTCATAAACAGTCTTTTTGTCCTTCCTTCGTTCATTATAAGCATTTGGTTTACATTCACTATGGTGTTGAAGTCATACCATACATTCAAAGTGGCCTCGATGGTCCTATCCCAAACACGGTTCTTGAAGAATGTTTCAAACATCGTTCGTAGCGTTAAGTGCAGGTCTAACACCTGCTTGGATACCTCGCTGCTGCGCTCGCAGCAGAAATATACCAGGATCAGGTCCAGATCTGGAATATAGGGGGTTTTATCTATAATGTAACCGTTAATTTTCGTAAACCAGTAACAGTTCAGAATAACAAGGTTTTCTGCAGATTATATGGCTGACAGTAAGTAAACACAATTATTTTAGTTTTTACATCTAGAAGATTTCTTGTTTTTTTACTGTTTTTCGCAATTTACAATGTCGTCTTTCCACCGAGTAAATGGTCCTCCAACACTCAGTTTCATTGCATTTCATCGTGGAGGAGTCTAACCTCGACTTATTAAATATTATACATATACTAATATTATAAAGAAGTAACGTTGGTAACATTTATTTTCCGGGTAATCTCTGAAATCACTGAACCGATTCCAAAAATTCTTTTACCAATAGAAAGCTACATTATCGAGGAGTAACTTTTGATCCCGATATTTCCACGGGATCGGGACTAATCGGTTAGTTAAATAATATTAGTAATGATTATCTATCGAGGTTACCTGTGATGTGACTTCCGGGCAAGTGAGGTTGCGTCTCCAGCCATTGCCGTAGTTTAGTGATATCCTCAGGAGTGATATCCTGGTGCTTCTTGTACTCTTCCTCAACCGGTATCTGCTGTAACACGTCGGCCATCTTCCACGTGTAAACAACTACTATTTCGAAACGAAGTTTACTTTTATTTTAATAATGGATAAGCGATATCTTATCGTGTTTGGAAGATTATTGGTTGTAATCTACATATGGGACTTTTGGGTAACTTACACGGTGTCGGTTCCATTCAACTGACGGCTTCTGTGGCGTGTCGGACGAAACTGCGACTGCAGCGCTGAAGGTTGCGCGTTCGATTCCCGCTATGTTCAAGTATTTTTATGCTGTTTTGTATAAATGTTAGTTTCTGGTTTGTTTTCTATATGTACCTACCTATCGTACTATGTATTAACAAAAAAAGTTGTAAATACATGGGTACGATCCATATATTATGTAGTAGGTATATCCCTTGCCTATTACCCATAGTACAAGCCTTGTTAAGCATGGGAGGAGGAAGTAAGAGCTTTGTTTACTATTCTGACGACGAGAATGAATAGGTTAATAATTACGAAAAATCAGCTTACGTATGAACTTAAATGGGCCCAATGTCAGATTTGCAGCCATTTTTGCTGGCTTACTGCGTTTAGGCTGTGCGTTTTTTTTTTTTTTTTATATGTATTTTTCTTTAAAATATTTCTAGTGAGTACTGTATGATATTAAGTATTGACTACTGTTCTGAAAAAAATATCAAGGAAAAATGCATTATCAAAATCATAAATTATAATAAAAATACAATGTAATGTAATCATAAATTGTAATAGAAACCAATGTAGAGCGGATTAACTAGTATCTAATCATCATTGTATTGATTATTTTCTGTAATCTACGTATTATGATGAGATAAGTCTGGGTCAGTGTTACTAACTTAATTACTTCACTACTAACTAAATCATTAATGAGCTAAAAGTGAGTATTTTTGTTCAATGAATTTGTGATTGCACTTTGCACTGATTTAAGGGAGAGCATAAAAATAAAATAAATAAATTTATTTTATCAACCAATAGATCATAGGTATTAACAGTTGTGGGAGCCACATTTTAAGTATGAAATACTTGTGTTATAACCGCTCTCTTATCTATAACTAGGGTTGTCTGTCAGATTATAATCTGAAATTTTATTAAAAAACGTACCATAGAATAGAAAGAAAATTAGAATAATATTCCTTATGTTTTTATTGCTCAAGGCATTTTTACTTGAAATATTTTTACAAGGAGAAATACATCATCAAAAATCCTCCCATGACAGGATTCGAATCTGTGCCCCTCGCTTGCCGGGCGAGTGCGCTATCACTGCGCCACACGGGAACCCACTTGTCATGGCAAATTTATGATTATGATCTCTCACTTGTTTTGTTTACCGACTAAGGCTCGGTTTGAACGCCATCTACCAGAACAGTTTTACAACTATTGACTGGTTCGGATGGTTAACTTTACAGTTAACGCATCCGACATGAGATGTCGTTCTTTCTCCTATTTAATATTCCTTATGTTTTTATTGCTCAAGGCATTTTTACTTGAAATACTTTACAAGGAGAAATACATCATCAAAAATCCTCCCATGACAGGATTCGAACCTGTGCCCCTCGCTTGCCGGGCGAGTGCGCTATCACTGCGCCACACGGGAACCCACTTGTCATGGCGAATTTATGATTATGATCTCTCACTTGTTTTGTTTACCGACTAAGGCTCGGTTTGAACGCCATCTACCAGAACAGTTTTACAACTATTGACTGGTTCGGATGGTTAACTTTACAGTTAACGCATCCGACATGAGATGTCGTTCTTTCTCCTATTTAATATTCCTTATGTTTTTATTGCTCAAGGCATTTTTACTTGAAATACTTTACAAGGAGAAATACATCATCAAAAATCCTCCCATGGCAGGATTCGAACCTGTGCCCCTCGCTTGCCGGGCGAGTGCGCTATCACTGCGCCACACGGGAACCCACTTGTCATGGCGAATTTATGATTATGATCTCTCACTTGTTTTGTTTACCGACTAAGGCTCGGTTTGAACGCCATCTACCAGAACAGTTTTACAACTATTGACTGGTTCGGATGGTTAACTTTACAGTTAACGCATCCGACATGAGATGTCGTTCTTTCTCCTATTTAATATTCCTTATGTTTTTATTGCTCAAGGCATTTTTACTTGAAATACTTTACAAGGAGAAATACATCATCAAAAATCCTCCCATGACAGGATTCGAACCTGTGCCCCTCGCTTGCCGGACGAGTGCGCTATCACTGCGCCACACGGGAACCCACTTGTCATGGCGAATTTATGATTATGATCTCTCACTTGTTTTGTTTACCGACTAAGGCTCGGTTTGAACGCCATCTACCAGAACAGTTTTACAACTATTGACTGGTTCGGATGGTTAACTTTACAGTTAACGCATCCGACATGAGATGTCGTTCTTTCTCCTATTTAATATTCCTTATGTTTTTATTGCTCAAGGCATTTTTACTTGAAATACTTTACAAGGAGAAATACATCATCAAAAATCCTCCCATGACAGGATTCGAACCTGTGCCCCTCGCTTGCCGGGCGAGTTCGCTACCACTGCGCCACACGTAATTTATTATTAATTAATCCACTGTAATTTATTTATTTAAGTATTTCTCCTTGTAAAATATTTCAAGTAAAAATGCCTTGAGCAATAAAAACCTAAGGAATATTAAATAGGAGAAAGAACAACATCTCAAGTCGGATGCGTTAACTGTAAAGTTAACCATCTGAGCAAGTCAATAGTTGTAAAACTGTTCTGGTAGATGGCGTTCAAACCGAGCCTTAGTCGGTAAACAAAACAAGTGAGAGATCATAATCATAAATTTGCCATGACAAGTGGGTTCCCGTGTGGCGCAGTGGTAGCGCACTCGCCCGGCAAGCGAGGGGCACAGGTTCAAATCCTGTCATGGGAGGATTTTTGATGATGTATTTTTCCTGGTAAAATATTTCAAAATTAGAATATCAAAAAAAAGCAACATAGGGGTTTATTTTAGGGCTACGTGTGTATGGAAAAAGAGCGGTATCCTTTCCCCATAACGGAATTTTATAGAACAATAAATTACTAAAAAAAAAAAAAAAACATTTTTCTATGTCAAACCATAAATTGACTTAAAACCGCGTGTTAAAAATACGGGTTTAGACATTATATTTTTTTAATTATACAATTTTTTCATGTTTAATTTCATATTGCCATTGCAAAAACCAACAAAAGCCATATTTTTTTCTTTGAATACGTAAAAATAAAAAAAAATCATTGCGATCAGACCACAAAAGATCCTTCTTTTTTGAAACTCAGATAATAAAACCTATGCGAAGTCGGACCCCAAAGCTAGTCACGTACGTATTGAATTACCATTTCCCACCTCATCCAGCCAGTCCCGGGTCGACATCCACCCGCATCACTTTGACGGACAGACAGACGGACTCTGTTTGCTTTGCTCTACAAAACTGCCCCTATTTGCATATTGCAAACGTTCATACCCTTATGAATTTTGAATATTGGGATTGTGATGAATGGAGTCTGGATCCCTAGGGAATATCTACCTATTGGAATAAATATTAATAACTTTATGTGTTACTACTTCTGCTGTTTTTCGTATAGTGGTGTGGCTGACCTAGTGTTAAGTTGCCCCTAACTTGACCCAACGACCGCTATATCAGAGATTTCACCCCCGTAAGTCCCGACCCCGTGGGAATATCGGGATCAAAAGTAGCCTATGTTTCTCTTCGATACTGAACCTGGCTTTCTTTTGGTGAAAGAATTTTTGAAATCGTTTTTTCACTACAAACATACTAACAAACACACACGCACACACAAATACAAATCTTTTCTCTTTATAATATTAGTGTAGAATGTAGATAACAACGGACCAACTGCTCTACGTGCTTTCCGAAGCACGGAGAAGCTCGAGAAAGTGATTTTTTGCCACACAAATTATCGGTCGCCCATTCAAGTATTGACCGCGCCAACCGTTGCTTAACCTGCACGTGCATTCGAGATCGGCAGGTGTAGTTTTGCTAATGAGATCCTTACAGGAATATACAATGTTTTTCAGCGAGGGTAACGTAATGTTAAAGGGTTGTTCTAGAAGTCTAGGTGCACAACTTTCGTTGTGCGACTTTTATTGTTCGAACATTTTCAAAGTGTTGAAAATCGTTGTTTCTCGAAATAACAGGACAGCAAAATGGTTATATTTATTTTTATTTAGTTTGGACTAATAAAATGTGTGAATCGTTAAATCCAAATCCAACTCCAATTGCAAGAGCTGTCTTTGGATTATTTTATAAAGAATAAACAATATGTTTCAGCGAGGGTAACGTAATGCTAAAGGGTTGTTCTAGAAGTCTAGGTGAACAACTTTTGTTATGCCCTTAACCATTTCCTTGCAGTCGGACAAAACAGTAGTACAATAGGTACAGTCTTTATAATCTCTTTCAGAAATATTTTCACAATCTATTAGAAGGCAGTCGGATGTTGCAGTAACCCGCCCGGCACCGGAAGTCAGTTTATTTCTGAAACGTGAATAAAATAAAACAGAACAAACTGACTACTGCACTGACCTAACCTAATGTGGTGACGACATTACACCTTTCGTCACTGCATGTGGTCGCCGGGTATTTTTACCGTCTTCCAAAAATAATATAGACATTATTTTGTTAGTTGCTTGCGGTATCACTTCAACCATATTTTAATTTAATAAAAAAGTGGCTGTGACATACGGACGGACGGACAGACGGACAGACAGACATAGAAATGACGAATCTATAAGGGTTCCGTTTTTGCCAATTGGCTACGGAACCCTAAACACGGTTTTCGCCATGTTGATATTTTTTTGTTTTTGAAGTGAAAACTTCTTTTAGCGCGGTATGCATATTTTTAGATGAGATAAAATCTCTAGACTCGCGACACCGTTACGAGACACTTGAATTTTTGAATAGAAAATTTGATTTTACTATAATATGTCCAATCAACGCAATATTAGTACAACGAGATATTAAAAGTACAATTTGATGCGGTATTTACGAGATATTTAAATAACTTCAAATCAAAATTGTTTATTTCCTATTTTAGTACCATGAACCTATAGTTTCTATTTTAGATTGTAATGATTTTAATGATAATGATGATGTTGATGATACAACAGTTGTCGAAATTGTTAACGACCGATGATTCATAAAAGAATATTAAATGTATTTTAAAGTTTCTATCTATCTTTCTTCTAATATATAAAATTTCCATGTCACAGTGTTAGTTACCGTACTCCTCCGAAACGGCTTTACCGATTTTTACCAAATTTTTTATGCGTATTCAGTAGGTCTGAGAATCGGCTACTATCTGTAATTTATAAGGCAAAACAAAGTTTGCCGCGTCAGCTAGTTTATTAATAAAATGCAATTCGTAACACAGTAACCCAATAAACCCTAGGTTGCATCTCGTGAACCGTGATAGCTAGACAATCGAAAGTTTCACAGATTATGTATTTCTGTTGCCGCTGTAACAACAAATACTAAAAACAAAAATAAAATTTATATTTAAGTGGGGCTCCCATACAACAAACGTGATATTTATGGTATAATGGTACGGAACTAATCTTGCGCGCGTCTGACTCGCACTTGGCCGGTGTCACACACAAAGGATTTAGTGCGTGTTTTCATTTCACGAAGAGCTTGTTTTTTCTAAACTTTGATCCTAAATAGCTTGTGCTTGCATTCTAGACTTTAACTCCAGCAGTTAGGGTCGACTGTGCCTTGTGGGCGACAAGCTTTTAGCATGATTGCGTCGAGTCTTACGTCTCAATGGGTTGTTTGCTGTCATTTTAATAGTTATAGGTGAGTGTGGGTATAGTGTAGGTCTGTACGACACAACTACAGAGTATATAACATGTTCTGAGGAGGGGATAGGTATTAAGCCGAAAGGGGGGTGTTCTAGACGTCTAGAACATCTCCTTAGAACCCTTTCGGCTTAATACCCCAAACAAAAGTTGTTCGCCTAGACCCCTAGAACAATCCTCTTTCGGCTTGATACCCCCTCCTCGGAGCACCTTGTATAATCCTACAGAGAAACAGCTTCATACAAGCCCGCAGAGGTAGTTAAAAATGACCTCTAACTCTAAGAAACAGCTGATTTCGAAAAATTTCGGATTTCCAAAAGTCGTAAAACAAAAGTTGTTTATCTAGCTGGACTTCTAGAACAATCCTCTTTCTGATTAAATCACCGTCCTTGAGCAACTACTTATGTTTTCTGTGCCTTGAGGTAGGTAGATTCCCGACAAACATCTTGAAATAAAACTGGCGGATGCGCAGAAGTTGATTTTTCATAAAAGTCGCATGTAAAATGTACTGCGCAAACTTGCCCCTTCCACGTCAAAATTTTCCAACTTGTTTGCCGGCCACTGTATATTTTCTAACGTCCACATTTAGCGGCCAACACCTTGTAACTTGATTTTATATCTTACTAGCTGTATCTTGCGGTTTTATCTGCATATATCCCGATCTTGTAGGGATTTCGAAAAACCCTTTCTTATCGGATGCTTCTATCATATAAAGAACACGCACTCCAAATTTCAGCTCTCTACTATAAACGGTTTAGGATGTGCCTTGATCAGTCAGTCAGTCAGGACAAAGCCTTTTATAGATATGGATTTACCATCAATAAAATATCTAGATCTTACCTACCTACCTAAATTTGTCAAACGAAATAGGTCTCCCTTTACAAACCCGAGTCAATTCTAGTCGGTATTATGTATACAAATCTGTGTAGCCACTAACCAAGGTATTCAGGGTTGACGACACGTGAGGGGCCCTCGCCTCGAGCGCAGTCTAGGGCCCTAAACATGGCTCTCGCTTCACCTAGGTGCCCGTCTTGTATAGTACGCTTTAACTTTAATCGCCATGGCAAGATTCTTTTTAGAAAAACGACGAAGTTATCCGCAACGATGCGACGCGACGGTGCGGATAGGTAGGTGTATTTAGCAGAGGGATTTATTACTAGCTGAGTCGCACGGTTTTGACCCACGTAATTCCCGATCCCGTGTTAAGTTTTTAAAAACCCTTTCCTATCAGAAGCCTTTAACAGAAAACACACTTTCCAAATTTCAGCTCTCTACTATCAGTGTTTTAGGCTGTGCGTTGATCAGTAAGTCATAGTCACTTAGGAAAGAGCATTTTATAGATAAACCCACCAATACCCACTTACTTATAAACTTCATGTCACAGTAAAAGACTAACGATAACTTCATAGTTTATGCATTTGTTAATCATCGTTTATAAGTAAGTATCGTAGTAGAAGATACGCTCCTGTTCTCCTCTACATAAGATATGATGCCCTCTACATAAGACAGGGCTTTAGTACCTCGGTTCATAAACTATTATTAATGTTTCCTGTGATGCCTATTGCCTATTACATGAAAAAAAAAGACTTCGATAGTTTAGTTGAGTATAATGGATGAAATAGGTAAAACCTTGTACTTACAGTAACTCGGTAACAAACTCAAATTTCTTCGAACGTACCCTGAAACATATAAGTCATGTTCTAGTCTGCTGCTCACCCTTCAACGCAGCAAGAATCCAACGACGACGTTCCCACAAGGAAATACCTTCGAACTTCACAGATAGCATCGCGTAGTCGCGAGTTTATGATAATTGCTCCATTTGAATAATCACTGGATATCGAACCAGGCTAATTTCACTGCAAGTGAGGGGGAATTGCTTCTTGTATTAAGGCCTAAAGTAGGTACAGTAGAATTTGGTTGAACCGGTGATATTACGTCGTACTAATCAACCACAATTAGTGTATTAATATGACTAGCAAATAAAAAAAAATGCCATTGTTGTACGGGTACTCGTTACCCGCAAATTAAGTAACTGCTGTAAAATAAATATAGTCCAAGGGCCACCCAAGTTTTCGGTATAATTTGGGGGTACGTTACGTACCAAGTTTCCTTCTTACAGTAGTTAGACAGGTTTATTACGATGTGAAAAAACCATGATTGCCATCTCAAAGTGGTAGCTAACAACAGTTACATTGACTTTTGAAAAGTCAACCATAACTCGAAAAGTTATTGCCCGATTTCATAGAAAAAAAGTAGTACTTAGTTGTAAACATTATTTCTTAGTGTTAATCCACACTTAGGAATACTGCTTTTGAAAAAATGCTTTCAAAAACTTTAGTACCCGGCGGGATTCGAACCCGCGACTATTGGTAATCCGAACCAACGCGTTAAACCGCTTCGCCACGGGTAGCCCTCCAGCCGGGTCGAATTTAAGAAAGCATTTCTTCGTGTGTTCTTGCGAGTAAGGCCTCGTAGTGACATCTACCGGCGAACTTTGCAGATCGACTCGGCTTGTAACTTCCCATATTACATGGAAATGATTACAATATAAGATGACACATTCCAAACATGTAAACATTATTTCTTAGTGTTAATCCACACTTAGGAAACCGCCGCCGCAAAGTTCGCCGGTAGATGTCACTACGAGGCCTTACTCGCAAGAACACACGAAGAGGTGCTTTCTTAAATTCGACCCGGCTGGAGGGCTACCCGTGGCGAAGCGGTTTAACGCGTTGGTTCGGATTACCAATAGTCGCGGGTTCGAATCCCGCCGGGTACTAAAGTTTTTGAAAGCATTTTTTCAAAAGTAGTACTTAGTTGTCAACAAATTGGTGAGCGGCTAACTGCTCTGCTGCTCTGTTCCATGGAACTGTGGTCTGACAGAACACCCTCAATATTCAAAGGCCACTATTACATTAGAAACCTCTTTCCTCATTTCTGGCTCCTCTAAATACAATAATTAATTTTACAGTATTTTGCTTCTATTCTTTGACCACGCTCACAAAGATCCTTTCTTCTATTTCCACGGCTCTCTCGGTAAACCGCTCACGTACCGCAAGCGCGTGACATTCATACAGACCTCTATGCTGTTGCCTGTTATCTTATTGAAGTTATTTACCTTAACTTGGAGATGAAGGTGGCTTTATCGGTATTGTAATAACTATCGACATCTAAAAGACGAATGTTCGTCTTCTTGAAAATAGAAGTAACGATGGCCACAAGGAAAGTATGATCGTCTGAAACAAACATACAAGCTAGGTGCTTGCTTAGGTTTACTTGCTCGGTTGTGGGTCAATAGTAACATTTCATATATCATAAGGTGGACCATCTTTATTATACTAGCTATAAATATACAGCCAGCGTCACGCGATTTCACAAAATAAATCACAAAGAAAACACGTAAAATGTTCATGTAGCCAGCGATTAAAGCTGTGCGTTGATACATAGTTCAGTCCAGTCAATCAGTCAGGACTTCCAGTTTTATTTCTGAATTTTTCATGTATAAATGGTCCTTTGGAATCCAGAAGACTCGTTAGAATCTAGATGGTGTGATAGAAAATGCAATCTAAAATGCAACACTTTTAACTTTAAATAGCGATCATCGAGAGTCCCGAGCGGAAATAGGCAGACGGCAGTGAACTCTTCAACTTGGATGGCATGGCAATATTATGTATTCTGTCACGTAGGTACAACTAAATTTTACTGTGGTCCTGTGACGTCCAACACTCAAGGCCCCTATGAGCTAATTTTTAACCGACTTCAAACAAAGAGGAGGTTCTAAATTCGACCCGTATATTTTTTGTATGTGGATATGTTCACATAATATGCATTTGTCGTCGGATTTCGATAAAAAATATTAACTGATGTTATTGTCTTGTCCACAGCGCCGCCTGACCCAAAAGTACAGCATAGCAGTCGGAGTCCCGACCCTAGTCATCCGTGGCAGGCCGGTCCGAGACGCGCTACTCGATGACCCTCTAGGGGAGAAGTTTCCTTGGCCAGCGCCTCCCCTACACGAGGTCCTACGAGGGGTGCAGTTGCAGGGAGATGAGAAGAGCGTACTGTATGAGGAGTTACCGAGTGATGCACTCAGAGTGTTCTACTTTGCTGCTCATTGGGTGAGTCTAAAGTTGATCTTTTAACCACTTTGGCACTTTAGACGAGAGTTTCCAATGGAAAGGATCTCCTCTACATGAGGTTCTACGAGGGGTGCAGTTGCGGGGTGATGGGGAGAACTTACTGCATGAGGTGGAGGTTTACCGAGAGTGATGCACTTTTTGAGTAAGTCAAAGGTTGACCTTTTAGGCGAGAGGGTTCCTGGCCAGCACTTTACATCAAAAGTGTAGTAGTAGGGAGAAAAGGATATTATAGGGAGTGACTACAAGATGGTCCTTGGACTAGTAACGTATTCACTGATATTTGGTCAAATGTTCAGTGTGTAGCAACGCCATTATTTACTGAATAGATCGCTGACGATAAAGGTTACGTCATATGGCAGTGCGATATCCCACTCAAGCTTGCACAGGCTTTGAGTTTGTGCAGACTCTAGTTTAAACCCAGTTCAGTGCTGAATTTGCGTTTGCAAGTTATCAGTGCCTCTCAGAGAGGGATTGTCCTTCGGGACAGAGATGGCGCCTGAAAAGGTGGCTGTCTCTATCCCGATCCACGACCGGGGGTCATGTAGTGACCATGGTCTCTGTATACTGTGTTGCAGTGTCCCCCGTGCCGAGCCTTCACTCCCAGCCTATGCAGCGCCCTGTCAGCTGTACGTAAGAGAAGAGCGAAGTATGCAAACACACAACTTATATTGGTCTCCAGCGATAGGTAAGTTTAGTTACCACAACCATTCATACATAGACTGATAAACACATAACCCTTTTTTGCCTTTGGGTTAAAGGAGTGGTCACGTGGGTGTACATTGTCTACCACAACGAGAACTTACATTGTAATGTTGACGTCATCTGTATACAACCATGAGAATGCCCAGGTTGACGAATAAAATTTTTTGAAAGCGACTGAGTTAGGTATAAAGGTCTCATAATTGGGAAATGTATACGTGATTTTAAGAAACGGGTTTCCACGCGATGATTTCCTTCACTGTAAGAGCAACGTTAGAGCACATAATTGTTTATCAAAGAAATCAATGGTCTGCATCTGCCGGGATCCGAAGCCACAACCCTCGTAATGAAAGTCGGGGTATCTACCACTAGATGAGGTAGAGGTCTTAGTAGAAAGAAGTAATAGTATAATATGCAAACTTGCCTGTTTTCTGCAGGCAAGTTTGCATATTATATAAACGGACAAGTGATGCATGTGTCATATTTCCTACATTTTCTACAACTTAAGAGGACAGTTGCTACCTACTCTTTCTCAATACAAACGTAGTCGACTGTTTCCTCCCTGGATAAAGACATTAGAGCAAATATGTTTATGCCATAAAACCTACCTATATCTGACATGACTAATGACTATGCCCCTACGTTTTGGTTTTTTACATTTTCTTATTAGAATAGAAATAAAATTCAGAAAAATTAGAAAATGGAAAAAATCAAAACGCAGGGCCATGGCTGATATATTATAGCATAAACATATTTTTTCTAATATCATTATCCAGAGAGAAAACGACTACGTTTGTAAAGTTTGGATGGAAAAAAGAGTAGGTAGACTGTCCCCTTTAGTGACCTTTCCTACGACTTATTTTACCGGTCCCGGGAAAGTGTATAAAAGTTGGGCAACTGCAAACTGTGGTACGACCGATAATGATTCGCACGAGGTACCTAGTACCTCCCTCAAAGAAACCCAACCTCAAGGTAGCAAGAAACATTTGTTCCCAAGTAATTTTCCACTCCAGTACCCATAATCCATTCACGTTACTTTCTCCGTATTTCAAAGGCATTCTTATGGATTTCAAAAAGATAATCCCAGGGTGACAGCACGTGCTCACGCGGCAACGGTTCGACATACGACTGAGGCTAGGGCGTCAGCTAGACGCAGTTTTATCGTCTCATTTTCCGAGACTAGGTACCGTATCTGCTGTTTTTGTCTTCATCTAAGGGTACGACCGACAATGATTCGCACGAGGTACCTAGTTGCCTCAAACAAACCCAACCTCAAGGTAGCAAGAAACATTTGTTCCCAAGCAATTCTCCACTCCAGTACCCATAATCCATTCACGTAACTTTCTCCGTATTTCTAGTTATTCGATTTATGTTCCTACTTCCAACTGTTATTGGAAAGTTTCTTACTTACCTCAACCTACCTACCTACTACATGCATACATACTAGATAGGTAGGGCAGATGACCCAGTTTTGGCCAAACATTTTAATAGCCTTATCAATAAACGTGGAGTAAGGTCGGAGTAGTGAGAACATGCTTTGTCTTTTTTCATGACAAGCCTAGGCTTTCAAAATTGACAAACAGAAACAAAAAGTGGTAAAATTGCTACGACCTTACTCCACGTTTATTAATAAGGCTATAGGAGTTCTCCCACTTTGAGGCGTTCATAATCTACACTAATATTATAAAGCTGAGAAGTTTGTTTGTTTGAACGCGCTAATCTCAGGAACCGCTGGTCCGATTTGAAAAATTATTTCAGTTTCATTTTTTAAAAAAATAAGCGGACGAAGTTGCAGGCACTGCTAGTTATTGATTAGTTATTATTGTCAAAGACAGTATTTTTTTGTGAAAAGCCATTAAAAATATATTATTCTAGCCTTACAAACCCTTTATTTGTTTATATAGGTAGGTACCTACATAAAATAGAAATAGAAACTTATTTATAAAAAAAGTCATTTTGTGCCAGTTCTGTCCATCCAAAATAAAACAAAGTATTTTTAAATCAAAAATGTAAATAGTAAATTATGCCACAGTTATCTCATCCGGCCGGGATATCGTAGTTGTCTTAACTACAACTCTGTTACATCCCAAAAGACCACAAAGAGGTCAGTGGCCACAACCGGGTCTTCTGCCCTATACATACCTACTGAACAAACACAAATACTGTCTTGTTACCGGCGATGACCGAACGGACAATGGACACTTGGACAGGTTAAGCTGCTGTGTTTATTAACTTAAAAGTACCTACGCCTTTATTGATAAACATTTATAATGTATTCTTCCGGTTGGTTTTAATTGCGTTGTTACAAAATGCCTTACAAAAGAGTTTATTTAAAATAAGAAAATTAAATATTTAAGTATTAATACTAGTCACCGTAACACAAGCCGAATAGCTTTCTACGGGGCTAGATGTCGTTGTGTGTTGTTCACGAAATTAATTTATTTATAATTATGAAACTAACTTAAAGTTAGTTAGTCCTCCTAGATAGTTAGTTAGTTAGTCTTATACCTAAGTCGTAAAACAGAACTAGCTAAAAGTTACTTAGTTCGGTTTTACGACTTACGACGAGATACGGCCGATTACAGAAACAGCACTTTTCTGTTCACATTTATTTGAAAGTGACAACTTTTTATTTACTTTTTCCTTTAAAATTAACAGTTCGTTGTTTACATTTTTGATCTAAGATTCTGAAACAGAGAATAGCGAATGTAACTGTCAAATTGTATATCCGTGAATGCAAAAAGCAACAATTTCAATTGTTTCAATCGAGATTTGTTAGCAACAGACTTACGTAAACAGGGGCCTGGTCTCATTCCAATTTAATGAAATTGCAAAATCACATTGGCTAAACAGTGGTTATTGCACCCGACTCCCCCTGCGTTTTGCATCTGTTTTCCAACAAATACGACGGCAGCCCCATCTACTTAACATTGCTGCATTACAAATTGTGTGTAGGTACACTGGCCACGTCCGGAGGGAAATTGAACGATTTTAGGGTTCCGTAAAACAATACTGCGTTACTTAAAGTACCTAACGTTTCAAATCTTACTAATATTATAAAGGTGTAGGTACGTTTGTGTTTAAGTAAACGCGTATGTTTGTAACTCCTACACGCAAAAATTACTAAACCGATTGTGATGAAACTTAGTACCTACCTATGCAAATAGCTGAAGATCTGGGCACCCAAGTCTGCTCACAGAATCGTGTCAGAATAGAGTATCGATAGAATAATAATTGTCATATTTCAAGTGTAATTGACTAGGGCATGCAACCCGGTTATTTCGGCTAATCGAAAACCGGGTTTCCGGCTGTATCGTCCAGCCTTTTGTTCTAATTTCAAATGTTAATTTTCATTAAGTTAGGTACGTGTTCTTTCTTAATTTTTAAACGCATCCAAATGCTCTGTTGGTTGTGACGTCATGCATTTTATCCAATGACAAGCAAGAATTCAAATTGCATTGTGTGGACCATCAACCAATGAGAGACACTTCACTTCTGCATTCTCTACTGCCACATTGATGTCGTGAAAAAACGTGGTCTTCAACTGTGAAGCGTTTGAATTTTGATAAACTGTTCAGTATTGTGTATTTTCGTGATATTTCCTCATAATACGAGAAAGTGACTAATCTCCAAAGCGTTTGTGTATAATTTGTACATCGAGCGAGCTGATCTCGCCCCGGACTGACCCTTGGATTAAACCCACCTCACCTAGCAGACCGAATTGCAGCCAACAAAAAGTACGTGAAGTCAGGTAAGTCCACACAAATATTGTCTTTTGATAATGTACTGGCTTTGCGATCAATAAGAGCATTTGGTCCCCCTTGAATGTGTAGGAAAAGAAAGGTTACCACACATTCTTTTTGGCACCCCGAACAGGGACATAAAACTAGGCGCCCGAATTCATGCATTAAAACAATCTTAAATTCATCCCAGAATCGTATTATTCTTAAAGTAATTTCGTTCGAAACATTAATTTGGATTAACTTTCTCAATCCACCCACATTCAAAATTGTAAACGTAGATAGTAATTTTTACGTACGTACATGTTTTATGAACATTATTTATAGTCTAAAACATTGGTTAAATATCGTAGTGGACATAACTTTGTTAATATTCGAGAAATTTCATTGCAAAAATCAAAATTCAAACGCATTCTTCGCAATAACCCGATCAAATTCGAATAGTCATACTTCATACCGCCCGGGTTATATCTCGACACGACATCTCAACTTAGACGGATAATGTATAGGTCAAATTCAAATACGCGGTGTTCAAAAGTGTTGGAATAATTATTATATCATTGCCCTTATGGAATTTATTTGTTCTCATGCAAACTTCTCAATTCAAAATCGCTGCAGGAGACAATAAATTCAATTTTCAAAATCGTTCATTGATGTAAAATATTTCCAAAGTTAATTCAAATAAGTGACCGCGAGTTGTTTGTTTTGATATAAAATACCTATTATCCATTCTACATTTGTGTGATATTGTTACCTCGTTCGATCTACCGATCTATCAGCTGATTCTTTACGTCGCCGTAGCGCCGCCGCCGTGTTGTAAGTACATACTTATACGTACATCTTCTAATTGTTACGACACGGGTCTCAAGTAAACAAACTTACCGTTATTATCAGTGATAGTGTTATTCATTGTATAAAGTGCACATTTTAGTAGTTTTAGGTGATTGATAGTTGTTATTGATAGCCTACTCGAGTGTTTTTTAACATTGCAAGTTTTATTCTATTCTCGTACGGTGAGTTAATACATTTTTTTTATTAACTCATTAATATTCGTTCTCATACTTGATAATAGTTGAGTTGGGGTATTTATATTGAACATACGTACTATAATACTGGTATATAGTGATTGTTTATCATCATGCCTACCTTGCCAACTAAACGTTCCTCTTTTTCTAAAGCTAAGTTAATGTCTAAACCTAAAGATAACGGTACCAAGGAATTTTCAGTCAGTGATTTACCTAACTTACGCCGCAAGCGTACTTTAGCAATAAATAGACTTAAGCGAGTGTTAGAGGTAGCTAAGCGTGCATCAGCGGATTCATCTCAAATAGATTTATTTTTTGCACATTATTCGGCTGTGGAAAAATATGCGGAAAGTTTCGAAGACAGTCATGCAGACATTTTGTGCGTATTGAGCGCGACAGAACCCACTTCGGATCCGTTTTTTGATGACGATCTTCGACAAGATTTTGATGACACTTATTTCGAAATAGTGGCTATTCACCGCCGATTGTTCCCGTCGAAAGATTGTACTTCTTCGTCTAATACAAAATGTAATATTAAGCTACCAAAAATACAAATTCCTCTCTTCTCTGGAGACATCAAATCATGGACAAAATTCTATGATATTTTCAACTCTTTGGTTCATTCAAATACTTCACTGACGGATACGGACCGTATGCATTATCTTTTAAATAGCTTAACAGGTGACGCCTTAGCTTTACTTCGTACTTTTCCTGTCGATGGTAATTATTACAGCGAAGCTTATCAAACGTTAGTAGCGCGTTATAAGAATAAACGTGAATTAGCATTTACGTGTTGGAAAGAAATACTTAACGTTAACTTTAAAGTTAACTCTCCACAAGAATTTAGGCACGTTCTTGATTTGTTTAATGAAAATCTAACAATTTTAAGTAGTCTTAATTTACCTACAAACCACTGGGACTTTATTCTTTCTTATCTTATTTTATCCAAACTAGATTCTAAAGTACGCTGTGAGTTCGAAAAAGATAATTCTGAAGTGGAGTTACCAACTTACAGGAACTTAAAGAATTTTCTTTATTCAAAGTGTGAGGCTCTCATGCGAGACACACACTTTTCTAATTCTAACTCAAGTGAAAATAAATCTGTTAGTAGTAACTCACATAGGAATAAGTCAAAACCTGGTGACTTAAATAGGGTCACATCTTCTTTTCTTTCCAATACGAATGAAGTAAAATCAAATAAACCGTTAATTAAACATATTCAACTGAATACAAATAAGTGTTCGTTTTGTTCACAAGGTCATACTATTTTTCAATGTGAAACATTTTTAAAGAAATCCGTTCAAGAACGCGCAGATCATGCAAAAGCAAATCGTTGGTGTTTTAATTGTTTAAAGCCATCGCACACTGTAAAGGAGTGTAGGTCTGTTTTCAACTGTCAAACCTGTCATAAAAGGCATCATTCTCTTCTGCATCGAGATGTTCAACCTTCAGAGAGTCATCAAGAACCTGACCCTTCTCATGTTCTAACTAGTGTTAGAAATCATTCTGTAGTTCTGCTGTCTACCGCTGTCGTTAAAGTCCGTGACTCAAACGGTCAGTTCAAATCTTTACGTGCGTTGATTGACTCAGGCAGTCAATCACATTTCATTACTGAACGTGCAGCAGAAAACTTAGGGTTTAAGCGTTATAGTATTCAACACAAACTTCTGGGTTTAGGTAACACTTCTACTTCGGCCTCTGGGGTTGTTAATTTCGAACTAGTAGGTAACAATTCAATTAGTTTCAATATCGAAGCGTTAACGTTGCCAGTGATATGCGGCAATATGCCCAGTACCCGGTTAGATCCGTCTGCCTGGGAACATCTAAATAGTTTATCACTGGCTGATCCGCACTGGTATAAACCAGGTCCTATCGACATTCTACTCGGAGCTGAGATATTTTCTTCTTTGCTTCTTCCAGGCCACCTGTCGGGTGGATCCAGTCAACCTACAGCGTTAAATACAATTTTCGGCTGGGTAGTGCTGGGAAAAGCAAGTTGTCCAGCTCACAACGTAGTTTCTTCATTTTGTATTTCAGATGATCGTTCACTTCATGACCAGATTCAAAAATTCTGGGATTTGGAGACTGTTCCACAAGTGTCACAACTTTCTCATGATGAGGAGTTATGTGAAAATTCATTTATAGAGTCTCATTCACGTGATCAATCTGGAAGATATATCGTTTCGTTGCCCTTTAAGGAGAAGCGCAGTTCTGTCTCCTTCTCAGGGTCTCGTAAAGTAGCGCTGCATCGGTTCTATCTTCTTGAACGTAAACTCTCAGGAAATTCGGTTCTTCGAGAACAATATTCAGAGTTCATGGCTGACTATCTGAGTAGTGGTCACATGAGTCTCGTACCTGCAGAGGATCTTTCGAATGGGAAATATTATATCCCACATCATTGTGTTATTCGCCCCGACAGTGCTACTACTAAGCTCCGCGTTGTTTTCGACGCGTCCGCAAAAGATAGTCAAGGTTCTTCCTTGAACGATGCTTTGCTTATCGGTCCCAAACTACAAACAGATCTTTCAGAAATCTTATTACGGTTCCGTGTTCATCGGTATGTTTTCACAGCAGATGTTAAGCAAATGTATCGACAAGTTCTAATGTGTGAAAACGATCGTAATTACCAAAGAATATTTTGGAGATTCAACTCTTCGCAACCTGTACAAGAGTACAGGCTGAATACGGTTACATACGGTGTCTCTTCGGCTCCCTTCTTAGCATGTCGCACTCTAAGACAGTTAGCAAATGATGACGGAAATGAACTGCAACTTGCTCGCAAAATTATCATTGATGATACTTATGTCGATGACATAGTCAGCGGATTTTCAGAATTGCCCCTCGCTCTCAAAGCAAAACAACAAGTCATTGAACTTCTTAACAAGGGTAATTTTAAGTTGCGAAAGTGGGCCAGTAACACACCTCAGATACTAGCGGATTTACCTCCTGAACATTGCTGTATTGACAATGTTTCGATGGAATTAGAGGACAGCTGCACGGTAAAAATTCTCGGTCTCAAATGGGATCCACGGCATGACAATTTCATATTTGATGTCCAACCGTTAGAACGTAAATGTACTAAACGTACGATCTTAAGTGAACTTGCCCGCATCTTCGATCCACTAGGTTTTCTGTCTCCGTTAACATTTTTAGCTAAAACAATAGTTCAAAAGCAGATGGCAGGATGTTCATGGGATGATTCACCCCCTGAATCAATAAAGCGTCAATGGGAAAATTACATTAAGCAATTGCCTTTCCTTCGAAATCTTCGGATACCGCGTTGTATTTCCCTTGATCAAATCAAATCTTGTCAAATACAAGGTTTTGCCGATAGTTCTGAGCTTGGTTTTGCAGCCGTTTGTTACCTTCGTATCCTCGATCTCCATGATAACATATATGTCGTTTTCGTTACTTCTAAAACAAAAGTTGCTCCCGTGAAAAAGATTTCTCTCCCTCGACTTGAGCTATGCGCCTCTACTCTTCTTGCAGATCTTATCGCATTCTTTAAGCAAGTGTACGCACCTCTGCTTCCCATCACTGAAACATATGCATGGTCAGATTCAACAGTGACTCTCTCATGGATTCGCTCACCTTCCTCTCGTTGGAAGACCTTTGTCGCCAACCGCGTTTCTCATATTCAGCAAACAATACCTGACGCCATTTGGAACCACGTGCCTTCTTCCGATAATCCCGCTGATATAGCATCTCGCGGTCTGCTTCCAGCGGACATCATCGATAATTCGTTATGGTGGGCGGGACCAGCTTGGCTTTCTCAATCTAGTGATCATTGGCCTTCAAGAGTCGTGACTGAGTCTGAGAGTGACAGCGTTCGTGGAGAAGAGAAAACCCATGTTCTTATTGTAGACAAAGAAGTTACACATCTGTTAGATTTTCTGTTGGATCGCTATTCATCAATTCGCAAAATTCAACGTATTCTCGGTTATTGTCTTCGATTCATTCGTAATATTCGTCCTCATCCTTCTAGTAGTTTCGGAAAATGTTTAAGTAGCTTCGAACTTCATTCAGCGTTAATGATAATTGTTAAACACGTTCAATATCAGCAGTTTCATGATGAAATAAACCGTTTAAACAAGGGTTTATTAGTTTCCAAAGTTTTCCGAAAATTAAATCCTTTCTTAGATAGTCAGGGTATCCTCAGGGTGGGCGGTCGCTTAGCTCGTTCTGGTTTAGAGTATGAACACAAACATCCAGCATTTTTACCTAGTCATTCTATTCTTACTAGTAAAATCATATTGGCAATGCATCGCGAAAATTGTCATGCTGGTATTAACACTATGCAGTATCTTCTTACTCAACAGTTTTGGATACTCTCAGCTAAGCGTACTATACGGCGTTGTGTATCAAAGTGTATTCAATGTTACCGTACAAATCCAACGCCTGTTGAACCCTTTATGAGTGATTTACCATCCTTTCGAGTAAATCAAGTTAAGCCATTCTCTGTAGTAGGTGTGGATTATGGTGGCCCTTTTACCATTAGATCGGGCCGTCATAGAGGGGCTAAGACAAGTAAAGCCTATCTCTGTTTGTTTGTGTGTCTTACTACTAAGGCACTTCACTTAGAACTTGTATCAGACTTGAGCTCTGATGCATTTATCGCTGCTCTTCGCCGTTTTTCCAGTAGACGCGGAAGAGTTTCCACAATTCATTGTGATAATGGGACCAACTTCGTTGGTGCTCATCGTCAACTAAATACGTATCTTCAAAATGCTGCACAATTAGAGCATATCAATTTTAAGTATAACCCACCCGCTGCCTCACACATGGGCGGAGTTTGGGAAATTCAAATCAAAGCAGTCAAAACACATTTGTACCGTATAGTAGGAAGTCAATGTTTAACTTTCGAAGAGTTATCAACTCTTTTTACACAAATTGAAGCTGTGTTAAATTCGCGACCACTTTGTCCCTTAAGTTCAGATCCAAACGACGTTTCGGTACTTACGCCCGGCCATTTTCTTACTCTTGAATCGTTAACATCTGTTCCGGATGAAGATGTGTCTACTATGAATATAAATCGGCTTCAGAGATGGCAACTCATACAGCATTTCCAACAAGTATTCTGGAAACGGTGGAAGTCCGAATACCTTCACACGTTAACCCAGCGGGCAAAGTGGAACAAGACTTCTAGACCACTGACTGAAGGTTCTTTGGTAATCGTTAAAACAGACAACGCCGTTCCGTTGTATTGGCCGTTAGCTCGAATCGTAAAATTATTTCCCGGCCCGGACGGTGTGACACGCGTTGCATCCATTCGTATGGTGAATGGATCAGTTCTTACTCGTCCTTTAGTGAAGCTATGCCCACTACCGGATCAATCAGATTGATCGTATTCTGATCGTTCATAGCTTCAATTAATCTTAGTTTCCAAATAGTTTTAGGTGTTTATATGCATGTACTCGTACGTATCTAAAGAAACTTAGTAGTAATCTTAGTAGGTTAAAACTTTGTTAGTTATTCGAAAATACTATGTTGTATTTTGGTGGGCGGTATGTATCGTCCAGCCTTTTGTTCTAATTTCAAATGTTAATTTTCATTAAGTTAGGTACGTGTTCTTTCTTAATTTTTAAACGCATCCAAATGCTCTGTTGGTTGTGACGTCATGCATTTTATCCAATGACAAGCAAGAATTCAAATTGCATTGTGTGGACCATCAACCAATGAGAGACACTTCACTTCTGCATTCTCTACTGCCACATTGATGTCGTGAAAAAACGTGGTCTTCAACTGTGAAGCGTTTGAATTTTGATAAACTGTTCAGTATTGTGTATTTTCGTGATATTTCCTCATAATACGAGAAAGTGACTAATCTCCAAAGCGTTTGTGTATAATTTGTACATCGAGCGAGCTGATCTCGCCCCGGACTGACCCTTGGATTAAACCCACCTCACCTAGCAGACCGAATTGCAGCCAACAAAAAGTACGTGAAGTCAGGTAAGTCCACACAAATATTGTCTTTTGATAATGTACTGGCTTTGCGATCAATAAGAGCATTTGGTCCCCCTTGAATGTGTAGGAAAAGAAAGGTTACCACACACCGGCATATTTTAAAAGAAAAAAAAACCGTTTTTTTTTGTTTCATTAACCGGTTTTTTCGGTTATTTTGGGTTTTTATATTCTTTACACAGCAACACTGAATATCTGCTATATCGATAGTAATCGATTAGAAAATTTTATTTTTCTGTAAACGGCATCACTGCGTGATTTAATTAGCCAGACAACACTGCATGGTATGTCAAAATTGGCATTGGTTTGATTGATTCGTTATGATTTGAGGTTATCTTTTATTTTTCACAATATTAAAGTGAAATTCAGTGAACTTGTGGTGGTTTTTTGTAAGTACCAAGTGAAATTTTATTTGTTAGTATAGCTCAGTACAATTTGCTATTTTGCGATGTTCAATCACTTCACGATTTCAATGCTAGCTTTTCAGCTAATTTGTTTGCCTGTACAATTTGCTATTTTGCAATATTCAATCACATCACGATTTCAATGCTAGCTTTTAAGCTTATTTGTTTATTTATTACAGGCAGTGAAGCGACTAGCGACTATGTGTTTTGTAAATTTTTGGTGCAATAAAGTTTTTATCTATCTATCTATCTAGACCAGTCTTTCCCAACGTGGGCGATAACGCCCCCTTGTGGGCGCTGCAGGCCTAAATGGGGGCGGTAAGAGACCCAGAAAAAAAGGGGGCGTTGTGTAGGGCTTTGGGGTCGATTTATAATTTCATCTACCTAGCTAGGAAGACTCTTAGACACCGACTGAGCTCTCGACTCTCGACTACATTTTGTGAACATCAACTAATATTAATTAAGATATAGCTCAAACTCGGTTCGATATAATAGACCGCGGGCAATCATGTTTTAACAAGTTTTTGTTAAATAATCCGATTTGTACATTCCTGTATCAATCGGCTGGTTCTATAATACTTGTTCTTGCTTGTCGAGTACGATTGGGCGTCGAATGAGATAAACGAGTTAATGCACGTTTGTCTTATTCCTGTTGGTGCGTGCTGCTTATGCAATCCTATATAAACGACGTAAATTTATTTTATTTCCATTTGCGGTTTCGCGCATAATAGATAAGCAGTACTTGATTTCAACACTTACGTATTTCTCAAAACAAAACAATGTCGGAAGTAAAAAAGAAGAGACGGCAATACTCTGCGGAATATATTAAATTCGGATTTATTGAAAATCCCACAAACCCGTCGTCGCCTTTGTGTCTTCTATGTCTAAAAACATTTTCGAATGAAGCAATGAAGCCTTCAAGACTGCAAGATCATTTGAATAAAATGCATCTCCATCTTCATCTCCAGATAAGAAAGACAAGAATGTAGCATATTTTCACGACCTAGAGAAGAAGCATAATATTCAGCCAAGTGTATCAAAACTATTTTCGGCGGCTGCTAAGCAAGATGACGACGGACTTCGAGCTTCGTACAATATCTCTTTGTTAATTGCTCAAAAAGGCAAACCACACAACATCGGAGAAGAGTTAATTTTGCCAGCAATAAAGGAAGTAATAACTACTGTGCTTCATAAACCGGCCGCAGATATTATCCGAAGAATTCCTTTGAGTAATAATTCTGTGCAAAGACGAATTGATGAAATGGCTGAAAACATTGAAGAATCATTGTGCAATCATCTGAGGACTAGTCAATTCTCAATTCAGCTCGATGAGTCCACTTTACCAACTAATGAAGCGTTGTTGCTATCTTACGTGAGGTTTATTAAAGATGAGAAAATACGTGAAGAACTATTGTTTGCCAGAAATTTGGAGACAGATACAAAAGGCGAAACCATATTCAATACATTGGAAAAGTTTTGTAAAGAGAAAGAGATTCCTTTGAAAAATATTATATCAGTTGCTACGGATGGCGCTCCGGCTATGACAGGGCGCCATAAAGGCTTCATAGCATACTTAAAGAATAAAATTCCAGATGTCCTTGCTATACATTGCGTTATTCATAGACAACATTTGGTTGCTAGAAACTTAAGTGAACGACTATTTCAATCACTGCAATATGTCATCAAAGCAGTCAATAAAATCCGTAGCAGCTCTTTGAATGATAGATTATTTCATCAGCTTTGTGTTACTAATGACGAAGATTTCAACCGTTTGTTGCTTCATACTGAAGTTCGTTGGCTGTCAAGAGGCAATTGTCTGATTCGATTTTACAACCTGTTTAACTCTGTGATAGAGTTCTTGGAAACTAAAGATACAGAACTGCGCAACAAGCTCATAACATCAAAGAATGATATAGCTTACATGACAGACCTGTATAAATTGTTCAACGACATGAACCTCCAACTGCAAGGCGATGAACTAAATTTAATTAAAACAAAAAATGTCGTTGCTGCTTTCGCAGCCAAACTGCTTCTGCACAAAAAGAATATGGGCAGACGTGAGTTTCACAATTTTCCGAATTTATCAGTATCCTGCAGTAACGACGACTTGTTTGCCTACTGCCAACATTTGGAAAATCTCCACATTGACTTCACCGAACGATACCAGGACATTTTAAACTTGGAAATACCAGACTGGGTGTTGGATCCGTTTTCAAATGTCAACACAGCAACGTCACCTCAGCTGGAAGAAGAACTTATAGAATTGACAACAAACGAAGAAATAAAAATCAAATTCAAAAATGGATATCAAGAATTTTGGCTACAAAAACCGATCCCGCAATTGTACCCTGGATTGTGGTCAATTGTTCAACGATTCTTGATAGCATTCCCATCGTCATATTTGTGTGAACGTGGATTTAGTGCTGTGGCAACGCTGCTTACTAAAAAGAGAAATCGTTTGCGTGTTACCGAACGTGGCGACTTGCGGCTGTTTTTGAGTAAATTGGAACCTGATAGCAACAAACTTATTGAAAAGCATCAGATTCAACCTTCACATTAGTTTTTATATAAGAATTGATTATGTTTGTTTTATTTTCAATAAAAGATACTCTGTCCGAATACTATAAAGTTGCGTTTCAATAATCAGTTATAAGTACTTAGCGGTTTTTAAGTATGTTTAAAAAGGGGGGCGTTAAAAAATAATTTATTCTTAAAGTGGGCAGTAGACAAAAAAAGGTTGGGACCCCTGATCTAGACGATTGTTTTACATTGGTTTAAATAACTAAGTGTGGGTAATCTTTAAGCTAAACCGCTTGTTAAGCCTCTGCAGTAGGCTAGAACTGCAAACTCCTGATTTTTCTTGGACGGTTAACTCCATGATATATTTGAAACATCAGTTTTGAAAACAATGCTTATAGTCCATTGAAATGTTTCATTTTTTTGGTTGGTCCTAGTTTGTGGGGTTGTGGCTCTGGTCCCACGGCCGCCATCTTGGAAAAAGGGGTTCAAATGGTTTTTATGGTTTATTTGAGGAGATATAGGTCTCACAAAAAAAAAACATTTTGTGTTGCAAATAAGATTATCTACCACTTTTGTTAAGTAACTTTTAGTCGTAGAACTAAAAATAAAAAGTTATACCTAAGCAAAAATCCATGAAAATTTGAGAAACAAATTCTATTGGTTATTTATAAATGGATTTTGATTATATTCTATTTTATCTTTTTTCATTTCTATTTTTAATTCTCAATTACGGTCTGACTTTTGGTGCCTTTCCTTATATATTTAACATTTTTTCTTCAGAAAGTCAGGTCGTAGACAACAATAATTATAAAACGAAACGAACAATATAATGTTGTTCAACAAAGTTCAAGTGATATGCAGCTGTAATTTTGATTTTGCATTTTATAATACTTTTATTTATGCTTTTGATTGTTTGATAATTGTTTTATAATTAGGCAGTGTTTTGCCGATTTTTTTTTGTTGATTTTTGAATTTCCCTAAAGAAATTATACTTTTTTCCATCATTTATATGCTTTTTTAGTAAGCTTTTAAGGCTATTAAGTAGGCTAAGTAGTAAGGCTATTTTCATTAATTAAAATAAGGATAATATGTGAATGGTTTTTGCAATTTGAAAATAGAGGCAAAAAAATCTTATTTAAAGACCGATTTCACCGAAAAACCCGGTTAACCGGTTATTTTAAAAAAATAATCGAAAAAATAACTGATTTTTTTTTCGTCCGGTATTGCATTCCCTATAATTGACACAAATGAACGTCAAATATGACAATTACTACTCTATCGACACTCTATTGAGACACGACTGTGAGAGCAGACTTGGGACCCTGGATTAAGACTAAAGGTAAGTACTTTTTATATGATAGGTACAGATATTCGTTATCGGGACTTACGCGGGGAAACTACCCATTATCAACATCAATGCACATCTATATACCATCGAAAGCTATTATCCCACCAATAATAAAGGTAAAATTTTGGGCGTGTGAACGTGTAGGTATGTGTTTGTTGGTTATCTTATCAATACGCGATATGCCATAAACGGGTAAAACCGTCACATAAACAAATAAATAAAGGCTTATTGATCTATACCAAAAAAACAAGCACCAGTTTTCCCTAAATCAATTTATCAATATCGTACGGAACCCCGCATTGAATTATTCGACTCCATTACGTAAGTTAATGCAATATTCATCTGAAATTGTATTGTTTGGTATTCAATTGGTTGATTTATCTGTTTTTGTTTAGCAAATACGTAACTATGTTTTGTGCAAGGTTGTTAGTGAAATAGATTTATTGCTGTTTTCGTGATGTCGGATAGAAATTGAAACTATTTGTTCGGTTTTATTCGCGTGGTGTTTATTGGTACTTTTGGCATGACCATTAAGGTCTCTTCTTCTTATTCAATCCTTCTGGGTTGAAGAAAACGAATTGATCAAATTGTCAAAAATCTAAAATGGAATTAATCAAGAAGAATTAGATCCAATTAAGGCCTTGACAGGTGAAAATAGCCTATGTTTTACATAGGCTATCTATCTACATACCGAGTTTCATCACAATCGGGTCAGCGGTTTTTGCGTGAAGCAGCAACAAACAACAAACTAACAAACATTCACCTTTGTAATATTAGTAAGGAAGTAGGACGCCTTGGAGCGATTAGTATTAGTACCAGTATTTGGAGCGGGCGGAACTAACCCTTTCTATCGATATGGAATAATAAATAGGTCAAAGTTTCATTCATTGAAGATGGAGCGACAGGCAGTCGGCCGATCAAAGATTGTGTTTACATCCCCCCAATCTGCCAAAATTCACCCCCCTTTTCACCCCCTTTTATACCCCCGCCTCGTAACACGATCAAATCGACTAGAACTAACAGCAAGGCTATTCAGAGATTGGGGTAACAGGAGCGTATTAGACTGTTGCATAATCTATGGCACGTAGCGCAGGGTTGCCTGTGAAACTTTTGTTTTATAATGACTTCGCACGGTTTGTGTATTTATTTATATTTATTTATTTATTTTATTTTTGTTTATTTTTATTTTTAGGTATAAGTATTCATTTATTTTATTTATTTATTTATATTTATTAGCCAGTGTCAATTTACTTTATTTACCTAGTTATTGCGCGTGTCAAAAATAACGCTTAATTTCGAATATTTTTCCTAATGGTTAAAAGGTTCGATATTTTTATTATGCTTCTGATAAGGGTCGAAATGCGACGGAAGAGTTCTTCCACAGGGTCCTAAGTGTTGTTATACAACTCTCGCGTTGAAAACTCTTTGAAAAATATATAATATTAATATCTGACCCGCATCATGTTCATGTTTTAGGATTTATGTTAAAGTAGTTTGAAATTAAAGACATTTTTCGGTTTGAACAATGCTAAAAGTAATAAAAACCACGCGATTCAAACCGAAAAATGTCTTTAATTTCAATACAACATCGCGAAAACAGAAGAAAAATCTATGTTAAAGTAGTTTTTTGAAAAAGTAGGAAAAAAGTCAAAGTAGTAAAAGAACACGACCCTTTAATAAAACTTCACTGTCCGTTTGCCTGTCTGTCTATCACCAGGCTGTATCTCATGAACTGTGATAGCTTGATTGATAATTTTCACAGGTGATATATTTCGGTATCCGCTAGAACAAGAAATACTAAAAACAAAATAAATAAATATTATTATTGTGAGATCTAATGAAAACTTGGTAAACACCATTTTCACTCTTATAGTTTAACTAAACTGATGTGCCGTGCCAGCCCTATCGGTTTCCCTCGCCTCACCAGCTGTTTTACATATTCTAACAATTTTTCTCCACTTGTCTAGACTCCTTGCTTATTTATAAGTTAATTTACATAAAGAAATTTTATTCTAACTTAATAGTGGGTATATTGTCTAAACTTAAATAAATGTTTGAATGCAGTAGAATAATAGCTTTTACTACATAGATATTACGATTGTGAATTTATTTTTTTAATATATTTTGCTTTCCATTTGTCCCTTTGAAAAAAATACTCGCTTAGCGTAGAGGTATAGAATTCATAAATTATTAATTTCTTCATTGAGCGACATTACTACTTTTTGAAAAGTACACGTACAGTAAGTACAATACAATTAGTAAGTGCAATTTCAGTATAATTAGTAAGTATAATAAGTAGTGTATGCGTATACATAGAGAGAAACCCAGACCAGAAGTAAATATTTATTTTCAAGCATAAATACTTGCACCCGGTAGGAATCAAACCCGCGACCCCTCCTGTATTGCAGTCGGGCATTTGCACGACGCGCCCCACAGAGGTCGTTATTTTAAATAGTTTGAATTTTGATATTGTCGCCAATAAGTCCATTTATCAGTCAATAATTCGCTAGGTCAAATTAAGGCCAGGGCGACATAAAAATATACTGAATTTATAGTGAACAAAATCTGTGAACATCACACAGCGCCATCTAGCCCCGTGGTAAGCTACTAAGCTTGTGTTACGGTGAATATAGACAACCGATATAATACTACAATTTAATATGTATTTAATTTACAAAACAAAAATATCATCATCTACCTAATCTAATAAAATGCTCAACCCTATCCTCACCCCGTTTCACCCCCTCATCTCACGTAACTATTACCTTCTCATAACCATCTCGACGCGTCCCCTATCAATCCCCTAAACCCCTAACCCTACAATAGGGCTATTGTTTCTATTGTTCGTAGATTACGGGATTTGTGACCCCCTCTGTACACAATCTCACCTAATGTCGCGTCGATCGTAAGGTACACTCAGGCTCCATTATTGCATAGTTGCATACTCAGTTTTTTTTTTAATATTTGACTATTTTTTTCAATCCATATCTATAAGCCTAAGAGTCCGTGGATGCCAGACTTTCGTTATTTTATAAAAGCTGAAAGTTTGTCAGGGCATGCTCCTGTATACAGGTAAGAACGCTGGACTATTATGAAGTTTGGCTTGTAGTGGTTTTGGCAGATAAACGGTACAAAGGTGTGGAAAATACCGATCTAAATTCATCAATGAAAAAAATGTGATTTTTAGGTTATTACCTCCAGAATATTATTAAATTGCCAGATTAACTAAATTAAATGAGAACTTAAGGCCAATGAGGCCAACTCTAAGAAACAGCAGATTTTAAAGTAAACTTTTAACTCAAAATTTTCAAAAATTACTTCGAATTTCCAAAAATCGTAGTACCTGCAATCAGGGTTCCCAACTTAGTACTTTCGGTGCTAGATTTGGCACTATTTTCGCAATACCAGCACTGTAATTTAACATTCAGCACCTAGCACTTAATTTAGCACTAAACAGCCAGCATTTTGATTTTTTTCGGGTCACTGTAGAAGCGAACTGCGAATGTTTTTAGTTGTGAATTTGTCAATTTAGTGTTTCGTGAACTACAAAACCTACAAAAATGGATATTCCTTTAAGTAAAAAAGTGAGTTAAGTTCAAAATTACAGAAAAGAGTGGGAGAACGATCCAAAATACAAAAAGAAAGTTTGAAAGCAATGTGTGTATTTTGCAAAACAGAATTTAATGCAAGAATATTTGAAATTAAGCGGCATTCCGAATCAAAAAAACGGGGCAAGTGCGACACTCGCGCATAAAGGGTTCCGTACCACTATCACAATTGGATACGGAACCCTAAAATGGTTTACAACAACCAATTTTTAAATTTTATAGGAAAATATGAAATCTTCGATTCTTACTCCCATCAAACGACCGAAACACTAAAAAAAAAAAAAAAACCTTGGCACAAAGAAAATCTGAAACATAAAAGAAACTCTTTGGTAAGTGAAGGCAGACTGGTATATTTGACAGATAGGGCGGCCATTTTGAATTCCATGACCAACTCGATTTGTCCTCCTGTCCCTGTTCCTGTCCTGACTCCTTGTTATTTTTGAAACACGTTTGTTGTATGGGAGCCCCTTTTAAATAATTGTTTTATTTTGTTTTTAGTATTTGTTGTTGTAGCGGCAACCGAAATACATCTTCTGTGAAAATTTCAACCTTCTAGCTATTACGGTTCATGAGATACAGCCTGGTGACAGACGGACGGACGGACGGACAGACAGACAGACAGACAGACAGACAGCGAAGTCTCAGTAATAGGGTCCCGTTTTTACCTTTAGGTACGGAACCCTAAAAACACATAGAAAAGTTGATGTCTAAATAATAGCACCTTTTTTTTAATTTTTTATCAATCTAGCACTATTTGAGATGTCATTTAGCACCAACCTAAGATAATGAGTTGGCAACCCTGCCTGCAATAGTTGTTAGAATGTGGTGGATATGCAATTTTGTGGCCGACCGTACACTGCAAGAAAGATATTCAATTTACTACAGATTTCATGCGATTTCTACGTTTTTGAGGAAGTTTTATAAACTTATACAGAAAGTTACGGGTTTGATTCCCGCCGGGGGCAAGTGTTTATTTTATATTTATTTATGTTGATGTTGTAGGTACATATTTTTGTATTATAAAGATATACTAAAGAATAGTGATGCAACGGATAGTTGTTTGGCCGGATACCGGATACCGGATACCGGATATTCGGCCTCATCACCGGCCGAATATCCGGTATCCGACCGCCGAATATTCGGCCGGCCAAACGATACCTACATTTTAGTTTGGCGGCGGGCGCGTCGTGCAGGTTTCAACCTGTTACGTATTGTAGGTTCGCGCGGACCGTTTTCTAGGCAAGAAACGAGTTTTATTAGGTCAGTACGTACGAAACTATTTCGTATGCAGTACACGTGCACCGGTGCACCCGCCTATTTTGCTGAATAGATAAGTTTTTTTTTGTTTAATGTGTATAGTAGTGTATACATGATTGTGAACTTGTACTTCATTCTGTGTTTATTTTATTTGTCTAAAATAATGGCAAATAAACGATCTCCGTTGTGGAACTATTATGAAATAGAAAAAGACCATTTTTCAAAGTTAAATACCAAACAGAATTCGGTATCCGGCCGGATAGTGCGCAACTATCCTGAATTCGGCCGGATAGTAAAATAATGGCCGGATAGGCCGGATACCGGATAGCAACCGGATATCCGTTGCATCTCTACTAAAGAAGTAAGTACCTATATGTAGTAGGTATCTCCGTTTTAGATTATAGGTAGGTACTATTGTGTCCGTTACCATAACACAAGCCTAGTTTCATAGTTTTTTTTATAAACGATAGATTAGACTATTATAGCACCAGATGTTAAGTGATGATAAGGTCTTAGATGTAGCACGCTAATCTAGAAGTACGAAGACGGCAGTGGAACAAGATCCGACGCGTCTTCCAAAGTGGCTGCGCCGGTCTACGTGTCGGAATTTCCCAAAAAAAAGATTGATTTTCCAAAAAAAACTTAATAAAACAAAACTTTTCGCCTAGACGTCTACAACCCATTTCAGCATCTATGAGGAGCTCATTGGCCTAGCTGTACATGCCGATCATGCACGATCGTGCCGGTTAAGCAACACTTGGCGCGGTCATTACTTGGACGGGTGACTAATAATAATTTGTGTGGCAAAAAATCATTTTCTCGAGCCTCTCTCCTCCTTGCAACGCACGTTGAGCAGTTGGTCCCGGTTATTATCTTAGATAGCAGTCGTTAGTTCAAGTTTTAGGCCTTAGGCCTTAGGGCGACCTGAAAACTCTAACACCAGGTGAGGCACACCACTATACGAAAAGAAGAAGATGAAGCATCTACCTATATACTCTTTCCAAAATAGGTAGGTACACTGTAAAATATGTGGGTAGGTATAAATTGTGTTAGATGGAGCAAACCACTTTCTAAGCTAAATAATTAAATAAGCGATAGTAACTTTGAACTTCAGCCACCATATTAGCATACCCAGTCCAACTTAGACGATAAGTTATTCTAAGTTATAGTCCGCTTAAATATTGACTACCTAGTTGTAGTTGCTGAGGCTACAAGGAGAAGCCTGTTGATAAATAATAGGTCTACTGCAGAATTTGTTTTATATGTACATCGATTATTGTCTCCATTCTCTTTCTCCATACAAACGTAGTTTACGTTTTCCTCCCTGGATAAAGACATTAGAGCAAATATGTTTATGCCATAAAACTTCTATCTGTCATGACATGACTATGCATCTACCTTTTTATTTTTTTCATTTTATTATTTTTTTATTTTTTATTATTATTTTAATTAAAAAATAAAAAAAAATAAAAGGTAGATGCATTGTCATGACAGATATAGGTTTTATGGCATAAACATATTTGCTCTAATGTCTTTATCCAGGGAGGAAAATTTAAACTACGTTTGTATGGAGAAAGAGAATGGAGACTATCCTCTTAAGGACTTTGTATACTATTATAGGTACTCTTTGTCTAGTCTTATCAAGAATGTAGACAAAGAACTGTCATTAAGAGGACTAGGTAATCTAATTAGAAAATGAAAAAGACGCAAAACGTAGGGGCATATTCATGGCTGATATACGTTTTATAGGATAGACATATTTGCTCTAATGTCCTTATCCAGGGAAAAAACAGTCGAGTACGTTTGTATGGAAAACCAGTTGGGAGACTGTTCTCTTAATACTGATCAAAATCCAATCTCCACCTGGCACTAACCCCGAATCCCCTAAATGTATTAAATCCCACATACCTAGTCTAATTGTATTCCTCAAATTGAATCCGTAATTAAAATGGCTCCCGATATTAATTAGCGAACAAACAGTAACAAATTAGAATTTCAAATAACGTTACGTTTCTAAGTGGAAGATACGGGATGATTTGGGGCACGGGGGTAAGAGTTACTGTAGATACAAAATAGGATCTTTATATCTTTTTTCAGAGAGCTGTAAAGGTCTCGAAACATTTTTATAAATAAATGTTCTGTCCCTTTCGTACCATATGTTAACTTTTCCCCATTGAGAATTGTCGACCGCCTTGTATCTACATTCTACTTTCTACACTTTATGAGCTCGCTTCAGAAGTAATTTCAGCATTCAGTTAGGTACTGTGTTTCATCCATAAAATAAAGTGCACATAAGGTAGTATTTTTTACGGCTAGCTTTATTTAAGGTCGTACCGTAATACAATAGTGGACAGGGATAGCGGTAGCGAATTTCAGATGTGTAAAAGTAGGACTTACGATGCGACTAGGTATGCGAAATTTTAGAGCAAAAAAATCTAAAATTTGCTAATTACAAGATAACTAGGCAGTTTAAAAACAAATATGTGTTAATGTTAAGTATATTTTAGAAAAAGTTAGAACCTAAATATATAAATAATAATTACTACTTATTAAAAAAGGGTATAATTTAGACGGTCACCAAAATTATTTTTAAGACTCTAAGCCTAGGCACTAAATAAAATAAACAACTCCAAAAAAAATAATTGTCTTTTTTTAAAAGGGCCCTTAAGTATTTAATATTATGATCCAAAGTAAATGAAATAACGTCAAATAAATCGCAAGCCTTGCACAAATATTATTTTACAGCGCTTTGGCGAGCGAGCGAAGCGAGCGTGCCGCGGCAGCGGTCGCCAAAGCGCCATATTCTGTAAATGAAAAAGGCGTGATGTATGAAAATCACACTGTATAAAATGAAATAAACATTTGCTAAATAATGTTTTTATAGCCCAGTATCGAGAAATATTTTAGCGATCGTTAGCTTTTTAGCCTAGCCAAAATTACCAAATTAGAACTCATGGTATAATATAATTGGTAACATCTAAGTAGTGACAATATATAATCTTTAGTCTAAAGTGTATTTTAAAGGCGTCCGTATATTTTTATGGCAGTCATTGATACGAAAAAATGGTTTTATTTCATAATATTTTAGGAAACGTAATTTGGTGACCATTTATCCATTTTTGGTAACTGTTTAGATTTTTTTGGTAATAAAATAGGTACTTTTTTGGGCGGCGTTTAAACACAAGCCATTAAAAAATAGATAGTTAATCAGAAAAACATCTCTAAAACACCAATTTAAAAAAAAAACTATTATTCTTACAAAATTACCAACAGTAGCTAATCCGTTTTCAAGATAATTCCGATTTCGATGCTGAAGCGATGTTGAGATATTTTAGGTGCCAAAGTGCCAATACGTCTCCTGTTCCTTCGTCTACCGAAATTCTACCATATACACTGAACTCTTATCTATAACTGGAATTGCAATACAAAATGACATTAGATCTATGTGCCGATTTGATTTGCGCCATGTTGCGCGTTTTCTATTGAGAGTTATATTACGGTCACCATCACTTTCAATAGAAAACACCGCAACATGGCGCAAATCAAATAGGCACAAAATTCACGCTAAATATCCTGTCCACCTTATATAAAACTTTTTACCTACCTACCTACCTACCTAAGTAGTAGCCAATGTCAATCCATTCCGCGATTCAGACAGGCAGACAGGCCGGGTAAATCGGATAAGTCAAAAATGAAGATCGGTCACCCGGATAAGCGGCTCCCTCACGCGTCGTGTGTCGGCCGTGGGGGTAATATACGATTTTATTTGCTCCTTTAAAGGGACCTTCACATAGGGACGTCTCATTTTCGTGAAACAAAGTTAAGGTTACGGGTTCGATTCCCGCCGGGTGCAAGTACTTATGCTTAAAAATAAATATTTGTGTCTGGTCTGGGTGTTCCTCTATGTATAATATGTATGTATTTACAAAAGAAAAATAAATATATGTAAGTATTATATCCGTTGTCTAGTCACCGTAACACAAGCTTAGTCCCTTACAACGGGGCTGTCAGGTGTGTTGTTGACAGAATTTATTTATTTACTTTAAACTCCGGTGAAACAGTATTTCAGAATGTTCCTAGGTTTCGTGATAGTTACAAATGGTAATTCAGAATGCCCCGATTTATAACTATTAGATTAACTAGTAGAGTCCCGCGGTTTTACCCGCGTAAGTCCCGATCCTGTGGGAATATCGTAATCAAAAGTAGCCTATGTAACTCAGGGTGACTGTAGCTTTCTAATGGTGAAAAAATTTTTGAAATCGGTCCAGTAGTTTTTGAGTTTATTCATAACAAACACACACACACACACACTCACACAAATACAAATATTTCCTCTTTATAATATCCTCTTTATAATACGCGTCGAACGAAGGCCCGACTGCAACGCAGAAGGTTGCAGGTTCGCTTCCCGTCGGGTTTAAGTATTTATTTACAAAAAAATATATATTATATCCGTTGTCTAGCATACCCATAGTGCATTTTGAATTTGGCCCAGTAGTTTTTAAGTTTATTCATTACAAACATAGAAAGAAAGAAAAGAAAGAAAGAAGACCGTTCAAAATGGACCAGCTATGTTCCACAGATATCATATTCGGCACTTCAAACAGTTTGTTACACTAACTTATTTCAATCGCAAGTTATGAAATATGGATTATTCGATTGATTACGTAAACTTTAAGCCACGGTGTAAGTATTTTCGTCCTACTCTTGATAAGTTAAAAGATATTGAATGTTAAAGTGTCACATCTGGGAGTGTTCACACAAAACACCACCAGATGCCGTTACTTGTCTCGAATATCCATAAATCTCGTAAATCAGGGAGATTCGTATATATTTTTTCTTAAAGATATTTGATAATCCTTAGGAATGTTATATCAAGTACTAGCTGCACCCAGCGGTTTTACCCGCGTAACGTAAGTCCCGATCCCGCGGGAGTTACGGGATCAAAAGTATCCTTTACTATATCCTTTTCCCGGTTTTAAGATACCTCACCACCAATCTTTAATCAAATCGGTTCAGCCGTTCCTGAGTTATGTTATAAATGGTTAACATGACTTTCTTTTATAGGGTTAGTACACTTTCACCATACCAGGGTCTACGGCTACGAAAAAAGTAATCTCCTTTCACCATACCGTATCGATCGACCATGTCGAGCAGGTATAGTGAAAGTAGACTCTAATTTATTTATTCGATTTGAGTGGAATCGTGCCCCTCGCGTCCTTCTACTCATTAAGAACGTGGCGACTGTTACCATTTCAGTATTCATTAGAAATGAAATAAAACAGAGAAACATTTTTTCATTGAAAAATGTTTCTCCGTTTTATTTGAATGTGAATGAATATTTTGATAAACCTTTAAAAGTAAAATCTTAATCCGAATAATATCGATATTGAGGTAGAAAACTAAATTTTTCATAATTTATTTTAGTATTAAGTTTGTATGGAAATGGTAACAGTCGCCACGTTCTTAAGTTAGTTACGGCCGTCGTCATCATCGTTCTTCGCAATGTATTGGACGTGAGCGTGGTTTCTACCAGGCTGTAAGGACTGAGTAGAAGTGGTCTTGCTTCGTACTAAAAGTGTAAAATGTTTAATAGTAGGTAGGTAATTGGTATGTTAGTACTAGGGTATCATAAATAAAAATTAATAAATCACCAGAAGGTCGTTACATACTTTTATAAGTGAGATATTTCTCGCTTGAAGAAAACACATACGGAAATGAGATAAGTGTGAGTTATACATTCTACATACTTTTGATAGCCTAGTACATAGAGTATATTTTTTTTCCTTCCCTTTTTGTAAAAGTAGGCGTGGGCACGACTATGGCCATGCCCAGTTTTACGCAAGGTAATGAATGGGCGTGGGTATGTGTATGTATGTGTATTGAATGACAAACAAGATTATTAAAATCTTGTATTATAGCCTATAATACAAGATACATACAGGAAGTAGAAACAGAAAGCCAATTACGGATAGTCACAAATAGAAACAAAATAGTATAAAAGACAGCTTACAGAAGTACATCAAGGAAATATTTTACACACCTAAATATATTATACCTAGTTCATAAAATATAAATACATAGATTCGTCATACATAGCTAAATAAACAAAAATAAAAATGCACGAAACATATACCTATTAAAAATCAAACTACACAAAAACATAGAAACAAGATCACTTACTACAAGAAAACGGTTTTTCACCAGTATGCGTCAATAAATGCGTTTTTAAAGAACTTTTATGAGTACATTTATAATCACACTTACTACATGAAAACGGTTTTATAGCAGTATGTGTCAATAAATGCGTTTTTAAATTTCTTTTTTGACTAAATTTATAATCACACTTACTACATGAAAACGGTTTTTCACCAGTATGCGTCAATAAATGCCTTTTAAAATAACTTTTCAGACTACATTTAAAATCACACTTACTACATGAAAACGGTTTTATAGCAGTATGTGTCAATAAATGCGTTTTTAAATTGCATTTTTGACTAAATTTAATATTACACTTACTACATGAAAACGGTTTTTCACCAGTATGCGTCAATAAATGCGTTTTTAAATAACTTTTATGAGTACATTTATAATCACACTCACTACATGAAAACGGTTTTTCGCCAGTATGTGTCAATAAATGCTTATTTAAATTGTATTTTTGACTAAATTTAGAATTACACTTACTACATGAAAACGGTTTTTCACCAGTATGCGTCAATAAATGCTTTTTTAAATTGCCTTTAAGACTAAATTTAAAATCACACTTACTACATGAAAACGGTTTTATAGCAGTATGTGTCAATAAATGCGTTTTTAAATTGCATTTTTGACTAAATTTAATATTACACTTACTACATGAAAACGGTTTTTCACCAGTATGCGTCAATAAATGCGTTTTTAAATAACTTTTATGAGTACATTTATAATCACACTTACTACATGAAAACGGTTTTTCGCCAGTATGTGTCAATAAATGCTTATTTAAATTGTATTTTTGACTAAATTTATAATCACACTTACTACATGAAAACGGTTTTTCACCAGTATGCGTCAATAAATGCCTTTTAAAATAACTTTTCAGACTACATTTAAAATCACACTTACTACATGAAAACGGTTTTATAGCAGTATGTGTCAATAAATGCGTTTTTAAATTGCATTTTTGACTAAATTTAATATTACACTTACTACATGAAAACGGTTTTTCACCAGTATGCGTCAATAAATGCGTTTTTAAATAACTTTTATGAGTACATTTATAATCACACTTACTACATGAAAACGGTTTTATAGCAGTATGTGTCAATAAATGCGTTTTTAAATTTCTTTTTTGACTAAATTTATAATCACACTTACTACATGAAAACGCTTTTTCACCAGTATGCGTCAATAAATGCCTTTTAAAATAACTTTTCAGACTACATTTAAAATCACACTTACTACATGAAAACGGTTTTATAGCAGTATGTGTCAATAAATGCGTTTTTAAATTGCATTTTTGACTAAATTTATTATTACACTTACTACATGAAAACGGTTTTTCACCAGTATGTGTCAATAAATGCGTTTTTAAAATGCATTTTTGACTAAATTTATTATTACACTTACTACATGAAAACGGTTTTTCACCAGTATGCGTCAATAAATGCGTTTTTAAAGAACTTTTATGAGTACATTTATAATCACACTTACTACATGAAAACGGTTTTATAGCAGTATGTGTCAATAAATGCGTTTTTAAATTTCTTTTTTGACTAAATTTATAATCACACTTACTACATGAAAACGGTTTTTCACCAGTATGCGTCAATAAATGCTTTTTTAAATTGCCTTTAAGACTAAATTTAGAATTACACTTACTACATGAAAACGGTTTTTCAACAGTATGAATCAATAAATGCCGTTTTAAACTGCTTTTATCAATACATTTATATTTACACTTGTCACATGAAAACGGTTTTTCATCAGTATGCGTCAATAAATGCCTGTTTAACTGTCCTTTCAGACTAAATTTAAAGTCACACTTACTACATGAAAACGGTTTTTCACCAGTATGCGTCAATAAATGCGTTTTTAAAGAACTTTTATGAGTACATTTATAATCACACTTACTACATGAAAACGGTTTTTTACTAGTATGTATTAATATATGCAGTTTTAAAACACTCTTATGTTTAAATGTACGATGACAATAATCACACACAAACTGGGTCACTTCATCAGTAGAGCGTGTCTTTAAATGTGCCTCTGAAATCAATTCGTAAGTAGTTTGAAGTTTGTCCGCTTGTCGGTCGGTGTTCCCGCTGAGGTGTTCCGATACCATCAGTTTCTGTTCCTCTCGACGTATGTATGGGGGACGTTCTGTGAGATATATCAACAATGAATATAGAGTGCATCACATTCGTCTTAACATTAGTATCACTCATATTACAAAGAGGGCTCTCGAGTCGAGGCGATACGCGGCGCAAGAATCTGTTATCCACCCCTAAAATAGAATTTAGACAATTTTTGACTCATTAGATTCAGCAAACCTCCAAATAGGTTTGTTTGCAACATACATCTTCTTTATTCTTCTCTAGAATGTGGTAACAGCGTGGAAAACAATGATTTTACTATCAGCGTGGAAAACAACGATAAGAACCATCTACGAATGAATAGTGTTAATATTGAAGTGTACAGAAAAATGAGGAAGGAAGAACTAAGGAAGACGGGTTGGATCGCGTCTCACTGCTATACCTATCTTTCTTTTTGTAGATGAGCAAGTTGCATCTTAGACTATATCATCACTTACCATCAGGTGAGATACATTTTCAATGTTGCATGTACACAGTACATAATAATATGACATACAACATGTTATAGACTATAGGCTTACCTTTGGTGTCATCATTCAGCCTGACTCTCTTTCTGGATCTGAGTCTTTGTGAGAGAGGTATATCCTCACTCGATGAAGCTTGATTCCTTCCATCATTCCATTCACCAGAAGTTTCACTTCCAACATTGTCTAAGGTCTCCAAAATGTCAAATTTAACCTCATCTACATATGTCTATCATATCGTCGTACATGTTGATATATTCCGAATTAGACGATACTTGTAAATTATGGCCTTTAATATTGTCTAACATCTGTTTGGTGTTGTTTTCATCATCACTTCCTACTTCATGTTTTATGTTGTGTTCATCATTTGTTTCAGTACCTTTAATTACTGGAAAAGAATACAAAATATGCTGTGAGTATGAATCTACTTTTTATTTTTTTCAATTAGCAATTCTAAGTGAGGTTAAATATAAGAAATCATGTTTTTATAGTAAAATTATAAATGGAAATATACTGCCATTTATAATTTTACTATTTAAGAGCACCAAGTGAAAATTTAAAAACTCATTTTTTGTGTTCAACTACATATTTACAAGATTGTTTAAAACCTACAATATCAATAATATGTGTAAAGTTCTGTTTGAGACGCCTTGGTGAACGCGAGGTCCTGAATTTTATTTTCGTGAAACCTAGTTACTTGCGTGTAAATTGTTTAGTTTTGGTGGCATAATAATCAATTTAGTTTCATGAAAGATAACGAGTGTAGTAAAAATAAAATAACAGTGCCGAACACGGAATTATCGCGTTACAAACAGATGCTCACATAGAGTTGCAATAAAATTCGCCAACATTTTTTTTGTACATTCGAACCCGCATTGTTAGTTAGTTAGTTTCGCTGAGCCTTTTCCGCACTTAGCCTCACAATTGGGCCATTGTAGGTGATTTCTTAGAGGGCTTAAGACGCCACGGGAGCCTACCCCGCATTGGCGAATATCCCATGCCTTCGGACCGTGGTTATCCTAGGACATGTTGGTTTCCTCACGATGTTTTCCTTCACCGTAAGAGCGATGTTAATAGCGCACTTAAATTTTTCTTAAAGAAAAAGACATTGGTGCGCGGTCGGCCTGGATTCGAAACCACGACCTTCGGAATGAAAGTCGCGGTATCTAACACTAGACCAACAAACACCACTCTTATATATACCCGCATTGTTAAAATTCTATGTGTTATATTCACGTGATATTGGCCCATATTGCCCTTTAACGCTGGCAGAAAGGCCATAACTAAAGAACTGAACTGATGTGTCTTCAGGACACAACCTCCAATGAGAAGAAGATACTAGAAACTCAAGGGTTTTTTCTATGATCATAAAATTGATATTGTTGGATTCCTCATGTTAGTAAAATACCTTTTCTATATTTATGAGCACTAAGTAGATAAATTTAACTATGACTTTTTACTTAATGCAGGGAACCGCTGACGGCTTGGCTGACATTTTATATTAATTCATCTATAACGGCACAGAGTCGCCCGCAGCTCCGCTTATTTTATTCACTAGAACCATAAAACAGCCAATTGTCTATAACAAGAAACTCATTTTGAAATTCGCAAATGAGGATGCCCATTCATGGGCCCAGTTTAGGCGCCGTGCCAGAACGTTATGTACCTAGTTGTAAAAATATATTTTAATTTTTGAGGTGTATTTGCGATTTGTAGCATTTTGTTCACCCTAGAATCCTAAATGGTACCTACTAATTAAAAGTTTAACTGAACTACCCCCTCCGCCACTGCACTGCGTCTTCCGTCGTTGACGAAATATTGCACTCTACGCGCGCAGTATAATCCTCGAATTAATTTGGATGTCCGAAACTATTGTACCTACTTATCACATTGAAAAGAACATTCGGATTTTACTTTATCGGTATCTGCTGAATGAAAGCGAGTTTTTGCAGAGTTTTTTTTTCTTTCGGTCTGAGACTGATATGGCCAATTTGGCGCCGAGAGTTGTAAAAAAACACCTGTTTGACAGTTCTTAATTCAAACCTAAGATCATTCGACTAACGCCCTCTGCCGCCGGGATAAAAAGTTAGTGTTCCTCCTCATTGAAGATTTTGACAGAAAATCTTCAAATCGACGGCTGACGGCCATGGATGCGCGGTTTTTAAATTGAAAACTCCGCTGTCAGAGATTTCAAACTACCGCGTCGGCATCGATTGCTGTCAACGATACAACCGCGGTAGCCTCGCAAGTTAAAGACACTGACTATTGTCATGTCAACTGTCTGACAGTCTGACATACAAAGCATTTCTGTCATAGTCACAGTGCCGTCAATCAAGAGGAGTCGGGACTTTCGGCGGGAAAGCGGAGACAACATGTCGTGCTCCAATTTTATTTTCATTAAACTATGTTGTAAACTCGGTTAAATTCTGTAATTTTGGTGGAATCTTATTCAATTTAGTTCCGTGAATGTGCACAAGTGTAGTGAAAACAAAATTGAGTGTTAAACATGGACTTTCCGTCGTTCGCGCCGAAGCTCCTTGAAGGTTATAGTAAAGTTGCCACCGCTTTACCATAGCCCCTGACTTGAAACTATGGGCCCGATCGGGCTAATTTCATGCAAAATACTTGATACTGGCAAGATGTACGACGCCAAAACTATATTATGAAGAAACTTGAAATATTCTAAAACTTGACCCTGGCTGTTCCAAATTGGCCATATCGGTCTCAAACCGAAATAAATAAAAAAATAAGAGGAGTCGAGTTTTGGCGGGAATGCGGACACAACATGTCGTGCTCCAATTTTACTTTCGTGTAACTATGTTGTAAACCCGGTTAAATTGTGTAATTTTGGATGTTTTTTTGTGGAATCTTATTCAATTTAGTTCCGTGAATGAAAAAAAAAAAAAAAAAAATAGAAATCACAGGGTTAGAAACCCCATGAGTTTCTTGTGGTTTCTTCTCATCAGAGGGCGCGTTCCGAAACCATAATAAAATAAAATCTCGAGGTTTCAAAACGTACGTGTGTGTGTATAATATACGTTCTAAATGAATAAATGAATTTTGAGTTTTGAGTTTTGAGGGGTGAGGAGTTTTACTGGGTACACCGCGTACCCAGCAAAACGCGATTACGCGTATCGTACGCAAACAGTGCGTTGGTAGCAATGAAAGGGTTAGTATCCCTCGACTCGACAAGCATACAACTACTTATCAAGAAAAAAAAATATAAAAAAGTAGATAACATTATGGACACAATAATAAAAAAAAAATGTTTTTTTACAAATTATACGTAGAAAGTAGTGCCGCAAACTCAGCATAATGCTGCTGCTAGTGTAAAACACATAGCAGCAGCGCTGGTCTTCCGACACACACACAAAAATTCAAATCTTTCCTCTTTATAATATATTGTGCACACACCCCTTTACTTTAACGATATCGCCTGGAGGACATTTAATATTATCTTCTGTGAACGAAGTGGAATACTTGCGAAACAAAATAACGCAGTGACCCTAATTCAGTTGGCTATTTTACTGCTGGCCGTGGGCCGTCCCACGTTAGTAGCTACGGAACCCTAACGTACGGAACCCTTTCACTCATTTTACGATAATCGAAAACTTTATTTCGGCTGAAGAATTGAAAGAAAATTGTTTTGTAAAATTATATCTAGTATTACCTACCTAATACTCCCTATAGAGACTTTTTAGATGATAGGTACCGCCATAAACCGGCATAATATACAGGTGAACTGTCCTTTACTTACTTTTGCATGCATTTTCCAAGGCTAAAAATATCAAAAATACCTACTTAAAATTGAAAATTTTGAACAGTTGCGTGTCGGACGGACATCCGGTTGCGATGCAGAAGGTTGCTGGTTCGATTCCCGCCGGGGACAAGTATTTTAAATGCCCGTATTTATGATAGTCTTTCGTTTGCGTATAATAAGCCTTTGTTACGCCTTGATAATGTAGCTTTCTATTACAATTGATGAAAGTTTTTTTTAAATCGGTCCCGTAGTTTCAACATTAGGTTATGGAAATGTATGATTTAGGCACCCGATACCTTAAGAAAGGATTTTTCTTTCCCACATTATTAATTATTTAATTAACAAAATTTCGTACAAATGTCTTAGTGTCTAAAGTAGTTTAAGAAAGTGCCAATAAACCCTAATTGGGTTTGTCTTAGCACCCATATTTATCATCACTATTTATCACTATTACAATCACAAAAAACTCGGTACATGCATCGGGACTTACGGGGGTGAAATCGCGGGACACAGTTAGTCATCTTATAAGGGTCTTGTAGGTCCCGTTTTCCCTATAAAGATTAAGAAAATCTTTACAAAAATTGGAAAAGTTGAACGCGTTCTTCCCCGGAAAAGTATTCACAATTTTCAAAGGAAATCTTCGTTGAAAACTTCAGAATTAGTTCGAAATTATCAATTACTGTTAAATTAATGGGTTTCCTAATAATAGTAGAGAAGGGAACTTATTCTGTAACTAAATCGTGTTAAGTTAACAGCGATTCAACATTGTTAAATTTTTCCCTACGTGATAGACTCCGAAATACAGAAATCAAAATAAGCAGACTGAAGTGGAAATGGGCAGTCCAAACAGTGTGATACGACATGAGTGTCCGACTATGAAGGGGCTTGTTCTAGACATCTAGGCGAACAACTTTCGTCCTACGATTTTTGGAAATTTGGCCATCAATTTATTATTAATAGTCAAAACACAAAAAATCCTTAAAGTTTATGACCCCAAACTCCAAGAAACAGCCGATTTTTAAGCAAACATAACACCAAAATTTTCTAAAAAAAATTAAATTTAAAATTTAAAAAACCCCCGACTTAAAAAATCTTCAAAGTCTCTGAGTAGGTATGTGGTACCTTACGTTCCCGCGTCGGGGGACGCGGGAATGTGTCACAGAAGTTGATGGTAACCGACCCGTGCTTATAGTACGAGTACCACCTAGGAATCTAACGTTTCCGCGTCCCCCGACGCGGGAAAGTAAGATACCGCATACCTACTCAGAGACATGAAATTTGTTTTCGGCTTATTATTTTTACCTTTTTAAAGTTTAGTTTTGTTTTAACTTTGAAGATTTTTTAAGTCGGGGGTTTTTTAAATTTAAATTTATTTTTTTTATTTCACCCTTTCTGTAAGGTCGATTTTGATTAAACATGCATATTGTTGTCACAGAAGTTAAGTCCTTTCAGTTGATACCCCACTCGGGCATATTAGAACCAATCGGGTTTTATATCCGAGTTTGACCCTACATATACTTTGAACGGCTAAGCCGATTTTGATTAAACATGCATATTCTTGTCACAAAGTTATGCTCTTTTATTTGATACCCCACTCGGGCATATTTGAAAACATTCCATTTTTATTGTCGAGCTTCAACCCACATATATTATGAACGGCTGAGCCGATTTTGATCAAACATAGCTAAGAACACTCGCGCAAGAGTCACCTATCAACCAAAAAAATTGAAATCGGTCCATCCGTTCGTGAACTACGATGCCACAGACAGATACACACACACACACACAGACAGACAGACAGACAGACACGTCAAACTTATAACACCCCTCTTTTTCCCTCGGGGGTTAAAAAGAATATGGATCGAATCTCCAAAATTTGTGGAACATATAAGTTGTTCGCCTAGGCTTTTAGAACAATTCCGTTCATGGTCGGACACTCATTTCTAAACATGCTGTATAGCTCGAAGAGCTGATAACTTTGGGGATTCGAGTAAAGGACCCCGAGTGGCGACCACGATGCAATGCGAAACGGAGTGTTGGAAGACCACCATGAAACGTTGTTAAGACGATTTAGTTATAGAATACGTGTAGAATAGTATAGAATAGCTCTGTTCTGCGTTCCGGAATGTTTCGGACCTTAATTAGAAAACCTAATCGAAGGAACAAAGGTAAAATTACCTCCTTCAAATAAAGGTTGATTGTTATTTGAGAACTTCAAATTAAGAGGTTAGAGTTTACGCCCATTCCATCTATCTACGTTACCTGTTTTAGGAGGGTTGGTGTCAGATAGGCGGCATTTACAATGACTGCCTTGACTTGACTTAAACATAGAGCGATGACTTGACTGTTTTTTTATCTCCAAATAACCGATAAGAAGGAATTTTGGAAGGAACAAGCCGACCACATGTCGTTCTTCAATTTGTTTTCGTGAAACTATGTTGTAAACCGGGTTAAATTGTGTAATTTTGGTGGAATCTTATTCAATTTAGTTCCGTGAATGTGCACAAGTGTAGTTAAAACAAAATTACTTAAGTGTTAAACATGGACTTTCTTCGTTGTCTCCAATGCTCCTTCAAGGTTATGGTAAAGTTGCCACCGCTTTTCCTGACTTGAAACTTTGAGCCCGATCGGACCACGTTTTTTAATTTCAGATCTGACGTTTTGGTGCCATGTATTTGTAATTTTTTGACTTCAGAAAGATGTGTCAAATCGTAGTCTAGAATTAAGTCGGTTAATGAAAAAACCAAGTAGGTAATGTACCTACTTAGCTTGCCTCCAAGTCCCCCCCGACATCGCCCCGACACCCGACACTCGACAGTAATACACGACACCACATTTACCCGCGGCGCGGTTCGTGATCCATTAAACTGTCACACGTACAATTAATATTTCCAAATGGAGGCTGACATCGAGGATTGCGCTGTCAGCTACCACAATCAAGATTCTGTTGATCTCGGCAGATTACGGAGGAAAAGCGTTGGTTCATTTGTAATGTAGGTTGAGGTTTTATAATTTTAGCTTCAGACTAGCTGACCCGGCGGACTTTGTGTCGCCAATCGCCATGAATATACTGGTACCTATCCTTTACTTATTTTTTTGGACTATGTAAGGCGGGATACAAATCAATAAGGGATAAAAATCAACATTGTTTGGAAATTGCAGTTTCGCTTTTGAAGCTTTGAAGTGTTAGTAGTTTCTTGTAAAATTACCAACAAAAAAGTCCTTTCCGTTTCTAAGATAAATCTTAACAATTCTGAGGTGATGTTAAGATCTAGAAATCGTGTCTGACCTCAAACGAAATCGTGTCTGTTTTCATTTGCATATCGTTCTACTTATTTGCTTAACTTAAAAACTACATTGAAATCGGTTCATCCGGTCTACGATGCCACAGACAAATACACACACAGACAGACAGGCACGTCAAACTTATAACACCCCTCTTGTTCCGTCGGGGTTAAAAATAAGTAAACCCACGTAACGCAGCTAGTCTACCCAAATAAAACGCTTCACGCAGCAAAAGTCATATTTTTATACGCCACAATGATTAATACCATTTTTATTCGTAGCCCAAATAACCGGGAAACACGCGACCCGGTTCCGACGTCTTTTATGACACCCTGTGTAACATACTACCCGGTTGCGTAAGTCGAAAGGCTATTTCAGTACGTGTTTTAGACTCTAGACTATAGGTACATTTCGAAGGTCGTGGTTCCGAATCCTGGCCGACCACACACCAATGTCTTTTTCTTTAAGATAAAAGATTGTGCACTATTAACATCGCTCTTACAATACATCATCGTGAGGAAACCTGCGGCTTAAAGTCAAGCAAAAAGGTTACAACTATGTTATACGGCTAGTTCTGGAAACACACAGTAAAAACTTTTGAAAAAAGGTAGGATTTCCTAAATAGCTCTTGGACGGGAAGTGTTAGTTCTCTAAGGTCCAACGCGCATTGATTGATGATACTAATATATCGCAACGGAGCTGGGCGTGTCTCAAAATTTCTATGACATAATCACAGAATAGTCACGAGCGATTACGCTGCGCTGCGGCATAATATTTGAAATTGATGATTACATTTTTAAGATTCCGTACCCAAAGGGTATTCGGTTGTATCGTCTTTATTACACCCTGAACTCTGTATGAAGATAGCTAACACCTGGTTTAACACAAAGGCCCACCTGAATACGCCCTACGGTACACGTACATACAGCTCTAACTCGCGTATGTATTAAAGTAGGGTTTCACTATACGCGACCCGGTTACGTCGTCTTTATTACACCCTGTATTAGATATGACGCCCCCGAGATAGAGGCTTATATTTAATTCATGTGTCTGATACAGTTGGTTGCCTTTAGAACTCCTACTATCCTACTTCCTACTAATATTGTAAAGAAGAAAGTTTGCAAGTGTTTGTTGCTTCTTAACGGAGAAACTGCTGAACCGATTGCGATGAAACTCGGTATGTAGATAGCTGAATACCTGGAATAATAGATAGGCTTAGGGTTCCCAAAGTAATAGGTAGTAATACTCAGTAACAGGGTTCCGTTACCCTTCGGTATAAACGGAACCAACTGAGACCTCGCTGTCCGTCTGTCTGTCTGTCCGTCTGTCACCAATGTGTGTCTCATAAAGCGTGATAACTAGATAGATAAAATTTTCACAGAAGATGTATACCTGTAGCCGCTAAAAACAACAAATCAAACGAAAAACAAAATAAAACAAATATTTAATGGGGCATCCATACAACAACCATGATTTTTCACTGTTAAAACGTCACTGTAAAACGAACCGCTAAAGCGTTACCGCTATTTATTTTTACCACTGGCGCCATCTAGTGGCGTCAGTGGTGAAGATAAATGTCTCGATATTACCTCTGGCTCAGGACTTACGCGGGTAAAACCGGGGCGCATGAGTACGCATGAGTGCCTACATCAAAGGTTTTATAACTTTAGGCATGAAAAAATAAAGAGAGCGTACAAAATGAGACGAATTTAAGTGAACAGAGTAAATAAGTAAATCTCAAACATTTCAATGATTAATTTCTTGAGTGTCAAAGGAAGCTTTTATTTTTGAAGACATTTTATTAAATCTAAAGAAACATCCCACGTATCCCCCTTAAGACGACTGCCTTGCCTACCTACTCCTTCTCCATGCAAACGTGATCGACGGTTTCCTCCCTGGATAAAGACATTACAGCAAATATTATGTTTATGCCATAAAACCTATATCTGCTATGACCATGCCCCAACGTTTTGTTTAATTTTTTTATTTTCGAATTAGAATAGAAATAAAATTCAGAAAAAAAAAAATCAAGCTACTACTAATCAGGCTCGAGATCAAACGTATTTGATCCCGTAAATCCCTCGGGGTCGGGACTTACGCGGGTGAATCCGTGGAAAACAGCTAGTAGATTATAACCAAAATGTCGTCCCAACTACGCCTCGGCGCTGTAATAATAATTATTTTTTTAAGTTTTAGCAAATTTTGCAACATTTTCTAAAAATTATAATCAGTTTTCGAAAACAAAATAACAGAGCTGATGCATAGTTACGATATGTTATGGACTCCAGATTTATTTTCGAATTTCCGTCTTTTTTTCGTTAGAGAAAAAAAAATGTCGACCTCCAAAATATTTCTCGTGCTCGTATGCTGACACTGCTGGGGTATAATAATAATAATATAATAATAATTCGTTTATTCACATTAAATAGAGTACTTATTATTACAGATGTCAACAAAATTTATAAGTACTATGCTATTTTACCTATACAAGGCATGTGAATTTATTACAAAAAAATAAGAATACGATGTCAATGTTAAAATTAATTATTAATAGTCAAAAATAATGTTAATAAAATTAAATAAAAATAAATGTTAGAATCCCCAATAATAGTTGTCAAGGAGGAAAAAAGCGATTACAATAATTATAATTAAATACTAAATAGGACACTTTACAACAAATTCATCGATATCATAAAAACATTTATCAAGCAACCACCCATACAGTTTCCTTTTCAATTTATTCAATGTCAACCTTCTTAAATCTAACGGTAGAGAGTTATAGATTTTAACAGACATAACAAGTATACTATCACTAGTATGTGACAATCTACATTTAGGTACCTTGAGCATGTCACAATATTACGGTGTTTTGTCTTTTGACTATGAAATTCAGGCATCTGCACAAAGTAATCCATGTGACTCTTCACAAAAACACACACTTCATAAATATATAGGCAACATAGTGGAAGTAGCTTTGTCTTCCTGAAGAGAGGTATACATGAAAATGTCTGGTCATTTACATGGCACAAGGCTCTGATACATTTCTTTTGTGCAAGAAACACGGAATTTATTTCAGTACTGTTCCCCCAGAGAATATCGTAGAGTCCATATCGTAAAATAGAGTTGACATATCCATGGTAGGCCATAATACCTGACTTCAAGGAGGAAACATTTACTATTCTTCTTAGGACATAAACATACCGACTGAGTTTAAGAGGAGTATATACGCCAACGACCTTGAAACTGAAAATCCCTGTCGGGCTCATCGAAAATTGTTGATTATTTCATGACGGAATGTCGTAGAACTTTTTTTTGTGCACTGATTGTAGGTGACATTGTTTCCTACATTTTGGTGTAGTTTTAAGACAAGAACCTCCTATTGGTGCAAAGCCTATCCAAATTTTAGACAAAAAATGTCTGATTTGGCTAAAATGTTGATAGGCTTCAATACGTTTCGACATATTTGTATGGAAACTGCACTAAAATATCGGAAACAATGTCGCCTACAATCTGTACACAAAAAAAAGTTCTACGACATTCCGTCATGAAATAATCAACAATTTTCGATGCGCCCGACATGGATTTTCAGTTTTTCAGAATAGGGCCCTTAAGGCAAATGTTGTTACAGTGGTCTTTCCAATTGACATGTTGATCCAGAGTAATACCTAAAAATTTGAAATTTGTCACCCGCTCTACTTGTTTATTTGTGCAAATAACATTAATTGATTTGGTTTTGTTCTGTGGTAAGTGGAATTGGATATATTTTGTTTTGTCTACATTTAAATCTAAATTATTGTCATTCATCCAAATGCCAACCTTTTCTAAATCTACCTTAACCCTTAATCTTCTATATCCTTGCCCCTTATAACCGCTACACTATCATCAGCAAATAGTATTATGGGATCATCAATCGAATCGACGACCTCGGTGGCGCGTCGTGCGAAAGCGCGACTGCAATGCAGGAGGTTGCGGGTTCGATTCCCGCCGGGTGCAAGTATTTATGCTTAAAAAATAAATATTTGTGTCTGGTCTGGGTGTCCCTCTATGTATAATATGTATGTATTTACAAAAGAAAAATAAATATAAGTATTATATCCGTTGTCTAGTCACCGTAACACAAGCTTAGTCGCTTACCACGGGGCTAGATGGCGCTGTGTGTTGTTCGGAGAATTTATTTATTTATTTATTTATAATCTGGCAAGTCGTTAATGTAGAGTATAAAGAGCAAAGGACCAATTACGCTACCTTGGGGAGCTCCATACCTATTAATTCTAAAGTTTGAATTGTATTCTAATAATTTTTTTGACTTAGGACAAATATTCGATATTACCGTGCGTTGTATTCTATTACTTAGATAAGACTCTATCAGTTTATATGCGTTTCCCCTAATACCATAACTGTGTAGTTTATCTAATAGGGCCTTATGAGATACAAAATCAAATGCCTTTGACATGTCCATAAATAAAGCACAGATAGGCTCTTTAGACTCTAGAGAATTGTGAACTAACTTCATAAGATGATAGGCAGCAAGTGTTGTCGATTTCTGTTTACGAAAACCATATTGCTCTGATTTTAACAAGTTTTGTTTCTCTACGTAATCTCTTATTCTATCACTTATTAATTTCTCAAACACTTTCGCTACTGTCGGTATTAGAGTTATCGGTCTATAATTATTAAGATCTAGCTTATCACCTTTTTTAAAAAGAGGTTGAATTATTGAAATTTTCAATTCTCTTGGAAAAACTCCTTGTTCAAAACACAAGTTCAAAAGATATGCAATATGCTTTGCAATATGTTCGCCGCACATTTTTAATACCCTTGTGGAGATTCCGTCGATTCCAACAGCATTAGTTTTGTTAAGCAATTTGATAGTTGTTTTAACTTCTTTCTCAGTAACAGGAATTAAAAATATCGACTTACCAATAGATTTTGTATGAGTATTATTATTATTTCTATTTGCACATTTCGACTCTACAATATCTATAAAATAGTTATTAAAAAGATTACAAATATTCTGAGGATTTTTTTCTATAGTGCTATTATTATAGACTTCATTAACTGTTTCAGGTAATTTTGCGCTCTTGGAATTTTTTATTACATCCCATGAAGCTCTACATACATTCTTTGAATTATTAATATATTTAAAATTTGATAATCTATTTGATAATAAGACGCATGTCCGTAGTAATTTGGAGTAATTATTATATTCATTAACAGCTTCATTTGTTCTTTTATGTCTTAGCTTAAGGTACATGTGCCTTTTTGTTTTACTAGAGACTTTAATTCCTCTTGAAATCCAATTATACTTTATTTTTGTTTGGCGTTTAACTTTTTTAATAGGAAAACAAAGATCATAGAACAAAACAAAATCGCCATAAAAACAGTAAATGTCTCCTCTGCATTTTGTGACTGATATAATTCATTGAAGGTTAATTTAGACATAATTTCTTGAAATTTATCAATATTTTCTTGAGAATAGTCTCTTACAAAACTAAACCAGTATTTTATATAAGTATCGTTACGGATCTGAAAAGAAAAAGTTTGCGCTGTATGTCTCGACAAACCTAAATCATGAACCCTACCCTCGCCATCGAAATTAGTAAATATATTATCTATACATGTCTTAGATTTCCTTGAAATATTAGTATAATCTTTAATTTGCGCTTTTAAATTATAATTTCCTAAAAGATCTAGCAGCGCTTTTGTGTTTTTGTCTCGCTGTTTCTTAAAATCAATATTAAAATCGCCGCAAACCACTACTTTTTTATCTTTAGTACATATACGTTGCAACACTTCATTAAGTTTTGTAAGTTTTTTAAGTTTCATTAGGTATGAACTCTGTGTACGGAACCCCTCTGACAATTTTCAATTCTCTCGACTGTAAACTAGAGATAAGACCACCCCTACTTCATGCAGCCTAATAGCTGATAGTTAAAACTAAAGATGTTTAGCGCCAGCTCCTTTTCGTAGCAATAGAGAAAACATTGATTAGGTACCTTGGTTATCTAGATATATTTTTTTAAAGAATAATACTCATTCAAAAAATTTTACTTGTGGCACTTGCGGTTTTTAAATGAGTATTTTTCCTTAAAAAAATGCCTTGCGCAATAAAAACAAATTAAGAAATGCCTTGATTTTCTTTCTTAGTGAGATGATTCCACTGCTATGCGTCCAAAGTACAGTTTATTTCAAACTAGCATCGCTCCGCGGTTTCACCCGTATAAGTCCCGATCCCGCGGGACTATCGGGATCAGAACCAACAAAGGTCACTCTCAATCACTTAAACAATCCCTATGCGAATTTTCATTCAGATCGGTCGAACCTTTGACCGTGACAAACAAACTTTCGGTTTTATTTTTCGGATTAGTTTGGATGGATTTGGAAGATAAAAAAAAAATACGCCATTGTCCACCCGGCTATCTACCCATGAAAATTAAACTTTCCGAAGAGGATTTATAAATGAAAAAGAAAAAATGTTCTTTCTAATTCAATTCTTAAACAAAACTCTTCTATTCTACCTTAAAAGCTTCTCCAGGGTGAAAAATACCTCAGACTTTCCTTCCCGCATTTAAATTAGTTACCACCATTTTGCGGGACACAAACACAACTCCATTTTATTAAATAAGCGTGACTCGCGTCATTATTCAGGCAACATTTTATGGAGCAGTTGATCTTAAGCTCTTAAGTAGGGACGCCATTTTGTTTTAGGGCGAGAAATGACGCGCGGGAAAATTATGGCGGGAAATGTCGTAACCTAAGTAAGGTAGTGAGTAGGTAGGTATTATAGCGTAACAGGGATGTTGGGCGTTTTCCTGTTTCGTGTAGATTGTTTTTTAAAAGATTTATGTTATGTTATGAAGGTATTTCTATAGTAATGTACCTAATATTATTATGAAGAGGAAAGATTTATTTGTTTGTTTGTAACGAATATGCTCCGAAACTACTAAACGGATTTCATAAATTCTTACACCAATAGAAAGTTACATTATTAAGGAGTAACATAGGCATCTTTTAATCCCGATATTTCTACGGGATCGGGAGTTACGCGAGTGAAACCGCTGGACTCTTCTAGTGTTAAGTATTATAATATAAGTTATGAAAGCTCGCTTTTATTCGCACATAAAGACTTTTTTGTGCGGTGATTTATCGCGTAAGTAACATAGAGATAACATTTTATGCGAAAAATACAGTCGAGTACAAAAGGCTCCTCTTTCTTTGAAGCAACTTAAACTAGTAGTTTAAACTATTAACATCGCTCTTACGGTAAAGGAAAACATCGTGAGGAAACCTACGGCCTACAGTCACGCAAAAAGGCCCAGATATAGGGCTAGTTGCGGAAACACACAGTAAAAGTAAAAGTAAATAAACTAGTAGTTCTGTGAACAGTAGATTAGAGACCTACTATTATAGAACTCGACAGCACAAACTTTATTGCTAAGTACTACGATCTAAGTATTTCGGCTGGTTGGCCTCGACTTTTATTGTTAGGTACCCATTGAAGATACTGATCAGCTAGTTGATTCCGTAAAAATGTTCCAAATGTAATTTGAATTTAAACAATTATGTGGGTCTTGACTACCGCTCGGGGTCGTACTTAATGCAAAGGTTGGCCATTGCCATACAGAGAGGCAATGCTGCTAGCATCCTCGGCTCCTTTGTGCCGGCTACGATCAAGGGCGGGTTATTTAATTTACTTTTTTATTTTTATTTGTTTGTGTAATGTATGTAATTCTAAAATTGAAATAATAGAAATATTTCTTGTTGTAGTATTTTCCAATTTTGTATTCCCATTTAAAAGCAACATTTTTACAAAATTACCTACCCCTCAGATCTTCACCAAAATTTTCTCATTTTATTTTGGTCAGTATTAGACCTGTTTTTTTTTTAAAATGAAAATCGAAATTAAATTCATTTTCCGGTTTAAAACGCGTGGTGTTTATTACTTTTAGCATTGTTTCAATGCTCAACGTTTCAAGGCCTTTACAGGTATCTTCTTCAGTATTGACTGATACCCATAAATCAATCCAACATTGCAAAACCAGAAAAAAAAAAATCATTGAAATCGGTTCTGATATGCATTAAGTTACAATACCTATAGAGTCACAAACTGAAAAAAGAAATGTCCGCGCCAAAAATCGTTTTTGTTTACTTCGTTCTAGCGACTTTGAACGTTATGTAAGTTAAAAGTAAGGATAAAGTCTAAATTCGAGCAAATGTCATTTTAAAACATGCAGAACGGCGCTCAGACATTTTTTGAGTGTTGTCAGTTAGATATTGTGACTCTATAGGTATTGTAACTCAATGCTTATATGGCAAAAAAAGACGTGAATCCAACAATTTCATTAATTTCCATCAAGATTTATCAGCCAAGGATAATGCGGTAAAGAAAATAAAAAAAAAACATAAGATTTCCACCTCACAAAAGTCCCCAACTGTCATTACATGCAGGCTGCTATTCAATCGGGGCCTCGTTGGACGATTTCCATGGGGGGGGGGGGGCGTGACGTCATTGAATTCTGAGCACATAATCTCTGCTCGTTTGGAAGCAACGGTACTTTGCTACTGAGATGATTTCCGCTCTCATTTCGTGGGAAATGTAGGTAATAAATGCGTTTATAGAAGTTTTTTTGTATTTCAAGATGCTGCTGATTTGATATTAAACTCATTTTTCGGTCTGGAAAGACCTCTTAGATTACGTTGTATACATATCCTACACCACAAGCAAAACATTCTACTATTGCCAAACCTGGAGATGTGGCAGGCTTCTCTACTGGCCTCAGCTCACCTCGCCTGCAAGTCTAAATGTTGGCCGCCAATTGGGGACGTTATAACAAAAATTGTTGGTTCAGTTGTATTAGAGGTCAGGAGTTGACAAAACAACGTCCATTCCGATCGGCCAACCATTAGTTTGTTCCCTGCGGGAGCTCTCTCCTATGCTATGGCCAACATAAATAAACTTTTTACATTAGAAACTTTGTCCCTGACAAAATAAGTTATACGAGTATTTTTATATTTATTACTTGAATAGTTTGGAACACTTGGGAAGTGGGAGGACATCTTATGGCAACACTTTTATGTAACTTTATATTGAGTTTTTATTACATGTCGAGGGGAAGACTAAACTTACAGCATACAGCCATACATGCGACTTATTCAAATAAAATTAACCAAAATATCATGTTATATTTCCAAAATGATATGATGTTAAAAAATCTTTAAATATTAAAGATGAGTATCAAATAACATTCCACATTTTTTCCAACTAAAACTTCGCTCACCCAACTCAACTTCAACCACTCAACTGCACTCAACACTTCTGTATTACGGCTGGTTTGAACTCATCATTTCCATTTAGAAAATAATAATAAAATTTCCGCAATAAAAATTACCGAAGTTATACAAATCGTATATTTTTCAAAAGTTTACTGTAGTATGTACCTACATAGGTGGGACAAAAACATCCCTGTCACCTAAGTATGTACCTACAATAAAACCTACAAAAATACCTACCATTTCACCTCGGAACACTCAAGTAGAACCTTTAATTAAATCCAAAGGCTTGCCTCGGTGTAGGTGGGGGACTAATGAAGGGATATATCCCGGAATACCGGGATTCTATTCATTCAGACTGTACTGTGTGGGATTAAATGGTGTGTTCTATTGAAAAATGGAATTAGTTTTACCGTAGAACACTTAACAAGGCTTGTTAGGGACACGTGTCTATTTATATTAATAAAATGTTTGCATGGCATAATGCAGACTGTAGTTCTTTTACTAATTAAATAGACTCGAGCTTACTAACGGTTAAACTAAAGACGTAGAAGTACGAATATTGGACATGGTGAATGGGTGTGGCAACTACGATTTGCCAAGGCAAATTGTCGCCTAGACAAGTCCAACACGGCTTCTCTATGGTTACATTTCTCTGATGCTCACTATATGTTTCTAACCACATATTTCTTTATTCTATTTCTATAAATTGCACGTACGTTTCAAATAGTTTGTAATACCTGCCTGTCTGCCAGTAATCGTTAAATCCAAGTTTGATCGTGATTTAAATCACGAAATCATTATTTTTAGTTGTATCGAACCAACTTCTAAATTTGGTAATTTTCTAAATTTCCTAGTTGGTACCTAATTAATCGTTTATTTTTAGTACGTAAATAAGTAACTATAGCTATTTCTTATCTCCACTACAGGACCCCTGGAGGACTAAACTATACATATTATACTATTTTATAGCGTGTCCAACTATGACCACCTTGGGTATAAGTGGAGTGGTACGCTGTTGCCGTCAGACCACTCCCAGAAGCAACCGCAACATATCTACATACTTAATATTATATCTTCTTAACTCTCCAGAAGCGAACAATCATTCAACCGGACAGTCCAGTCGGCGTCACCAACGAGCGCTCTCTCCGTGCCCTGGGCAGCGACCGACACCCGGCTATCTCTGCCCGCTGCCCTGGGCGTGGCCGGCATTCCCGCAGTCGTCATCACCGACGCCCAGGGCACTGTTATATGCTCTAATGGGAGGAAACACTTAGCTGCTGATCCACTGGGATTGGTAAGACATCTTTAATTCAGAATTATCAGTGAATTGTAGAATGTATCAGGAATTATGAGGGGCTAGGCTATTTTTACTTTAATACGAACTGTGGTCTGCCGTTTGGCCTGCATTAATTTCGATACAATGGGCATAGGTTCCAGGGTAATTCAATTCAAGACCCAATATTCAGCAGTCTCTGTGGCGGGTCGGGCGAATCCCTAGCTGCAAGGTATATCATGCGGATCATAAATGTTTGTTCCCGGTTCTGGGTGTGTCTATATGTAGCATTTAATTTTATTGATATGTATTTACAAAACAAAAGAAGTAGTAGGTATATTCGTTCTCAGTACCCATAGTATAACCTAGTTATTTAGTTTGGTTTTCTTATACTTGTGGTTTGTGCCTAGGATCTAGATGGCGATGCGTGCAACAAAAGAAAATTGCTGCTCATTCTCCCCATATCAGTTGGTATAATATGATGTACCTACCTACTTACATTTATAGTAGAGTGAGTCGAACTCTACCAATTTATACAAAATCTACCAAGCCGTCGTTATTGTGCGAGAATTACATGTCATTATTCATCAAAGTTCCGTCTATTCAGTATTTCATAGGCTTTCTATAGATGACTGATTTGTGTATTTCCAGAATTTCCCCTGGGCGCCGCGGCCGGTATCTCTTTTGACTGAACAAGCACTGCTCAAATTGGCGAGACATCCCGCTGTCGTGCTTTTCATTGGTTTGTTGCTTAAATAAATGCAGAAATGAGTTTGAGAAATATTTTACAACATGAAATACATCATCAAAAATACTCCCGTGACATAGGGACATTCGAACCCGTGCCCTTCGCTTGCCGGGCGAGTGCGTTTACCACTACACCACACGGGAATGATTATGAAGATGTTTTGATGATGCATTTCTCCTTGTAAGATATTATAAGTAGAACGCCTTGAACAATTAAAATATGAAATGTGAAATAAGTTTTTGCAACTTAAAACTGAAGTAACTTTTTCAAACAATTGAACTTTAATAAAAACATATTTTAATAGGTATGTACCTACCTACTAAATACGAAAACAGAAAAAATACGAATTATTCCAACTAAATTCCATTTATTTCTACCCACAGACGACGAAGACTCAGAAATAGAATTCGCCGAATCAGTCCTGACACCTTCAGCAGAATCCTACTACGAAGAATGCTCAATCCAATTCCCAGGGTTCTGTCCGTACCAGAACTCTTCAGACGACGAAACCTTAGACTTCGACTATCAAATCAGCAAACATTCACGAAGCAGGAAAAAACCCTTTAAACACGTCATGTTTTTCATAGGAATAGATGGCACAGATTGTGCCGACATGCTTAGAGAACATATAACTTTAGATGATGCAGTCCCTTTGCTAACCTCTATAGATTTCCCGAAGCAAAGAATGGTGACAATGAAATTTGGTGACGAAATTACAACGGATTCGGTTCAGAATTTCGTTGACGCGTTTCTGAGTGGAAACGCTGAGTTTAAGCCTTTGAAGCCGTATACGGAGAAGTGTTAAGTGTAGATTTTTCTTCTGTTTTTGCGATGTTGTATTGAAATTAAATACATTTTTCGGTTTGAATCGCGTGGTGTTTATTACTTTTAGCATTGTTACAACGCTCAACGTTTCGAAACTATCGAAAATGTCCTTAATTCCAAGTGTTAAGTGGTTGAAGTTGAGTTAAGTGAGAGAAGTTTAGGGCGTGAAGTTTGTTTGAGTGGGGTTAGGAGTTGGAAAGTGCAGTGGGGTGATTGAAGTTGAGCTGAGTGAGCGAAGTTTGAGAGGTAGTTTGAGTGAAGTTAGGATTACCTACAAAAGTGCAGTTGAGCGGGTAATTTTAATTGAGTGAGAAAAGTTTAGGGTGTAAAGGTGAGTTAGGAGTAGAGAAGTGCAGTGGGGTGATTAAAGTTGAGCTGAGTGAGCGAAGTTTAGAAAGTAAAGTTTGAATGAAGTTAGGAATAGAAGAGTGCAGGTGAGCGGGTGAATTTGAGTTGAGTGAGCGAAGATTTGAGCATAAACTTAATTTGAGAGGGGTTAGAAGTAGAGTGACGCTGAGAACTTCATTTGAGTTGGCGAATTTGAGTTGAGTGAGAAAAGTTTTTAACTTAGATGAAAACAAAAAACAGCAGATACGTTACCTAGTCTCGGAAAATGAGACGATAAAACTGCGTCTAGCTGACGCACTAGCCCCAGTCGTATGTCGAGCCGTTGCCGCGTGAGCACGTGCTGTCACACTGCGATTTTCTTTTTGAAATCCATAAGAATGCCGTTTGCTTGTTTACAAATACCTGAATTATTCTTAAAGACAAAGGTTTTTAAATACCTATAATAATTTTATGAAAATGCATGTAGCTCATTTTTCGAATACGCAATGTTAGAACCGTATCTACTATTTTTGTTTTCATCTAAGGTTGTTAATAAAAATGTGTCTGTGTATGAAACCTATCTAAATGTATGAAACTTATTAACAGCAACTTCGCTCACTTCCCACTTCTCTTTATTAGTGGAAATTGTACCAAAAATGCAATAAGATCCCATTTTCTTATTACGTAGTTTTTCCCAGTGCGAGAAGCAGAAAATAAAAGCACATAACTAGCGCCTCTAGTGGGGAATAGTTGCACAAAACACTAAAGCTCAAAATACACGATGACATCTAAATAATTTCGTGCATATTATTTGTAAGTACTGTAGTGTGATCTGTTAGAATAAGCACAGGTTTTATGTAAAGTGTAAGTGTAAGTGTCATCGTGTATTTTGAGCTTTAGTCAAAAGAGCATAGTAGCTGTACCTGTTACTATCTAATTTAAAATTGAAATCGAAACAAAAAATGTAATATTTTTAAGATAGTCGATAATTTGAAATAGTGTCTAGACAACTAGTGAAGTAGACGGTTTTCTTCCAGTTTTGTATAGATTTAACATGTTTTTGTAGGTACACTTTGTTATTTTTAGCTTAATTTTAAGATTTTCCATGCAATTATAGAAATAATAAATAAAACATTATGGCTTATTTTTTACCTACTTATCCTGAAGAGGATAATAGCCCGAATAGTTATTATCGACGACAACTACTGGGTAAACTATGGTAGAATTTAGATTTACTGTAACTTTCTAGAGGTATGTAAATGATGGAGGTTATTTAAAGTACTTAATTTATATTAACGCCATCTAACTTTGAGGGGGGGGGGGCAAACTACTAAGTAAATAATTTATAATAGCGCCATCTGTTATTGAGTAGACAAACTACCGTGTGAAATCATATTTTCTCTTTCACACATACTGGTTTAGAAAGAGATCACAAAAGACATGCTTACATTCTAGCAAATCTTCGGCTGAGATTTCGAAACATTTGACTCAAAAGACTTGTTTCGATTTGCAAACACGAGTCGTGTCGAGTCGAAACAAAAGTGAATCATTCAAAAGAAAAAAAAAGAAAATTGACGCCATTCTCGCCGCCATTATTGTGAAGAACGAAAAATCAAAATAAATTTCACGTGCTTTACCGGCACTGTTTAGAAATAAAGGATTACAAACCACACACAAATAATGGCGGACAACGACGACCTTCTCGACTACGAAGATGAGGAGCAGGCAGAGCAGCAGACCGCGGACGGAGCGACCGAAGCGGCGCCAAAGAAAGAGGTTAAAGGATCCTACGTTTCGATCCACAGCTCCGGCTTCAGGGATTTTCTGCTAAAACCCGAGATATTACGAGCCATCGTCGACTGCGGGTTTGAACATCCATCGGAAGTGCAACATGAGTGCATCCCGCAAGCCGTCCTCGGTATGGATATCCTATGCCAAGCCAAGTCTGGTATGGGGAAAACCGCCGTGTTTGTTTTGGCGACGCTACAACAGCTAGAGCCCTCTGAAAACCACGTCTACGTGCTGGTAATGTGCCACACAAGAGAGCTGGCCTTCCAAATCAGCAAGGAATATGAGCGATTCTCGAAATACATCTCTGGTGTACGAGTGTCAGTGTTCTTCGGAGGAATGCCGATCCAAAAAGACGAGGAGGTGCTAAAAACTGCATGCCCGCATATCGTAGTCGGCACCCCAGGCAGGATTCTAGCGCTTGTCAACAATAAGAAACTGAATTTGAAGCATTTGAAACATTTTATCCTAGATGAGTGCGACAAGATGTTGGAATCGTTAGACATGAGACGCGATGTTCAAGAGATCTTCCGGAACACTCCCCACAGCAAGCAGGTGATGATGTTCTCTGCTACACTGAGCAAGGAGATCCGACCAGTCTGCAAGAAGTTTATGCAAGACCCAATGGAGGTATATGTCGACGATGAAGCCAAGCTAACACTGCACGGTCTGCAGCAGCACTACGTTAAACTTAAGGAGAATGAGAAAAACAAGAAACTGTTTGAATTACTCGATGTACTTGAATTCAACCAAGTTGTGATATTTGTGAAGTCTGTACAACGTTGCATAGCCCTTGCTCAACTCCTCACTGACCAAAACTTCCCTGCAATTGGGATTCATCGAAGCATGACGCAAGACGAGCGTTTATCTCGTTACCAGCAGTTCAAAGACTTCCAGAAGAGGATCTTGGTAGCAACCAACCTGTTTGGACGAGGAATGGACATCGAACGTGTGAACATTGTATTTAATTATGACATGCCGGAGGATTCCGACACTTATCTGCATCGTGTAGCTCGTGCTGGCCGCTTTGGTACCAAGGGGCTTGCAATCACCATGGTATCTGATGAAAATGATGCCAAGATCCTAAACGAAGTCCAAGATCGATTTGACGTCAATATTACTGAGCTACCAGAAGAAATAGAGCTTTCTACCTACATCGAGGGCCGATAAACTAGATATTTTCATTCCTTTGAAGTAAATTCTCCTGATTAACATAATACCTATAAGATTGTCTAAATGTAAGATGTTTGATTCGAGTGTACATTAAAATAAGGCACAGCTCTTGTCCAAATTCTAGGGATAGCAGCGTAATAAAGTGACATTTGATATTGATTATTTGATTTTGAGAAAATGAACCCTAAACCACGTTGATGATCATGTTTATTATGAGGAATCTTATAGTTTACACATCCTAGCTGTGTCTAGTTTCACCCGTGTAAATCCTGAACTTGTGAGGATTTCTAAAAAACCTATTCTTATGGATGCCTAGATTATACAAAGGACACACTTCAAATTTGAGCTCCTTTCTATCAGTGGTTTAAGCTGTGTGTTGATCCATCAGTCAGTCAGGACAAAGCATTTTATGCAGAGGTTAAACTAAAGTGTCTTTGATTTCATAGTTATGGAATAGTATGATACAATAATGTGGAGGTAGCAAAAGGAGATTTTGGACATTGGTAGTTCACTTTTGTGCATTCCTAGAAGCGTCCAGGGTAAAGGGCTTCACACACAGCAGCTATAATGTATATTAATGTACATTACATCCCGGGTAAATCCATCCCATGTAAAAATATACATTATAGCTGTTGTGTGTGGTCTCGTGACGATTTCTATGGAAAGATGTAATGAGATGTATCATGCTATAATGTACATCTTTACATTATAGCTGCTGTGTGTGAAGCCCTTTACTCCTGATCCCACGGGAACATTGAAATATAGAGTAGCCTATGTGTTAGTCAATGGAGATCTCCAGCTTTCTGCATACCAAGTTTCATCACAATTGGTTCAGTAGTTTTTACGTGAAGGGGTAACAAACATACTTTCACACCTTTTTTGTAGGTTTACCTGAGAGATTATAATATGTAGTACCTACCTACCTAATTAAAATTATCAGTATATTTCACATTATTGTGAAATTAATTATGACTAGGTACTATACTACCTACATTCTCCTCTCCTCTGTTCCTCTGCTGACTGTCTTACTAGGAACAGGTACCTACCTAGGCAAGTGCTACATCTTAGACCGCATTAAAATTGCTTATTATATCAATAATTAAAAAAAGGAACATATCCTAACAACTTTTTATATCTCTTTATTATTGCTAGGCACTATTTAACATTAATAAAAATATAAAAGGTATAAATGTTAGGTTTTATTTCTATTTTATGACAAAAAGGTGACCTTCTGTAGGTATGGTATGGTAGGTACCTATCTACTTAACATACATAACGCATTAGTAAAATTATTACTACACAAACAATATAATGAAGTCATAACAAGGTCACTTTATGCCACAAACATTTCATATGTATGATTTTACTAGAATACATTATATTAAACCACTGTGGATTAATTGTTTGTGATAACAAGTTTCCTGTCCCCATGAATGGGCATTGTATTTATTTAAAAAAAACACCTTCCACAATTTATAACATATAAATAATTTGAAGACAATATTTTACAATGAGATTCAAGGGGGGCGAAAGGATACCTACTCTTTCCTCCATACAAACTTTCCAATGTAGTCGAATGTTTCCTCATAAAGACATTAGAGAAAATATGTGTATGCCACAAAACCTATATCTACTATGGCCATGCCATTATACTATGGTTTTTTTTTCATTTTCTAATTAGAATAGAAATAATCAAAACAGGGGCATGGCCATAGCAGATATAGGTTTTATGGCCTAAACATATTTTCTCTAATGTCTTTATCCAAGGAGGAAAGAGTTAACTATGCTTGTATGGAGAACAAGTAGGTATCCTTTCCTCTTAATAAGTAGAAAAACATATAAATGAGAGCTTTACTCTTAAAACTAATTCTTCTTAATTACCTAAATAAGTGTTGTTACTAGAAAAAGTTTTTTCATGAGTGAATCGTGTAATCAAATCCAACGCCCATTTGGGCTGGTCACCGGGGACCATGTGACCTGCATTGCGCACCAGAATTTCAACCAACTTTCCTGCTTGTTTGACATATCCCGCAACTTCACCGTCAACCTTCCAAATGTAACGTTTAGCCGTCTTATACTCCTCGGCACCAGTAAAGTTTAAGTTTCTCAAGTAATTAACAGTCAATGGATAAGCCACTATTATATCCAGTTGTCCATTGTAAATTACTACGTAGTAATGATCTAGCAACTCTTTGATCCACGGTGCAACTGACTTAGGGATGTCGAGCTTTAGATGTTGTTCGACAACTGTACCATTGTTAAATGGAAGGTTACCAACGTGGATAGCTTTACGTACAGCTGTTTTCTGAAGCATCGGGCCAAAGTCTTCATACTGGGTGTAATCCTTGGTGTGTAAATAGTTGAAGTAGAAGTTGCTGAAGCCAGTCACATTGGCAAAGTAGCTTTTTCCATCAATAAGATCACCATCAATCATGGTATCGAAAGTCTCAAATGCTTCCTGCCATTGCTTGTTCTTTATGTAGGTTTTGGCCTTACTTTCATAGTCTTCAAATTTAGCTGCGGCATTCCAATCAACAAGCCCGATTTGATATAAGTACTTTCCATAACCAAGCTGATTTTCTGGATCACTAAATCCATTCCCGATAGCTACACCTGTCAAGTTGATTTTTGTTTTAGCCGTTGGATTCTTTTTGTGAATAGTGTAAGCTAGTGCTGGTACATATTTCCCTCCATAAGATTCACCAGTCACAAAGAATTTGTTCTGCTGTAATTCAGGGAACAGTTGGAAAAATTGGTAAATTGTTGAATACAATTGCTCACCAACTTGAGTTTCATCAGTGCAGTAACCTTTAGGGTCTTTTGTGAAGCTAAATCCAGTTCCGACAGGATTGTCAATGTAGATTACATGGTGGTTGAGTGCCCAGGTGTATTTACGTCTACGGAATTTGTCTTTGGTGACCTTTAGAGGGCCGTTTTCGGTGAAAAGGCCATACAGAGAAGTGGCGCCGGGCCCGCCTTGTAGCCAGACAATGACGGGAGCATTTTTATTCGTCGTCATGGAAGGGAAGTACCAGAAAAACTGGTTTGAATCGTATGTAGCATTGACGGTGAAGAAGCCAGCATAACTCTTTATTCTGAGGCTTTCGGTAAACGGGACACGGGCTAACCTCCTACCTTCAGTTATGTTCCCATTATTCACGTAAGGTGTCAGAAACAGCGGTTTCCCTGGGTCTCCATCATCGCGCTCCCCAAGCGTAAGCTTCGGGTAGGGATGGATGAATCCCTCAACATTTAAATACAGTACGAATAAAATAAAACCTCGCCACATTTTTCAACACTTTTGTGCTCCAATAATGAGTGCAAATCGGTAGAAATTACAGACTTTTAACTCGTTTCCTTGTCCTGATGGCCTTTGGCTTTTTATCTTGCACGTATACAATATAAATATACCTTTTATACCTTATCAGCAAAAAAAATAAAATTCAAAGAATTCAAATGTCGCAGATTTTTCTCTAGTCCCAATTTAGGCATGTAAAAAATATCGATATATCTATTTTTAAAATAAATAAATAAATATTATACGACGTTAAAATCTAGCCCCAAAGCAAAGCAATAGGCTTGTACTATGGGTAGGTACTAGACAACGGATACACTTCACATTAACCTTTTTTTCTAGAACATTGTAGTACCCAGACCAGAAACAAATATTTATGTTTAAGTCTACATACTTGTACCCAGCGGGAATCGAACCCGCAACGGGCCTCGGGCCTTCCCCCGACGCGACACAGTGGTTGTCGCTATATTGTTTTGAAATATTGATATTTTTGACGATTGTAATATAAAACATGACAAAAAAAATTGAAAAAAAAAACCCATGAGTTTCTTGTGGTTTCTTCTCATCGAAAGGCGCGTTCCGAAACCATAATAAAATAAAATCTCGACGTTTCAAAACGTACGTATGTGTGTATAGTATACGTTCTAACTAAATGAATAAATGAATTTTGAGTTTGAGTTTGACATTTTAATAGTATTTCAATAAATCGATATACAATTCCAAGTATTGAAAAGGTATGAAAATCGATATTCTTCAGACCAATAATTTTAACATAAAAAGTCCTAAAAGGAATACTTTTGACACTACACTATCACCTTTTTCAACAAAATAAATTTTATGTATTTTTGGGTGACTCGATTTGCTGCTTTTTATTTTGGTCAACTTCAACTAACATGATTAACAACCTTACTTAACACGCGCGATTTTTTTTAATGAATGTTGAATATTCTTTTCTCTGTTAAATCGTACCAATATTCGATATTTTTAAATACTTGTATTTATCAAAATAAGTGTTTTTTTATAAAAAAAAATATCGATACTTTTTTTGCATTACCGACATCCCTTTCGCTAAAATAGTTTTTTCTTTCGTCTCCCTCCAAAGTCGAATGGACAGGCAAAACAATGTAAAAGGCCATACAACCCAGAAATGTTTTTTTTTGTGACAAAAGCTGAATGGCCTAAAAACTAACTTGTTTTCGTCTCTCCAAAAAGAAAGAATAAATCAAAACAAAAACAATTTTTGTACCAAAACAAAATTGTGATTTTGGGCAAGCAAAATGTAATTTTATTAACTTTTTGCTATTTTTATACCGAATCTGTCGAAAGTCGCAATGAAAGCAATCCTCAAAGTAACATCTTTGCTATCTTTCCTTTCGCTGACCAATGCTGTGTTCTTCATGAATTTGTACCCTCGAATCAAACTCGATGCAAAGCCGGTGTCCGATGCTGGAGATCCTCTAATTCTTACACCATACCTTAAACAAGGTAACATAGACCTGGCCCAGAACCTATCTAGAGTTAGCATTACAGAACAAATAGGGTTCAAAAGCTACGCTGGATTTTTCACAGTAAACAAGAAATACAACTCTAACCTATATTTTTGGTATTTCCCTGCCTTTTCCAAGAATGAAAAGGCGCCAGTTCTGCTATGGCTACAAGGAGGTCCTGGAGGAAGCTCGCTCTACGGGCTTTTTACTGAAATCGGTCCTCTAATAGTAAAAAGGGATGGATTTGCTTTAAGAAAATATCACTGGGCTCTCAATAGCCATTTAATTTTTATCGATAACCCTGTTGGTACAGGATTTAGCTTTACAAATAGTGACGATGGTTACTGCTCTGACGAGAAATGTATTGCTAAAGACCTCTATAACACTCTACAACAGTTTTTTACAATGTTTCCTAATCTAAGGGACAATGAATTTTACATAACTGGTGAATCTTACGCGGGAAAATACATACCTTCCTTAGCTATGGAGATATATATGCAGAATACACACCCAAGCAAGGAACACCAAGAACTAATAAACCTAAAAGGCATGGCGATAGGCAATGGATACTGTGATCCGATCAACCAATTGGATTATGGTTCCTTTTTATACCAACATGGAATGATCGATAATAACCAGTTACTGCTCTTCAAGAAATATCAAAAACAAGTTGCAATTGAAATAAAGGCTCAAAACTGGGCCAATGCTGATGTACTATTAGACCTGCTAATGGATGGGACCCTCACAAATACATCCTACTATAAATTTTTCACCGGCTTCGATAACTATTACAACTTTTTGATACCGACAATAGATGACGATATGAGTACTTTCAAAAAGTTGCTTTCAAATGATAAGATTCGAAGAAGCGCTCATGTTGGAGGTCTGCCATTTAACGATGGGAAGGAAGTGGCTTTACATCTGGCAATGGATATGTTACAATCTGTCGCACCAGTGATATCAGAATTACTATCACACTATAGGATTTTATTCTATAATGGCCAGTTAGATATTGTAGTAGCCTATCCTTTAACAGAAAATTTCCTCCGTAATTTAAAATTCCCCAGTTCACTTGTATATAAAGATGCAAAAAGGCATATTTGGAAAGTTGGTGATGAAATTGCAGGGTATGTGAAAGAGGCTGGGAATTTGACTGAGGTGTTAGTTAGAAATGCAGGGCATATGGTGCCGAGAGATCAGCCAAAATGGGCTTTCAATATGATAAATAGATTTATAAAGAATGATTTTGGTTTTGATTGAATCTTTGTTACGATGGTAAAAGATTTTGACCATCTTTTTCTCTTCACATAGTGGTGTGGCTCACTTAGTGTAAGGTAATGTCAGGTCGCCTTAAGACCTCTAACTTGACTTAACAACTGCTATCTGAGATAACAACCAGGACCAACTGCTTAACATGCCTTCTGAAGCATAAAGAAATGAAGAAAAAAGAAAATCCACTAAATGTGGAGAATAACATAAGTACTTTATTTGTATGAAATTTAAATTAATAATTTTTATTTCGAAAGTTTTCAATATTTGTTATATCCAAACTATATGTACTTAACATAACAGTAAACATACACATTGAGCTAAAACCCCACTTTGGCTGGCTAGTTAAAACTCCTGTTTTCTACAGTTCTGTAGAAATAGAGAATATTTACTTAGAATACTCATAGAATAAAATATTAGAAGAGGGTATAAACTGTATTCAGTATATAAACTGGTGGAGGCTAAATAAAATACATATTTTAATGAATTACTTAAACAAATTTTATTTCATCAATTAATTAATCTCCTATTAATAAATAACTAAGCTAAATTACTGTCAATCATAGCAGGAAAACTAAATACAAGGCGGCGAAAACAACATTACAGACTCAGAAATACAGTCCTTTTGATCACTCACTGTTATCAAGCTAATCCATGGTCCATCAATTTCATGGTCCTTGATTTTTGTGCGTCAGGTTGGCCGGATCAAGCACTAGATTTACACCAAATTAATATTTAGTAGCCAACCTAATGCACAGCCATGGGCGTAGCGAGGTACGGGCAGGGGGGGGGGGGGGGGGGGCGGCTGCCCCCCCCTAGAAGAGCGGTCGGTCACCAGTATAGGGCATAATAAACCACGCGGTCTGCAGCACACGATCTCTACCGAGTTTAAAAGATTGGAAAACTAGAATCTTAAAGAGTTGCAAAGGTCAATCAACTAAGCTAGTATTAGTTATGATAGGAAACAATGTTTAATTTGCGCAGATTATAAAATGAAGTGATATTCCGTTTTGTAAGTTAGATATTTTTTCATAAACTGAAAAAAATTAAAAACTACTTCCGGGTATAGTGTCCCCAGGAGAAATGAGGTTGGCGCATTTTTTAAAGGATTTGCTTAAAGTTTGGATAAGACAGATTCGAATTTTGAAAAGTATTTGCACGGTAAGAAATCTGCGCGCAAAACAGATCCTTTCCGAGGTTGTGCGGTGAAAAAAACCTGCAAAATCACATTTTGCGCGCTACCGTGCAAAGACTTTTCAAAATTCGAATCTGTCTTTTCCAAACTTTTCTCTAAAGCAAGTCCTTTGAAAATGCGCCAACCTCATTCCTTTTTTTTTTTCATGGCATCGAACCACGAAGTCTTGTTGCTCATCTGCCAATGTCGTATTTATTGTTAATTATTATTAGTATCAAGCAGGTTTTTTTCGTGAATTATTCGATTTAGAGATTGTTTGCTTATTTACAAAAACGAGGAATCATATTATATGATTTTTTCGCTATATACAGGCTGTTCCAAGGAGGGGGTATTAAGCCGAAAGGGGTTTGTTCTAGAGGTCTAGGCGAACAACTTTTGTTCTACGACTTTTGAAAATTCGAACTTTTTTTTCGAAAACTTGAGGTTGTATCACTGAAAAAAAAAGCTGTTTTTGTAAATAAAGGCAAATAATGTTAAGATTGTAGTGGTCCAAACTAAATAAAAGGGCAGATTAAGGCCAATGACCTCAAACTCTAAAAAACAGCTGATTTTCGTGCAAACTTTAAACTCAACATTTTCGAAAACTACTTCATATTTCCAAAAGTTGTAAAACAAAAGTTGTTCGCCTAGACGTCTAGACCAAACCCCTTTCGGCTTAATACCCCTATCTCGGAACATCGTGTATAGCGTACAAAAATATAACTACCCACTTTACGAAAGAAAATAATAGGTTGAGGAGAGAGGTAAAATATTATACCTCATTTTTTTGAATAATTGCACTGGCCAGCCGCGACGAAGATATTAATTTAACAACTGCAGAGTTAGTGGAAGTGGTGCATAATGCCGAATTGAGTTTTCTACCGGAAAAATACACCTAGCGTATTCCTCGCTGTAGTGAGGTGCAAAATTGTGTGTTTCACTCGGCAGCAAAGTTTTTTTGCATTTTGTACCTTTGAAATCCTTACAACGCTCAGCATTCTATATTTAAACCTCTCGCTGCGCTCGTGGTTCAATCCTAGAATGCTTCGCTAGCTCAAGTTTCAATACAAGTACTCGCTGCAAAAACCAACTTTGCAGCCTTGCATAACAAACGTACACCGGAAAATTGTCCAAAAAAAAACAATTGTAAGAGAAGTTTTAAGTAGATTTTGTGAAGAACCGCGCAGATTACTAGTCAAGTAATAAAGGTATTTTTATTTTTAATTTTCTCAATAGTCTTAGATTTTCTTTGTCTGCCCCCCCCCCTATATAGAATCCTGGCTACGCCCTTGTGCACAGCAAACCCTTGATTCTGCTGATAATCATAGTGTAATGTGATAACAAACAAACAAACAAACATGGCCAGAAATAAACACACAAGAACACTTCCAATGGTACAAATTTGTTTGTGTTGATCTTGAGATTCTCATTCCAAATTAAGTACAAAGTCAAAGACCACTAAACCTTGGCGGGTTTATTGGTCTTTGACAGGTGAAACCACTAAACCTACTCAGATTTATTGGTTTCTGACAGGTGAAACTACTAAACCTAGGGAGGTTTGACATGGGAAACCTCTAAATCTAGGCAGGTTTATTGGTCTTTGTCATGAGAAACCACTAAACCTACTCAGGTTTATTGGTCTTTGACAGGTGAAACCACTACTCGTAGGCTGGTTTATTGGTCTTTGACATGATAAATCACTAAACCTACTCAGGTTTATTGGTCTTTGACAGGCGAAACTACTAAGCAGGTCTAGTGGTTTCATGGTTGATGATGAAATTCATCTGTGAATCGGACCAGAATCTGTGAGCGCAGCAACATCTCAGACCAGAGCAATCCAAACATAAGGACAAGTAGAAACACAACGTGGGAAACATATAACATTCACTCATTTACACACTAATTGACATTAACATTGATTAGAGATGATCATTAATTATGGATTTGATTAGGTACAGTTGTTTTTTCTCAGAACTGCATCGCTGCTAAGTGTGCAGCTCTTAACAATTGGGGCACACACACAGAGAGACGTAACGTATACAACCAAAACCGAGGCGCATTTGTCAGATGAAACTACTGGACCAAAAAACCTGAATTTCAAAAGTTTATAATTTCAAAAGGTACCGGGAAAAATAAGCTGTGTGATTCATTACTTTACACTCGGCTTTTGGTACATAGACGGGTCTCGGTTTGTCGACTTTTTTAGACCAGCACTAGTATTTCTCTACCCCCTTACTTAAGGTATTATAAACGATGACTAACTTTAACAATTATCTTTTACTGTGACATGGAGTTTCAAAGTTAACAGACAGAGACAAATGTTACATAAATTTAGGGTCTGCATACGTAACGTTTCCCGGACGGGACGTGTCAATTTCTACCTACAAAAATCCCGTGCCATCCCCCCCCCATCGACGCCGTGACGGGATTTTTGTAAGAAGAAATTTATACGTCCCGTCCGTTTAGTCATCGTTTATAAGTAAGGGGGTTAGTTGATAACAGTTTAAACATGTACTTTGCAGTAAATTGAAATTGTAATTGCCTATCAAACTCAGTTATCAACTAGACACATAACACTAGTGCACCGATTGGTGACAAATGATGAACGTTCTTCGCGTGCTTTCGATGTATGGTCCATAAATTCCGCTCATAATTCCGTTCTAGCTCTGCACAGTGCACATACATAGTTCCGTCTCTGTTTCACGCCAACAAAGCAGTGAGCGCGTCGAGGAACTGCGCGCGCTGTGCGGTGGGCAGGCGCACCACAGACGTGTCCATGAAGTCCAGCGAGACGGACGCGCCGCACCGCGCCGCCGCCTGCTCGAACGCGGCGCCGAATAGACTGGGGAGGTGGACAAATAAATTATTTAAATACTCAGAAACATCCTTTGGGTACAATACATTACGTTACTGCTTCGTTGGTTAGTTGGTGTGTA